>KK115267.1:181932-217713 GCA_000611955.2 Stegodyphus mimosarum | reverse complement strand
AAAAATCATGAATTAATTGAGATGATGCCATTCTTCTAACAGTTAATGTATGTCTTAGCTGTCGTTCGTCATATTTAAACATACACATATTTAGAGACTTGAACTCAGATAAAAAATAGTTAAGCGATATTAAGTACTACTAATACACTCAGTTTACGAATTTTAGCTAGAAGTTCTCATACATCAAACCTAAGATAAACCAACCAAATTCAATTTTTCTTTAAGCTCATAGTTACTGTTTTTTCGCCCTTCTTATATTTCATTTTGCCAATACATAAGATAATCTTGCACCAATCGTAAACGTTTGCTGGAACGTTTTCTGCATTGACGGAACCAGGTTCATAAGTTTCTTTTGCTTCAAATTCGTTATGAAATCGACCCTTTTTTGCTTGCAGTCATTTAGGTAAACTCATGCTTCATCAAATGTCAAAATGTATATCTATTTAGCTCCTGTTAAATAGTTTACATACAGAGTTCTACAAATTGTTTTGCGTTCAGCCATATGTCTCGGGAAAAGCTGGTGAATATAATGTTTCTAAATTTCAAGCTTTTTTAAGTTGTATATTTTTGTTTACTATTCTATGTATTTTTGCTGCAGATGTATTTAAAGACTTTGGAATTGATTTCTGCTGCTGCCAAAGATTTAACTTTAGAAATATTGGAATACCCCTTTACGATCAATAATATTTTTATTTTGCACTTAGAACTTCTAACACTATACATTTCACAACGTTTTCTAAATTATGGTATATGAATATTGTTCTTCCGAGAGCGTAAAAACATATCCTTCAATGCACAGCTTATTTACATACCATATATTGAAACGAGGATAAAAGTATTAGACGAAATTTCTCACTTCAAATAACAACCTCTTGCCAGAATTTTTTTATTCAATTTTTTTAGTGCTTTACAGAAATCGCTCTAAAAATTTGTAAACACTTTCTGTATAACACAATTCAGATCTAGATATCAACGCTATTGAACTTTTGAAGTCTATACACAAACCATTAGTAGAAAAAGACGAAATAAGGAGCGAGGATCATTTGAAACATGTTTCGGAAAATGAATGTGACGATTTTTTTTGTTTGTGTCTTTACTACGGAGGAAGTTGTCTATTATATCCATGAAATGAAAATGTGTTGCCCTTAGTCGCAATTTATCATTTGCCTTAAACGGTAAATATATCGAAGGGAATTTACTGTATTCCTAATTTTGAAATCACTGTATGAAGAAAAGAATAAAAAAAGACAGACAAAGTATACAAAAATGAGGGTACAAACGAAAAACTAAAAGAATAAGAAAGGAAAGAAAAAAAAAGAAGATGGACTTCTTTCAAAAGATGGCAACAGGGCAAATGTAGTCACGAAATGTTACCATGAAAAGATGCATAAGCCAAAATCAATTATCCAAAACTGAAGGAAGTCGAAACAAAACTTCAAGTAACCGAGAATTCGATTTATGAAAAAAATTAGAGTTAATTTCAAATTCTGCACCTAAATATTCAACTCGATTTACAGAAAATTTCTATTTACTCAAATTCTTCTTTATTTAGATATGGAGGGCATGTATTAGGTACATAGAATAAAAAAAAATGGGACAATTCCTGTATCTCTCGTTCTTATTCGGCAGATTGACGAAATTCCACTTGCGTTTTTCATGGCTCGAAAGCGCGACTTAGGATAGATTTACTCATAGCGTTGTTCTCGCATAGGTATTTCAATTTAAAATCGCACTTTCTCTAAAATGACATACCGCCGTTTTCCAACATTATAATTCGACGCCTCAAATTATGCCAAAGTGCCATTCAAAGTTTTAACTCAGTCAAGTTAATTGCGTTTTTTTAATCCCGTTTACTTAATATCTTCTTTCACAGTTCAAACTTTAGATTCAATCCAAATAATATTTACATACTTGTTTCATCTCATTTATTTTGAAAATTAACTATATTTATAAATTTTTCGAAAAAATTTTGACTTAAAATTTAGAAACATTTTAACGTCATCTTAAAGTAAATAAATTTTTAGACATATGTGCAAAACATTAGAGACTTTTATTAAAAAAAAGTCAGAAGACTTATTTGAATTTATATATTAGCCTGTATTAAAATTTAGCATCTTTGTTTTAAGTGATAATAACGCCACCAGCGGTCGAGAGGTAAAGAAGCTAAACGCTGGTAGTTCGGTCTAGGGTTCGAATGTCGGTGAGCAGGCTGGCTGTAGGGACGTTTTCGTGGTTTGCCCCAAGTTAAAAAGTCCTCCACGAAGGCATCCCTCCCCTTAGTCATAGAGCACTTGAGTTCTTTGTCATTATTAAATAAACCAAACCAATCTAAGTGATAATAGCTCCAAAATGTGATTTACGTCCTTTGTTACACCCTTCAAAGACTGCCCCAGTTACTTTTAACATTACATTTCCTAATCTATTTTTACTGTGCATTATTCATATGGAATTTATTCTCATTTTTACTAATGATGCGCAATAAGTATTTATTAATAATACATGGAAGGCGATTTTTTAAAATTATATTATGTTTTGGGCTTTAAATTTAGTCTGCAACTAAAATGACTGATTAACGAAACGCGGCCTCTTTGAATTTAGTATGATGAAATTTTAAGCAAACTTGACCAGACTGCAACATTTATGGAAGTATAATTGCCTAAAACACTTGAATATTTCCTTGTGGACATTAAAAACAAGCATTTTTGAACGAAGGAAGTTTGAAAACAGAAAACGTATTTGTAGAAAATCCTCTTCAAACGAGTTGCGTGTTCAAGTCGAAATATCTGGATGTTCAGACTACATTTTACTGAAAGCTGTCTCTCAGTGCATTGCGTCAAATATCCCAGCGAATGGGTCTGTATTAAAGGAATAGACACGAGAAATAACATAGCAGGCGAATGTGAAGGCGATTATTTTTTCACTGCAGGCTTACCTGTCATAACGGAGAATGCAAAGATGTCTCAACAAAACTGTTGAAGAATCAAGAACTTATCCAAAGCAGTATATGGATATCAGCTAAAATGGTTTGCAATATTAATAAAACTAGTTTTTTATTTCATCTTCTATCTTCAAAGTGCTTAGTCTCTGAAGACCTTCAATATCATGGCCAAAAGCCCTTCGCTATTTTTTGCTAAGCAAATATTGATGAAATGGAAGGCGATATATCTACGCATAAGAAAGTTACAAAACTTAAGATGTTTCAAAAGTGTTTTTGACCTATAACGAATAAAAATGCTTAAAGCTTAATATAATTTTTTACATATTTTTTTATTTTATACTATTTGATTTTTGAGACTTTAAAAATGAAATATTTAAACTTATCTTGAAACGTGTATTTACATTTAGAAAACATTAAGAAACATTTACATTAAGAAACTTAAAGTAGGATCATAAAATTTAATGGTATGTAAAGCAGTGACATAATTTTAAAATTGTGTAAAGAAATGGCACAGTAATAAAACAGTGTAAACCAGAATATGCAACTCCTCCTAAATTAAAATGTCGAATATACTCTCTGAATTGTGCTTTATTGTATTTCCTCTTTTAATATATGCATTTTTAAATGCATCGTTCCTTATACTATATCAGAAAGCATTCATTTGAATAAATGTAGTTCAAATAAATAAAATCAAATTCTATAAAAATTTATGTTAATAAATAAACTAAAAATATAAAATTTAGTTGAATAAATGAAAATTTGTTCAAAAATTATGTGAAAAAATATAAATAAACCATCCGACCTCAATAATTAAAATCAAATTTTGAAAACAAAACAAAGTATCTGAAAGTAACAATTGTGATTAAAGGAGGGTTTTAGTTAGTGCAGAATGAAAGAAAAGTTATATAGGTTGGCGTAAATTATAAAGTTAATTATGAGGCATTCTCTTCCAAGATCACACTTGAACCGAAGCAAAAGAAATCAGCAAGTTAAATTTTGAAATTCCTAAATTTTCTACAACATTTGGTACTTACGCATAATTTGAGTTATAGAAGTGAAATATAGAAGCAAATCGCATGTGAATTCAAAAAAAGTACAATTTTATGTTCAAATGCGTATGTTAGAACAACGCTATATATCCATATTATATATATCCTAAATCAGGCCTTCGAGACATGAAAAATACAAGTCGAATTTCGTCAGTCATTTGGGTAGCAGAGAAGGGTCTACTCTTTTTTCGGGGCGGGGTTCGCTGTGCCCTTTATCCATTTCAGAAGTTTCAGAAGGCTTCAGTTAATCAATTTATTCTTATGTATTGTTCCACCAAAATATCAGAAGTTTGTAATCCAGAAATATTTACATTTTAAAGGTTTTTCATTGAAACCTAAGATAGGAATTTTATACAATATGTTTGCTTACACGTGTTTCAATTTGGCATTCTGCATAGGTAAAGATTATAGCATTATAGTTACCTCCACTTGAAATAGAATTAACACTTTTAGGGAGAAAAATTGAGAAAAGGGAAGCTATGCCGTTTCCAGATGTTTATTCTATTCCCTTCCTTAGTTCCCCAGTTCATCCTTTTTCCATTCATCCAGCATGCACACTTCGAGCGTGTTCTACTCATGTTTGTTTGCTGTCGATTTTTTCGCTCTTTGCGTTGTCACAGACATTCCGTGTTCTACCATTTTACGGTTTCCGCTAGCAGAGTGGTTTTTCCCTTCTATTTGCAAAGACTAAAGGATCCAAAGTGCGTTGAAGTCTGAAAAGGCCCGAAAGGGATAGTTGGATTTATGTGTAAGGGGTGAGAAATCATGATCAAATATCCTATATGTTTCACGAATTTTTGTTTTTCATTCCCCCTCGACATAAGGAGTTATTAAGGTTCTTCTATAGATATAACACAGAACAGATGGGAAAGCAAATTAAATAATTTTAAAATTAAATCGAGTTTTTCGTTTCTGGAATACCTATGAAGGTTTTGCTCTTAAAATTAGTGAGTAATAGTCTTAAAGTAACCTTTTTTAATGCGAAAATACTCTCTATATTTCAGGAAATTTTCTGTGTGATTATAAAATTAGTAGCAAAGGAAGTCTTAAAAAGAGTAAATGCAACTTATTAATATACATAATGCAAGTGAATACGCGCATTCATATGTGACTATATAAATAGGTATACACATGTACAGTTTACCACTGTATATGTCCTCAATCCGTTCCAGACGTATACCAAACGAACTTTATCAGTAAGAAATAAAGGGAAGCTAATTAATTCTTTCTTATGAAAACGCACATTCACATGTAAATATGTAAATAGATACACATATACAGTGTTACGTCGGTAAATGTCATGAATCTATTCCAGATCCTTGGACGTATCCCAAACGAATTTTATCAATAAGAAATAAAGGGAGAATAATTAATTTCTTATGACAAAATCCTATTTCTGCTATTATAACACTGTTAATTGCTGAAATAAAGATGCAGTTGGTGAAATATATACTGTATATAAATGAAGCTTTTCGCATGAAACTGTACGTAAATGCTTTTCTGCTATTCAGATCAAAATCAATATTTCAACATACTTTAATATCTCTGGTCTTTATTTGATAATATTTCTCCCTCTACTCAATAGCGGATTTAAAAGCGTCATTATTTTTCGCAACTGTAGATACCCTCGTACTCGACATACGATATGCAATAGCCAAGTTCCAGGTATACATGCCATCTTCACATTTTCAGTAATCTAAATTTTCATTTTCATGGTGATCCTAACAATATTCTCCTTTTCTTGATCTTTCTCATTAATTTTACTAAAACTCTAAAATTCATTGTAATGAATTTATAAATTTATTTGCTCGGATAAATACAAAATTCATAACGCAGTTTATTTACTGAATAGTAGCAATAGGAGTACTGTCGCTCATGGGCATCGTGTCATTGTACCGAAAGAGGTAAATAAGTGTAGTGAGAAGAATTGTGACATATGAAACTCGATTCGTGCTCCAGACAAATATTATAACAAAAAAAATTTGAACGTCCAGGTAGGAGGTATGACGTGTACCAAGTTGGACATATTTCAAAATGGAGGCATACAGATGTTCCACTGTATTTGGAAATACACATGCATTTTATATATATATGTAACATAAATTCAGTAGATGCATTGAGATTAGAAAAACACCTCCCTGGATACACGAGAATTCATAATGGAGAAGAAAAGTTTCAGAAGTAGCGAATGTTATGTAATCAGAAATTTGTCAAGTTTAGAGATGTTGGGGGTAGTGGTTCATAGTCAGAGGACTATTTATATTTCTGAAAATCCTTTTGCTTTCCCACGAAAGAAAAATTGAGGTTTACTGGTTTGAAGAACTCTAACAGTTTTATAAAGTCATTTTTATTATAAACTGCTTTAATACAGCACATTAAAGTATACAAAGCATTCCTTTCCTTACTCTTACGTAAGGAAAGGAGGTTTTTCCAAGTAACTGCTCTAACGACTATTTGCCACTGGTGAAATAACAAACGTACCAGTCCGTTAATAACGATATGTCCTATTTTAGGTGAATGTGCTTGTGTAGAGAATAATGGAGCCTTCAGTTTGGGAAAAAATAGGAATTAAATTATAAATAATAATGAAACTATGATTTAAGTAACACATAACAATACTTATCATTTTAAAAAAAGTATAAATATAAAAATTAGAATATTTTAAGTTTTTGGAATTTTTTATAATGTAGCAAAGTAAGTGGTGGGTATATAAATACTTTATTTTTTATATTCGTTTGGGATCTAAAGCTTTATCTTAGGACTCCTAATCTATTGAATTTTTCAAAAACAAGAATGTTCTTCTAAATTAAAACGAAAAGTGAAATTTCAATAGGACTGTAAACTTTGTAGTTTTTCTTTAAAATATAATGCACAAATTCTCTTCAATATCTTTTTTAAAATGTTTAATAGAATATTTCAAGATTTATATTTTCTAAATTTTGTTTCTCTCCCCTTTTTACTCCTCTAACGCATCTTTGTCTAAAAAGGTTTTTCTGTCGCTAAGCCTTATTTATTTGTAGGTGTGAGGATATATAAGTTAAAAAATATGTAAAATAAATTATAATTTTAATTTGCAATAACCTCGTAACTCCCCATTTTAATTTGGTTAACTTCCTTTTCCATCCAGAAAATATTAAGTGCTTATAATAAATCTCTGTAAACTACGTCATTTCAAAAATAATCTATATCGTATGATTCTAACATAATATGCATGCCACATATTTACATAGAGCTTCAGACAGTAACGATTACTTATTGGGAAACTAAAACTTAATATTAAACAACAGGAACAAATCTGGACTGAAATAAGATTCCTTTGAACAGGGATTTTCTCTTGGTGGATCGCATTCTCTGTTACTTTGCTATTACTAACTTGATAACACCTACTGCTCCGTCTGTTTTCGAATGCATTTCAAATATTCAAATACAAAGCATCGATACAGTTTTTCAAAAACTGGCGTGCTTACTTCACCCGTTTATTTGCTTTGGCTTAAAAAGATGTTCCTCAAAGAAAATAAAGATATATTAGTCCGCCATGATTGCAAGCATCTCCGTCTTTTCGTCTAAGTTACTCTCTGTCTGTCTCTCTATCTATCCATCTATCTATCTATATTCTATATATATATATATATATATATATATATATTTATTTTTTTATAGCAGCATATGCTAAAATTATGTAAAGAATCCTATTACATTTTAAAATTATGAAACAAAATTAAAGATGATCCTTCACTATTTTTGAAAATTTTTACAATTTATTTAAAGTGGGGATACCAGTAAAATAAAAATTTACAATACGTTATAGATTATTCATGGTACAGACCGATGTTTCAAGGAATAATAATCTGAAACCTCAAAAACTGAATAATTCAAGAGCGCTGTATCACGTCTTTTCGACATGACCTCTGAGCCTTCAAAGATTAAAAAAGTACACAATAAAATGAAATAGAAATGGGAAAAGAAAAATTAAAACTTTATGCTTTATGTACACCCCATACTCAAATAAATTATGCGAACACCCCGAAGTGATAAAGTCTCACACAAATACATATTTAGTACATAATTTTAAAAATAAAATTACCATAAAATATAAAATGTAATTGAACAAAAAATCCGGTAAAAACACGTCAATTTACACTGAAAATACACCGGTCAGTTTAGTCGTGGACTTTAATCTTCCTAAATATTTGCCTGGTAACAGATTTGCTTTTTATAATGTTGTATACAGCTTTAATGTAGAAGATTATTAAACACCTTTAAATTTCTTTCAAACTACTGATATTGAAACTTCATTAAATTAATATTTAATTTAATTTAATTTATTTTTTTACTTAATCTTCTCATTAATTACCTTTAAACTTTCTGAAAAAATTTAATGAATAAAATAAAATGAAATGAATTTAATGAAATGATAATGAATGAAATGGAATGAAAAAATAAAAATGAAAAAATAAAAGTAATTAAGAAAATTTACAAAATTGTTGTTGTCATATATAAATTTAATATATATTCTGTTGTCATGTAACATTCTGCTTTCATATATTATATCAAATTCGGTTGTCATTCTGCTATCAAATGTCTGTTGTTATTTTGTTGTCTTCTGTCATTCTGATGTCTGTCTGTATATACTCCCGTCTGAAAATTTAGAGGATAATAGGTTTTAAAAAATAATTTTTATTGGTATAACGTTTGAGATGCTTGCATTTTGATTTCAAAGACTCAGAACGGGAACAATTCCGTAATGATGAGAGCTTTGAAAATAAGCTCGGTCTGCGCGAATTTTGTTACAAATTCTTCTACGGGAGGAGTATTGATAGTTCTTACTTAATACATTAGGTGTTACGATAAATACAGAAGTAATATTTCTGAATTTTTAGCTAAATTCTTCAAAATATATTACCCGCAAGAATTCTCTCGTGTTATTTTCTGAAAGTGAATTACCGAGAAATATATTGGCAGTTAGTTATAAATCTTAAAAATGCTAAATTACCTAGTTTTTAATTTTTCGTTTCATAAATCATTTTCCGTGGTACCTAACTACACTCTCAATATTAACAAGAAAAATACGAAGCGTATGTTTTCAGGAAAATATACTATAATACAAATAGGAAAATGTACTATACTATTGAGACAATTATATTCAATCATAAACTTGAAAAATTTTAAATGACAATTCAACGTATTTGTGAAAAGCGTGATGCATTTATATATTCGCTTGACACCGTAAACGCGTTTTTGTTTTCCATATATCACGTTTCCTCACATTACCCATACGGATGAAAACTTCTAAAATCTTCATAAGCACACTTTCATACAGGATGTTTGGCAGATGTAGTATTAATTCCGATTTCGTAATGGATATCACCTAACATCGTCTGCCTCTATAAATTGTATTCTTCGAAAAGGTCTCCATAAGTTAGGACATTATGGATAAGCATCGCAAAGGCATCTGAATTCATTAATTCCGTTTCTGTGCAGCTGTAACATATCTCCACAGAACCGTGGCCATTGTTGTCCGCTTTTCCAAAACAAGGGTTATTAAATTCTCATTAAGAGTAGAAGCCATCGTTAGTCACGCTCTTCATTTGTCACAAGGGACAAGATATCCTTTCAAGGAGGCAAAACAAATAAAAAATTCGCTTTTCGAAGGATAAAGGGAAAGGAATATCTTTCATGATATAGAAAATTCTGCTCCTGGCCTAGCTCCAAGCACTAGACGAGGAAAAAGCAATGGTTGTGAAATGGCAAAAGTGACTTTTTCGCTTAGCTTTAACGTCTCACTTAACAGTCGCAGAAAATTTGTCTTGGTTCTGCTTTTCCCAAACCTTTCTTCCATCCTTGCTCATCAGATTAATGGATTCGAAAGCTTGAAGGGTTTTTGAGCTGTTTCGTTTTCATTATAGATTGCGGTTGAGTTCATTTTTCATAATGGTGATAGAGGTTTGTTTGAATTTCGACTGAATATGATCGTCTTCTAGACGAGATTGAATATGCCAGCTGCCTGGTATGTATTGGCTGTTTGATAATAATCTTATCTCATTTCTTTAACAATTTGGCTGCTTCGTATTAGATTGAATCAAAAGGAAAAGTAAAAATTCTTGATGAATGTCCATGATATAATGTGCGGTACAAAATAGAAAAACAATTCTTGCGATTGACGGAGTGTTTCACCGTCATTGAAAATTCAAGTCTTCATCTACGTCTCGCAGATAATCGATATTTCAGTAGCATCGTTTTTGTGGTAGAATGAAGCGGTTTCCGATAGTACACATGTGTATATCCTTCATCATGACCGAAACGTCAATAATGTGGAATCACGTAATTTATTGTTGTAACTCTGCATGTATATAGAAATATATAGACAGATATCGATTTGAAATGTTTCATAGAGTTAATATATATAAGACTGTATTTAAAATTTTAGGAGTGGAATTTATAATTCAATCATCAATAACTTGGTTCTAACTTCACTATCGAGTATTCGATTTGTACAGGAGGGAACACAATATTTGGACTTTGAGGATTCGTAAATTAATATTATGCTTACAAATGTGGACACCGAAATTCATTCCAGCATATGATTAAATACAGAGTTCAAATACCCAAGTAGTGGCCATTCAAAAATTAATAAATTAATGATATCATACAGATATCAGCTTTATAATCTGTATGCACACGTCGTCTGTTATGAAGAGCTAAGACTGATAAGAAAAGAGGGAAGTTTAGCATTCATTTCGGAGACGATGAGGCAATTATATTTGAATTTCATTTTTCATAATACAAGCAGAACGATAGCTACAGGTTCAATACTCAGCTGATAAAAGAGTTTTATACACCAGCTGTAAATATATTATAATATATTATAGTTTTACATATATTTGTGTAATTACTAATTAAAATTCTGACTAAAAAGTTTTTTTCTATAATTTCTCTTCCTTGGAGATGGTATATGGAAATATTTCTTATTATAACTTATTTTCAATTATTGGTTTAAATGTGCATGAATGAATTTATTCTGCGTTTTATTCTCTGTATCTTTTAAGGAAAATAAAGTAGATTATTTTCTTAAGAATGAAATAATATAAGACAAATTAAGTACCTAACTCATTTATAAGTACATGATCATTATTTGGTAGCGTAATGCTACGTAATGTTAAATAACTGACCAAAATTTCTGGAATTTTCAGCTGAAAATATTACTAACAAAACAAAATATTGAAAACAAACGTTTTTCGAACAAGTCTGTTGGACTCCTCAGACTTACTCCGATGTTATTTCAGCAGCTAAAGTCATTAACGCAATCTTAGTTATGATTTCACACGTTACTTTTTTAATATATTTCCAAAATCATAAAAGGATTTAAAATTCTAAATTTTCCCTAAATAATCATATAAAGATGCAAGAATTGATGAGTCTATGGAGAGATCCTATTTTATTTTCTGAAGTACCATATATTCTGAGCACATTAAATATAGAATTCGTCGCATTCAGTTGCGCGATGATTACTCTAAGTTATTTGCCAATAACACTTGTAGGTAGCACTTGTCATTAGGTTATTTTAAAGCAGGAGACATAAAAAATGAGCAATGCATACGCCGGGACTCGAATCTGGAGTTCTAGAATATGCACTGAGTGTGCCACCAAGAAGGCATGCAGAAAGGCCGGAGAAAATACTTTATATACTCCCTCTTTTAAAGGGCGACTGAGGATTAGGGAACTAAATCGCTGAAAAATGAGCAATGTCCTCGCCGATACTCGAACATGGACCTCTCGAATACGCACCGAGTGTGCTACATTGACACCACGAAGGCTTTCAAAAAGGAGAAAAAAATACCTTGGGCTAACTCAATACGGAGTTAAAAATATTATGCCAAATGAATTATGTTTTTTAGCTTCCTAACTTTAGAACCAGTTAGTTCCGAACTGCACAAACATATTTCGTGGCTTTTCTCTCTAAGGAGCAAAAATCAGAAGTGAATTCTACTATAAAGTTACCAGGATGAAGAAGTTACTTAGAAAGTTATCATTATTTTCTTCCCATAGAAAGCTAAGTTCTTGTGCTGCTATGCTATAGCCAAATGCCAAACAAAACTGTCAAATTGGTTTTTAGTAAATGAAATCCACTTCTTTTCTCTAAATTATTAATTTCAATGAAAAATTACATCTTATTTCTGTAATGTATGAATTTAAAACTAATTAATAGTATATAGGTGAATATAATTAATAATATATATGTGAAATAGCCCTATAACATAAATAAATATATAAAAACCTGAGTTTGAAAATAATTAGTTTGAAAAAGTAAGTCTTTTAATTACGTAAATCTAATGAATAAACGATAACAATTGAAACATTAAGCAAACAAAGATTTATAATTTTATCGTGTCTTATTTCCATTAACCTCTCGAGTAAAAAAAAATTCATTTAAAATCAGATTGCCTTATCTAACACTAGGATACACTTTCCTAGATTTTTTTATCTTATTAAAATCGGCCACTAATCTATAACGAGCTGAGCTTAACACTCCAAAATTTCGCTTGATTACTCAAGGGATAAAACTAAGCCTTAATTTCCATACAGAAAGAATTTGTATCTTTGATTTTTCTGCTTTTTTGTACAAATAAAACTGCTTTTACTACTTTCAAGGAGACCAGATGAGCTGCAGGAGGCAATGGATGAAATTAAAAACAATTCTTTTATTTTAAATGCCTTTTTATTGATTAAAACTCGCTTTTTTGAATAAAGACCGTTTACTTCCAATAAACGTTTTGCACAAGCAAGTGTAATTAATCGGGAAAAGGATTACTTTTCTCATTTTATGACCACTCATATTTCAATCCCAAGTAATCAGAAAACCTCATTTTATGGATATTTCTGAGTTTCTTATGTCTCTCCTTCATTTTATCTTAAATCTTTGCTTGTTACACAAATTGAGACACAAATTTTTGTTTGTGATAAAAAATCTTATAATAATAGTATGATTTTGTTTCTAAATTTCCAAGAATATCTAAGCATTAAATACATTTAAGAACTTTAATCATATCTATGTTCTTCTGGGTTCCACACAAACCATGATTACCTCTAGCCGATTACATAATTAATAAAATCAACAATGTACTTGCCTCTCTGTAATTCGCCGTCACACTGCTTTTTTAATTGACAGTGACTGCTAAAACTAATATTCACGTTCTTGGCTGTTA
Organism: Stegodyphus mimosarum; assembly: GCA_000611955.2. NCBI lineage: Eukaryota > Metazoa > Arthropoda > Arachnida > Araneae > Eresidae > Stegodyphus > Stegodyphus mimosarum. The sequence goes on along the minus strand of KK115267.1, from coordinate 204,523 downwards.
TTTGAAAACATGACTAGTAAATAATGTAAATATTTTTTTATATCTGCTTACGTTCTTTTCTATTTATTTTTAATTTGTCATTGACAAAATCTTTTATGCAATAAAATTTTCTAAATACTTTAATGAGAATAAATGATTAAAAGGATATCAGGCTATTAGAATTGAGATCCAAATAATTACTTTTCTGTTTTCGTCAACGCTGATCTCTTTCGAGCTAATTCTGTATAAATGCACAAATTTCTGTTTCCCTAAAGGCAGATATTTTTATGGATATATATGAAAATATAATCCGAATACTTCTATTTTCTTCATGTTTTAAATCAGATTCATTGATAAAGCAAAATTACTTGGAAAGCAGTTCTACATCATATTCAAAGGCCAAATAATAAGCATACCTCTCTTACAGCATAGTTTTGTTACTATAACATAAATGGCAGTCTGGAGTAAACAGAAGATCTACATTATATATTTAAGGATGGCCAGAGGTGCTGTAACTGCTCCTATTGAGAACGTTTCATATCTTCACGCGCGCAAGATCCCGGGCTGCGTTAATGGATCTGCCAGTCCGTTCACTAAGAGTCCAATTAGATTTATATTCTAGAAATCCAGAAGCCATTAGAATATTCTGCTGCTTGGATGAGTTGTTTTCAATCCATACATGGGTTGCACTTGCCTGGTGGGAGTAACCTTCTTAAATATCCAAAGATTAAAAGAAATCGTCCCTCATTCGTTTTTTCATTATCCAGATGGCAACTTGACTTTTGTCATTTAACAACTCTAGTCTGATTATCATCGCATTGATTTAGCAAGATTTGCCCCTTTAAGAAACTAGACGACTCTATGAGCCATTTCATTTAAAATTCGTGAAAGGCCTGATATTGAGGAAGAGCCTGAGGCTGTATACCTTGACTGCATCCAGCATGTATCCTGAGAGGATGTGCCTGGGATGTCTAGCAGTCTAGTCTAATAAAAATTTGAATTACGAGAAATTTATCAATAACAAATCTCTTATGCATTCAATATAACTTTTGCCTACCTCAGTTGCCTGTTCTACTAATATGTATTCTCTATTTTTTTAATTGTTTTGTTTACTGTCAAAGCATATTTTGCTTCTTTTAAATTCTGGGTGTTCAGAAATATGTTTTAAATCCTATTTGGTGTTATTAACGATTGTATGATAATTATACTAATTCGTTAGAGAAAATTATTACTAACTCTTTAATAGAATTTGAGACTAATGAAGTCTTTCAATTCAAGGAAGATTCTTAGTAATGGCAGTTGTTACAGGGTGTTTCTCTACAATGCTATTGCGCTTTATATGCAAATCAGAAATAGTTTATTTTATGGTCAGGAATTTGTCTCCTAAGCCACATGTTAATTTGTTAAGAATATTATATTCATTTTAAAACACTTTGTTATTAAAAAACTCTCAGTTTACAAGTTTACATAAATAATAAATAATTTGATTTTAATGGATACGAAAATTTGCTTGCTTTTTAGAATTTCTTTTGTAACTTTAAGATAAAATCTTGAAGACCGAACTAAACTACTAGTGAATTATCACTATGTCTTAAATAGCTCATACTATAATAAAAAGGCTAAAATAGCCTTTTCATTTATTCTTAATTTAATAGGATGCCCACAACTTGTGCTGTGGACGAAACGTCCACTACTTGTGGATATTTAAATTAACATAGCATACAATTCAATTCAAACGTAGAAACGCAATCTGAGATACACATGAATTAGACTAATTTTTTAAGTTGCCTCAAATATTTTACCACCATATTTTTTTACACATCGGTTAGCGAGATGTTAAGGTCAGAACACAATCTGACACAGAGATGGTGGGAATGTTAACAGTAAGACTCAATACCAAAAGCTCGAAATTAAAGATTCAAAAACCTCAGTTTAAAAACACAAAAACCTAATTTGTATTCTAGTGAGAAATACGGAAAAGGGTAGTTATAATTACATTTAAATCAGAGTAACTGATTAATTGACATATGATACCTCACAAATGCATGTTTCTTACTTCTAATTTTCAGTAAAAAATATAATAATGCAGCGTGAATATTTTGATCATAATGTAAATAATACAAACCTTTCTAAACTTTCACATAAGTTCTCTGAGTAACTAAATCATTTGCACGTGTTTCTGTTATATAGAACCAGAGGATAATTTTAAACTTTTGTGACAGCAAGATGCCAAATTGTTTGACAGGCAATCAATTATCCCTCTTTTCATTTATTTTAAAGATTATTTGCAGCAATGAAAAAGAAGAAGATAAAATAAGGAAATGTTTCGACTTTGTCATTTTTAACATTCTGTCTACGCTGCGCTCATTTTTCATTCAGATAGGAAATTAAAAAAACATACAGTTCTGTTTTGCAATTTATTTATCACGTCCCATATAATAGTAAATAAAATCCTCCGAAATATAGCAAACAAAAGATGTCAGATAATATATTCTAAAACTACGTATTACAATTATGAAGTATTTTGCAATAAAATTCTGCACAATAATAAAACAGAGTACATCAGTTTTTTAGCTAAATATACTTAAATATTGTTTAAATATATTTCTGAATACTCCCTAAAATCACGGATTAAATAAATTGAGTTCTGCATTTAAGAACTGCCATAATTTGGTTTCGATGTTTTAATTCTGAGTTTATTATTTCATCCTAAGTTTCTGCTGCATTTTATTATTAATAATAACTTTGCCTTTCGTAATTAGAAATAGAAGAACAGAAGAAATCGTTTAGTAATAATATCAACTTTCTTGAATTTAGTTCCATGTTAGCTACCAAATGAAAGTTCAGAAATAAGAACACATTTGTTTCATTTGGCCCTTTTACATTTTCTTCAGATATTTCAAACAACTGCACGCTTTTGAATTTTTTATGCGCAATTCATGGTTCGTCTCGAAACGAGAGCCAGTTCTCTTAAAATCGTAGAACTCTACGATCGACTTCAGCTTTTATATGTTGAGTTTAGATGTAGAATGCCTGCTCGAGATCTCACTGGCATAATCTTCCCAACTTCCATCTTAGGATGAGCTAGAGAAGCATAATGATTTTTTTCGATTTATTTTAAACTTTATTTTATGTTTATTTTCCTCTATTCTCTTGCTCGTTGGAATACCGCATTCGAATAGATACTCTGTAATACCAAGTTCCATTTTTACTTTTCACTATTGTTCTTGTTTTCGCCTTTACTTCCCTGAAGGTTTGCTTTTCTATTTTCTGCGTCAAGTTTTTTTTTTTTTTTTTTTTTTCCAGTTTCACATTCTCATTCCTTTCGTAATAAGAAGCTTTATAGGTATCTTTAAATGGATATTTTGGGAATTTTTTTTCCCTTTCTTGCTTGCCCCCAGAAAAGTTTCTTTGTTCTCGCCACTTTTGAATGGAAAAGAAAGACAACGCGATTAAAACTCTATTCCCTGATGTGCTTGAACTCTTTACTCTTCCACAGATCTTTTGTATCCTTTTTCTCAAAAGAATAGAACTGTTTCGAATAGAAATTCTTTTTGTTCAAAAATTACCTAATGTTTTTTCGTACACTTTATATTGAAAAATGGCTATTTATAACAAAAATGATTATATTCTCTGAAGAATATCTTTTAGATAACAGTTTATATGAATTTCATACAACAATAATAATTCGAAGTGTAAGAAAAGCGACATTTCACATTCCGTAACTTTATTTAGAGCTTTATTTTCTTATAACACAGTTGATATTGATCACGGAATTGCAGTTTCCGTTTCCGCCCATTGCAATAAAATAAATATGAAAATTAAACTAACCGCATGCATTTTTTTAAAATTTCCCAATACGTATGAAGTACACATTATACAAATTATAGACTTTAACGAAATGTAATTCTATCACGATTTTAACATTACAGGTTGAATACGAACAATTAAATTCAAGGATATATTTAAAACTAGCTGGGGTACCCAGCTTCTTTCAGGGAATTGATTGTGTGGTAGTTGGAATAAAAGGATAAACTTTAAAATATAAGATGTAGAATATTTTTTTGAAAACATATTCTAACTATTTACAATACTTGTTAATAAACAACATGCTTCTTTTTGTTTTTCGAGGTATATCTGTACAAATTTATCGAATTTCCTTCTCGAGAGCAATAATAGTATAGCTGATGATGAGAAAAGAAGAAGTCTTTGAGGTTGATGCCGCAATGTTTTAAAATTTGTCCTTGCACTTTGTTAATTGTAAACCTGTAGGCTAATTTGATTTGAAATTACTGTCTTATAAATTGGAATGGCAATTCAGTAGCAGCGGTATTCTGGGGATAAATACTGTATATCCTTCGTCTTTTCCAGCCATATGTTCGGCTTCGATGATGTTATTCGATAGCTGTTTGACGACCATCCTTGTTCCACGATTTAGTTTTGGTGAATTGCGATTTCTGAGTAGTATCATCGGAGATCCAATTTTCAGTCGAAGGCAGTGCAATGGCATTCTTGGTATTTACCAAGAAAATAAAAAATTCAGTAACGAAGTTAACAGTTTCTTCAACGTTTACCATCGTGTCATGGATTTGTATATTCTTTCTTCATCGGGAATTTTCTTTTTAATATTAAAGTTGCTATCGTCGACAATATTATTTTTAGTTGCCAAAATTGCCCTTTGAAATAGGATTTGTATAGTTGTGAACTGGATTGGAATACCAGAATACTCCGAATTGGTAAAGTTGTGAACTGGATTGGAATACCAGAATACTCTGAATTGGTAAAGTTGTGAACAATGTTTGGATAAATTTGGTCGATGAATTCGTTTTGAGTGGTGGCTATATTGTAGAAATCACTGTTGATTTCAATAAGGCTGGTTGTATGGTCAATAGGATATGTGTCTATGCCTATTTGTAAACGTTTTTGAGAAAATCTGCTGTTGTTTTGTTTTTCAATAGTTCAACCCCCCCTTATTTTTCGTTAGCCGCAGTATTTGCATGTGTGTCCAAAGATGTGCTTTTTTTAAGCATGCATTGATTTAAAGATAACTGGAAGTGTTTGTCGGTAGTGGAATGCTTCATTTGTCAGGTTGTACTGTTTACTTGTCCTAGTCCGAGCTTCTCGTAGGGTGATATTTTCATGAGAGACTTGCGTTCTCAGTCTTTTATTATAAGATTGAGTCGAAATTCTTGATTCTTCAATTCGTTCATTTCATTGATCTTCGGTTTCTCTGCTTCTCACAGGGCTCATTCTCCTTCGCTCGGAAGGGAATGTAAATGTGTTTCGCGCTCTTTGACTGTTTCCTTTTTCTTTGTTCTTTTTGTTTTCGCCCTTTTGCTTCATAACTGGCAAAATCTCCTCCTCTTTTACGTTAAAAAAAAGCAGTGAAACAATGGTAGTTCAAGCCGGGTTTATATCTCATATCTTTATATCTTATCTATCTATCTCTATATCTTTATATAGTTAAACCACACCGGCAAGGAATCCTGTAAATACCCCAGAAGTTCATATCTGGAATGGGGTCCTTGTCAGTGTGGTTTAATTTACATTGCCCAAGCTAAGAGAGCCTTAAAATTTCGCGTTAAAGAACATGAGGCATATGTTAGAAAAAAGGAAACACAGAAGTCTTCTGTTGCCCAGCACTGTTGGTCCGAAAATTACACTTTCAATTGTTTTGCTGCCAAAATTAGTCAAAAAACATCTTCCATTGTGAACTGCATTTTCTAGAGACATTTCACATTCAAAATAATCTTTCTGTTCTAGTTAACGACCCTAATTCCAATACATCTTTGCCTTCAGCCTTTAAAGAAATTAGGTTTTAGTTCTGGTTTCATCAAGAGATGGCGCCAGTAGCTTGTCCTCTGTCCAGGCTTTCTTATGTTATCTTATTTAATGATTATATCTTATCTCGTTCATTTGCGCTTTTGCAGCTGAGGATGGTGGTTCGGTAAAACCATCGAAACTAGTCCTGTGAAAATTTGAAAATATAACTCTGATTTTTGATGTTTAACTTCTAAATAAATATTTGTTCGTCGTGCTATTATATTCTAAAGATTACGGTTACTTCAAACTGATTGCCATGAACCACCTCCCGGATCGGTATCTTTTGAATGCCACAACTTGGGTTCAAAGCTTCCCGTAATCGAACATGTAAGTATTCCGAAATGTGTGTTAAGTAGAGATACAGAATTAATTGTTATTCATGGATTTGCTGATGACTCAAAGACTGCGTATGTAGCTGCGGTTTATCTTCAAGCTTCTTCAGAAGAAAAGCCATGTCATATGTAATCATCTTTTGTGCAATTAAGTCACAAGCTGCTCCTATCATAAGAAGCTGAAGTTGCAGGGGCACAGTAAGGGCTAGATGATGGCTTTATGATATGTAACATGTCTTTCTCTTTGCTTTTTAACTTGATTATTATCTTTAGGGGATATCCTATATGGTCTATAATATACAGAAAATTTTGAAGTGCCGTCCAACAGGAATAGTGGTTAGCGACCTGAGTGCCGTACCGAAAAACCCGGATTCGAATCCCGGAGAAACCATGGATATTTGTAAATGTGTAATGTCTGTGTGGCATGGGGACTTTCTAAATATGCGACAAGCCAAAGGACCTCTAAAGAGGTTGGTGGCAGGGGAAAGAGAAGTGAGGTCTCCCGGGATGCTTAATCTCACAATTAGTGGCAGAACTGAGCTAAAGTCCGCTGTTACGTATATAGTGCTCATGACTTTGCCAATGACAGACGCATGTGACTCCTTGCAACGATGAATGTCGTGTGCTTGTGCTGACCTTTTTTAGACAAGTGAGATTGGTAACAACAACAACAGTTTTTAAGTCAATATTTGCCTTTAGATTTTCAATAGTAACAGAACGTACATCATATATATTTTTGCTGATATATGACTATAATTATTAATAATTATTTCAATTGTTCAATTATCAAGAATTTTCATAATCAAAATTACCAACATTATTAAAGTATTCATGATTTTCAATATTTTAACATAAATCAGTCGAACTTAGTTATAACGAGAGTGAAGTGACCGCGATATTTGCTCGCTATACCCGAGTGCTCGTGAAAAACGGGTTCGTGAAAAATCATAAAATTTCATTCATAATTGCTACATTATATACGTTCCATTTATATTTTTGTTTCTGTACAGTACAAAAGAATTTGGTTAATTTGCTTTGAACTTTCTTATTGTCTCTTTCTTTTGCTATCGCCCGAAAAACATCCATCGTCATTTGCGCCCCAGGCTTCGGAAGTTTTTCGGTGACTCAAAAGCCATTGCGTATATGGCGGACGGCGTTTCAGCTTAAAAGTATTTGTATTCGTCTTTATCATCGTCGTTATCAATATTTTCTTCATCTGCTTAAATTTTGGTGGAGTAGGTATCTCGGAAGTGATAACTTTGGCACTAAGAGATACATAATTTTCAAATTATTCTCTATTCATTTCCAAATTTTCCAAGACATCTACTTCTTCGTATACTTCCTCAGTGATGTAGTCCTCTTGAGAATTGGTCAATCCAGCCTTACAAAAGCAATAGGTAATGCATGTTGATGTAACGTTTTCCTGTGCATCGTTCATTAAATGTACAACTTCTTGTACATTTATATTATCATTTGAAGTTTTTCATATTTTTTTCAGTTCGAGAAGTATCAAAATCAAGTACTTACGTAAGCTTGATTTAAGACTCTTGATGATCTTTTGGTCCATAGGCTGGATAACACTCAGATAACACACAAATCTAGAATTCGGCGGTAAAAATTCAATCCTGATCACTCCCCAAAATAAAAATGTTCTCTGGGACATGTTCGCAGGATGTATGACTCATAACTTTCATTTGACTTCGGAATGTTAAAGGAATTTTTCCCAGAAAGGATTAGCTGCTCCGTAAAGGTGGAAGTCAATATAAATTTCATGAATCACAAAAATGTTGCACGCTATACCTGGGTTTTGCTCTTTAAAAGCCAGTCATGCTCCCATAAACATAACATTATACCAACCAAGTATTTTCGATCTCCTCGTTAAATCCGAGTACTTGTTAAATCAGGACTCGTTGATAAAAACGTAACACTACTAACCTTGTTTACAAACAAGAACTTGGATTCCACATCGGCCTACGCTATATATATATATCATTTGGCGCTTTAGCAGTACAGCAGTCATACATAATTCAGTCCCATTTTAAGTAGTAACAAAACTATTTTCTCTCAGTTGCGCTCTCGCGTTTACACTTGAGTTAGGATTCCATGTGGTGGAAGATGGGCGAACAAATTGAATGGAAAATTATTGCATATTTAAACTAGTTTTAAACAGAAAGCTAGCACGTATGCTCATGAAACCTACGAACGGAACTGAAAATGATACTACATACGAAACGGATCCAAACGATGGTAGGAATGAAATGGAGGACAATGGCATTAATTCAGACTTGTTTCAAGCAAAATCTCTGGAAACATTTTAGCAATTTCCTTGCTGGATATCAATGTTAAGAAAAAATGTGTTCAATTTATGAGAAGATTAAGTAAAATAAAAATAATATTTTCCCTCATATATCATTTTGAGCTTGTACAATAGTCTAGCAACTACAAATAAATTTTAATAAGTACTTTATATACGGAGATGCACAATAATATTAACAATTAAGCACATAGTTACGCAAGACATTTTTCAAAATCTGTCTGTTCCATATAAAAAGAATGTAAAATCAAAAACATACATTTGTGAAATATGAAGATTTCAAAGATTCAACTGTTTCATTGTATTATATTTTTAACTTTATTTTGCATCCAAGAAAGCTTTCTTTGAACAAAACGTCTTCTTTTAATAAACAAGATTAAAAAAAAATGCCGGAAAGACAAAATAAAATTTTATCTCTAAGAGACTATACCGAGTTTTCCTTTAGCACTAAATTACTGTAATAAATGCAAACGCTAATGAATAAAATACAGTGAAAAAAATTTAAAAGGTAACCTGTAAATAAATAATGCCCTTAGAATCATCTAATTTTATTTTTCTTATAAACCAGTGTCTCTTAATTGGGTTAGCTTTCTTTTAAAATGCCGAAGGAAAAGGATTATTCGGAAGGATTCTTTAGAAGGAATTTTTTTAATGTCTTTCTTAGTGTCGTTAAAATTAATTAGCACAACCCTCGCATCTCAGGAAGAAATTACTTTATCTTCGTGTAATTTGTGTCCTGTCAGATTTATGTCACGTTATCAGCGAGTGTTATGTCGAAAGAATTGATTTTCTTATTCGCATAATTGTCTTGCTAGTGCTCCGACTGAGAGAATAAAATGTACGCAAGATAACACTTCTCTAGTTTGCGGATTAGTATGCAAAGTTGCTCATGCAGGTGGATCCATCCAGTGAGGCTTGCAGTTGCACACGTGCGTTATTTGTGTGTTAGATAAATATTTTCCTAGGAAAATATCGCCAGACTATTTCATATCGCTTATCTCTGAATGGATGAATAAACGGTTTTCTGATACAAACAGGAAAATACAGAAGAGTCGAAATTAACATCATACTTAATTAACGATAACTTATCAGTTATGTTAGAGTACTTACATATTATAATCTACTTATACATAAATTGAACATATCACCTGAGAGATATTTAGGATGTAGATTTTATTAAGAGTTTAATGTTTCCGATAACAAATGCTCAAAATACGCGGTTATAGTTTACGTTTCCTGGATCTATAACCGAAAATAGAAAATTCCGCTACGGCGTCATAGAATATCCTGATAACTGTAACAGCCCGAAACGGAGTACTAGTAGCTCAGCACTGTCGACCTATCGAGAACCGTTATCCCGTGAAAGTTGTCAGAATAAGTGAGAATCAACAACATAAATTTTGATTTAACATCATAAGTTTTGAATAAAGTATAAAATATTTTGCTGCAAGAGTAATAAATACAAGTAATTTGTTCCATGTTTGTTTCCCGGCAAACTAATGGGGTGGTTACAAATTGTGTTTGACTGTTCTTGTATGGTGAATATAACACATTTTTTATTAAAACGTTTTTCACGAATATACGCATTTGGTTCAAGGTAGATGTCTTTAGACGTCTTTTCTATAATAAATGGTAAAAGCATAATTTGATGTAACATCTTATTGCAACTGAAGGGGAGATATTTAAAGTTAAAAAATACCCATTTAAATATACAAACGCTGGACTTGAGAAAAACCTGAGCCAATGGTTTTTATATTACTGGGAAACAGAAGCTGTAAATATAGCGACACTAAGATTTAATTTAAGCACTTAACATATGAAAATTTAATTTATTTTAAAAGAATAAACTTCCATGAATCGAACTAGACTAATTAATGTAAGCGCATATAGGACTGAATGAATTAATTTCGTTTTCATGTGTGCTAGCTCTGCAGTTCCCTTAAAGGTTAAAACTAAATTTAGTGTTTGCGGTGAATTGAGAAAGGCAAAGAACATAATGTTATTTCTCTTAATGTTGCCATGTATTAGAACATTTGCTGTAGTGCTTAAGGTTTCGTCGATATTTAAGAATTTAATTGTGTTTGCGTTTTGTTATTTTACTCACCCGATTGTTTTTAAATTAAAATGCAGAAGGCGACGCTTAAGGTGACCACATTTGTCTACGGCTAACTTGATAGTATTAAATGAATGAAAAATTAAACTATAAGAAAAATATCCTTTAATATAGCAGTAACTAAATTAATATAAATACATCTAGAAATATATGAATAAATTCATTCACAGCATTTTAATTAGAAAAAACGCAAAGGTTTGCTTATGACCTGTTCATTAAGTCTTTAATCCAAAGGTTCATTTATGAGTTGTTCGTAACGTTTCTAGAAATTTTTTGACGAATATGGTGTATACATAATTTTAGTTCTAGGAGAGCACACAGCATTGGAAAAGAATTTGCGGATGTAAAATTTAAAAATTAGGGAAGAAAGCACCTTTTTGTTGTTGGTACAGGTATTTTCAAACAATTTCAAGGACGGTGAAGGGAATCTGCAGAATTCTTTTCTATTTCTTTAAATCCTGTAGAAGAGGGACTTGTCTCTGGTCGCTCTCAAAATCAATAGAGTTATCGAAAATCTACTTCAAAGTAGGTTATTCTTTGCCTAATTTGAAATGATTGACAAAATTTAAACCAAAATTTTGGGGACTTAATCTCTTACTTGCCAATTCTTTATCATTTAAAAATTTATTTGGCGATTTTACATCAGTTTAAAAATTGTTTATGATATTTTGATCCTAATAACCTAATTTTTATCACGATAAGTAATATATTTTCAATTTTTTCGTATACAAATGGGCAGGACTTCGGCCATTCGATAACAATAAACATTAACATGGTCACATTAATCGGCGTCTATTGTAATGCACTTATTGGGCTACTTCCTTAACTACTGTAGTCTAAGAGAGAAAAGGAACAGTGTAGAGATTCGTGACTTTATAAATAAACTCTTAGTAAAATATTTTGTTAAAGGTTTATAAAAATCAGCTCTTAAAAGATGCCATGGTCATTTTAGTCTTAGGTAACAAAACCGGTTCATTTTAAAGAAAGAGTTCATAAAAATGTTTTAATTACTAATTTATAAAAAAGAATAAAAATTTTACATTTTCAGTGTTTAAGGGATTCATTTGAAATTAACGAATTAGGTACTTATATTTTATCACGTCGATCAGGGGCGAAATTTTCGGCCAATCTATAATCCTTCCTACGAAATTCTAAAGAACATCGTCATAACTGGCCCTATATTGGCACCATAACTGGAGCTAAATCGCGCTAATCGGCCGGTGAACGGGATAACACGCAAGTACCATGAATTATCTCAAAATTTTACTTGCAAGTGTCTTATTAATATAAATATTTTAATTTCAGTTTCTAATGTTGTATAATTATTCATATTAATAATATCATTTTTCTGGAAAGGTTAATTTGTGAACAGAATATTTTCCTTATGCTCGAATGCACAGAAACTAGACAGCTGCAATATTTTTAATTTCTTAATTGTTAAGTATAACCGATGTTTTCTTATATACGCACTTATACACCATTATATGAAATAGTTATCAAATAGACTTACATAAACTCCTCTGGAGTTACTGAAACTCAATATTATACATTTTTCGTGTTGAAATGAAGTAAAAAAATAAAAAATTGGTATACCATAATATTCGTTTAAAATTTTTTGGTTTTACTTTAAAATACCGCAAAATTTACCTCCTAATTTTTTTCCCCAAATAAATGTTGTTGTTGCCTTGTGGCTGTCTCGTTTATAAGCAGCAACCATAATACGTCCCTTTTACAACGAGCTCGATTTTAATAATGCAAAGCAAATCCAATTTGATTCCGTGTCTTTAATTTTCTTGAAGTCGCGATTGGATTAGATTTGAAGCATTTTTGAACGGATCAATTAACTAAATAGCAGACAAATTCTATGCTTCACTTTAAAGCAGCTACCATTATACCACACTTTTAAAATGCGTTCGAGTTTAATAGTACACACTTTTTGCTTGCTTTGAAGTCGTAGCTGGATTAGATTTGAATCACTTTTAATGGATTCAAAGATTAACTAAACAACAGGCACAAAGTCTATGTTTCACTTGAAAAATTAGGTAACAAAGTAACTTCATTTTGGCTAAGATTTTGAATAGACCTTCATCGATTTCGAGGTAAATTAAACGCAAGTCTTTCTTCTTGAGGAGCTGATAGAGTTTTACTTAAAATCTACGCCAAAATAAGGTTACCGGTTCTTGCCTAATTTTTATATTTTATACTGGCGTGTTTCTTTTCCCATTGAAACTATATCGTGCTTAGAATTTAAATAAATTTAAAGACCGGCGCTTCTTTTTATTGAAAAGTTAGTTTTCTAAGCTTTTATGAGTTATGCTAGAAAGGAAGTTGATGAGTACAAAAAACGAAGAATCTGAGAAGTCTTTTTTGCGAGATATTTAAAAATTTATTTTGGGTAACGTAACTGATCATATAATACAATAAAAGACACGTGTTGCTCGCAGAATAATTATTTAATAGCTAAATACCTAAATGTAAAAAAAAAAATATTTTTTTAAGAATAAAAAGAAACAACAACAATTCTCTTGTTATTATAATCTACTCTATAGAAGTTACTCTGCCTTTACTTTAGGGCTTTTATTTATATATTTGTTTTACAAATTTGTATTATCAGCTTCTTCCAAAATAAGCAGTCCATATAGTTGTAGGAATGCACTACAATTTTTTATTCATTTTTCCCCTATAACTGGAAATATATATGACCAAAAAATTCGAAAATTAACTTTAATAATTTAAAATGAATTCTAGTACGAAATATCTTAAATTAATCAAATGATCTATTAAAAAATCAATCTATTAAAAATGTTTTACACAGGATAATTAAAAAAAATCTGACAAAACCTGGAGTAGATCAAAAGATGCACATTTGTAATACCATGCTCATATAGAAATGGTGCGTTAAGGTGGTACAGAACGCTGTTAAACAGGAGATAAAAGAATTCTCCTAATGTCAGTCATCATTCTCGAAGGGGTTTTGAACAGTGCATCGCTACATCAACACGCGAACTTTACGCCCTACATGAACATTTCAACCGTGCATCGCTACATGAACACGCGAACTCAGTCATTATATTCCGTGCAGCGGCAAGCAAAAACGAAACGCCTGCTCAAAAGAGATACCACAGGAGTGTGTATTACCTTTTAAATAACAGCTCTGTTACTGTCCGTACTTCCGTAAAACCGTGTTTAGGTCGGTTAGTTCCGCATTCGTCTATCGATGCATACCGCTCGAAAACCGCATGATGAGTGAAGATTTACGGCAGGCGACTACTTTTACCTAACGCTCAACAGCTCCCTGTATCACCTCAATATGTCATTCTGCACGTACAGTCAGTCCATTACAATATATTCTTATTTAAATTCCTTATACTTGTGTTTACATTTCTGATATTTACTTTTCAATTATCCATTTCGTTTTCTTTGGAATGTCTTATTTCTCTCTTACTACATTCCTGTTTTAAAACATGCTCAAGATCTTTTAACTTACGCAAAATTTTAAGTAGCCAAATTTTTAAGGGGTTTATTGAGAAGAAAGTTGCTATTATGTTTATTTCATTCTGTTAAAGTGACAGGTTAGCAAAAAATTCTTTCCTTCGCTGATTTTATCACGAATGAAAAATACTGAAATACTCTACGAACACGTCATGTCACCTATTTGAAATTCACTGAAATTTTACGGTCTCCATTTCCTCGAAACTTACAGAACCGTTACAATATGGCCATTATTGTTTCACGTCATGTATAATGTAATTCTAAAACACGATTTTCTCTCCATTTCATTAATCAACAGAGCGGAGAGGCGAGCACTTATCTTTGATGCTGCGAACTAAGTGAATATAGCAGAGCAAAAAGCCAAAAATGCTTCGCTTAGTGATTAATGCTCCTGACAGATAGCCCAATGGCCTAAATAATACGTACGCTTTTCGTTGATTTATGGTCAGACCGCCAAAACAACAGGAGCAGTGATTTGTTTCTGCAACGTCACTTTTCCTTACGCCTTTTAATAGAACTGTTATTAATCTTTGGGGACACAAAAGATTCAGGAATAGGTGGTCCCCTGCCAACGTTTTGTTTCGTGCTATTGAGATGTCAAGCAGCGTGGCGAGGTTGATTGATTTAATTTGTAAAATTTAGCCATCGTGAGTTAGGTTAACCTTTCCTAGTTCGCATTTAGTTGATTGGTTCGAATTACCTTACCAGTAGTTATCCAAGCATGATAATCTAGAAATAAGTGCTTTTTTCCCTTTCTTGTTCAAAAACATTCAGCTCTCGTAAGCGTTTAATAACAGAAAATTCTTTACCTTTTTCTGCAGTGTTCAGCCTAATTTGTGATTTCTGTAAGCTGTGAAAGTTACACACGTATTTTCTTTAAAATCTGGTTTAGTTCTACCTGATGTGTTAACAGCTCGGCATAGAAGTTACAAAGGCCAGCTTTCGTACTAATAGGCTTGATTTTAATCATAGGTAAAGCATGGAATTTTGCGTTACACTCTCTTTCCTCTTGAAAGTCGATAATTATTCATGCCTTGTAGTGCATCCGTGTGGACCATGTTCCCTGTTCTCAGACTGAATTGTCAAATGAGGCTGTTCATTATCCAGGAAATGCCTAATAGGCAAACGATACGCCAGAAGTAAATTCTATAGGACAGAGTTTTTGAAAAAAATATTGCGCATTCCTAAGAGTGATACATTTGACTTTAAACTACATTGATCGCTTTGCAAATACTGGGATTAGTGTCCTTAGGGAAAACTAAAACTCGTATATTAGCTGGACAGCATCTGACCAGACATAGAAAGAGATGTGATAGTGAGCTGCCATAATTACCGATTGATAATTTTCATTTATGTATTTACAACAGGCGTCGGTTGGTTTGCATGCTGATGCGGTTATTTCCTAGTATGGGTAAAGGAAAACCACATTTTTAGACTATTAATTTGCTTAAAAACGTAGCTACATATTTAACTTATAATATCTGATTAATCAGAGCCTAGCTGATCAAAAACAATTCCATATATGTTATTTTTCACTTAATATTTTCTTACATTAAATAAAGAAAAGAAATAAAAGAAAGAATATATTCTCCTCTGCGAGTTTCTGATGATGTATAAATCCTTAGGTCTGGACCGAGTATAAATTGCTCTTTAACACATGTGCTTGGTTTCTTTATTTTTTAGAGCAGACATTTTGAAGTAGTGAATCCTACTTAAATACCTGAGAATGTTTAATCAGCAGAAAAGTATGGCACCTGTAACGGAGAGAAGTTAACACACACTGTGGCAATTAGGCAAGCTGTTGACTATTAAAAATATTAACTCTGCTATGCTTCTAACTTTTGAGTACAGATAATACTACATGATATAAATATTTACTTCTAACAACGAAACCGTAATTGCTTTTAACTGTGCTTTAACTTTTAAGTACTGATAATACCACATGATATCAGTATTTACTTCTAACTACGAAAGAGTAATTTAATTCAAAATTATGTATTCGTAAATACGTCTTCTCATTGATAATAAAATAGCGATATATATATTAAAAAAAACTTCTTTATATTATATACCTTATGGATGAAAACCTAAATAAAAAGGCTTTTATTTATGAAAAGCCATTTGTCTAGAAGACTTAGATACATTTTCTCACTTTTATGTGAATTGTCCTGTCATCGAGTCTATGTCCTGTCATCGTAGTGAGAAATTGAGAGTTCTGCTTATTCTTGATATGCTTAAAAATATGAATTTTATTGTGTGAAGATTTGGTAGGCAACAGATACAGAATGAGAATGATACAAATCTGGCAACTACTTTTTGAATAACTCACTTTTAATGGCCGTCGAAAGACATCCATCTTTAATCTCTCACATATCTTCATGTACCATATATCTGTGCTTCTCGATTTCTTAAAAGAAAACTACACATGTAGGACTGATTTTAAACGGTTTTCTTTAAGCACTGTGGTTAACAGTTATTATATATCTAGTAAGAAAATATCCCTAACTAACGAAGACAGCAATAAGCAAAGAACAACAATGGCGTAATTTTTATTAAGAGGAATTCTTTTGCTACGTTACAATCTGGAAGTTCTCGTGCAATCTTTTTTACCTGTAATGTGATCACCTTACTTTAGATTAAAGAATAGGAATATATATTTAAAACATTAAAGATGAACCATTAGAAAATTTCTAAAACTGATTATCACTGTCTCTTTAATTTGAAGTTATAGACATAATTCTAGATATGCTTGTAGAGACTGCAGAAAATTTTTATGTTTCCCGGCTCTAAAATTTTCTTATCATTTATACTGCAAAAGCAGGCTTGGAACAATTTATACAGCAAAAGTAGGATGATCATTTATACAGCAAAAGCTAGCTTGGGAGAATAAAATAATTATTTATATTATCTCCCAATTAAAGTAAAATTAAGAATAAGTGGCGACCTAATAATTCAAACCCAAATGATGGGATGTTATCATCGACTTCATTTTAATTTGAATGCCAGTATAGAGAATACAGGTTTCATGAGATCAAACAACCGTGATGAATTAAAGGTGCCCTTTCTGGGATTCTACGTACGCGTCTTAAAATTTGTTGGATGGATGTCCTAACCACATACACAGCAAGAGAGCACATGGCGGAGAGAATTAGCTCTTTGTATGATAGCCAAAATGAAATATAAAAATGCTACTAGATCCGTATTGATGAGAAAAAAAGCGATCAAATATGAGTTATTTTAAAATATATAATATCAAGGCAAAATAGGAAAAGAAAGCCTCCACCATGGGTAGGAGAGAATAATTTGATCGAAAGAATTTTATTCTGTAGTAAAGTAAATGATGGCGAAATGCATGAAAAACGAGGAAGACAAGAATATACAGAAAATGAAAAAAAATCTATGGATGTAAAATGAATTCATTCTTTGAATTCTAAGCATTGGAAAACAAAGCCATGTACTCGTAGTATTACTATATTTATGTACGAAAGCCGATGGTACAAGAACAAACGTCATTACATAAAAGTATTTTACTTAAAATCATAGTGTGAGTTGTCAGTGATATAATATTGAACTGTTAGATATGTTTCGCGAAACGTTTTTCGCTCGAGACAAAATATCTTTCAAATCTAAAGTATATATTAACCTATTTTTGTACATCATTATTTTTATACTAGTCCTATTAGTATTACCATGCACTTTATGTAAGTTAATTAAAAGTGAGCTTTACTAAACTGAATGAACTGATTTGATTTAAAAATTTAAAATTACTTGGTAATTAGTACATGTTTGTAATATGCCATATGTAGAGGATTTTGATTTCACAAGCAATGTATGCTATAAGGAACAAAAATGACAAACAGCAGATATTTTAATTTTTTAAAGTTTTATAGCTGAAGAGCCGCATATTTAGTAACTTTTTCAAATTCTTCTATCCAATATTTGAGAAATCTAGAGAGTAATTAAGTGGAGAGTTTTAACGTTTTAGACACTGAGCTCTTAGCAGCGTCACCTGCTGTTTATTCTATGGTTCAGGTCTGCTAGTGAATATTCCGGCTTTAGTCATTCTGCAAGCCGATATTTAAAACACGCCATTAAAATATCGAACCAGTTTAAATAGCCCAATTTGTGCGATCCCCGATCACATTACTTTTAATTCGAAACTTCAATTTTATTGTTTAAATACTCGCAAGTGAAGGAGTTTATTTCTACTCACAAGTTGTGTTTTTTATTCAGTTACAGGTTTCTTCCAAAGATTAGAACAGATGCCAAATGGTAAGCTACTTTTCAACCGGTCAATCAAGGCCCAGGATTCAGGAATACATGAAATTCATAAAAGAATATGAAAATAATTTCTATAGTTCTGAAATGAAACTCGTTAAAAACAATGGTATTCATGTTTATCAATGGTATTTGCTCTACGACCTATAAACGTCTTTTCCCCCTGGACGTAAAGAAGAAATTGCTTAATTTCTGTTTGTAGTATGTTCGTCAAAATACGTTTATTTACACTTAGATTATTGTTAACATGTATTACTAATTAAATAACAAAAAGTACATAAAATATTAATAAATACGATTCCCCTCTGTAAATTATGAAATTCTCCCTTGCTTGAGAAACATGGAGAACAACCATACTGATACAATACATGCCATGTTTGTTTGTATCTCTCCTTTTCTGGCGATATAAGGCGATTGGCATGCTTAACAATGTTTATTAAAAATATTTGGCTGTAACGAATGTTTTACGCCAAAACAACGTTCTTAATAATGTTAGAAAAAGAAAGCATGAAACCAGTACCTTTAGGGCAGGTAGCAATCACCCCTTAAATCTATGATTTTCTGCCAACGTTTTAGTAGTTTTCCAAAGCCTTCAGCCCAGACACTTGGTGGCCGCAAATCCGAAAACAGATAAACCTCATTTCGAACGTCCTGTGCGGAATGCAAGATAGCAGCAAAAATTATGTAGCTGTAAATGTGAAAAAATGTGAAGTCCGAAGGAGCGGTGTCGGGCTATTTAGGTGTGGCAAGAGCTTCCATTCGAGTTCGTACAGATTCCAGCCGGTGAAAGAAATCACATCTGGTCTTGTATTATCTTGATGGAACATAACCTTTTTGCGCCGGAACTCAGTTCGACGTTTTACCTTAATAGCAGCTTCAACACGTACTAGCATCTCTCTATACACTTTACTATCGAGGGTTTTACTTTTTTCCAGATACTCCTTGTCGATAATACCGTGGCAAGCTCACCAGATGCAAAATATGATCTTTCTGTTAGTAAAATAAAGCTGTTGGACGCTGCTGACGGACTCAGATGACACAAATCAACCCCCTTTTCGGCCTGTGGTGTTGAAGTAAATCCATTTTTCTTCCCAAGGGACGTCCTGGTCCATAATGTTCCCCTTGTTGAATTTGAAGATATTAGTGCAGGCCCGAACACAGCTGTCCTTATCTATTTGAATCAGCTCATGAGGCACCCAGAGAGTGAACTTGTATGTCAAGTTTATGCGATGCGTAGCGCGACTAAATAGACATGGCACTAACGTTTGACTCCTTACGAAGCTCTCAAGTGGTTGCATACCGATCTTCTTCCACAATTTCTCGTAGGCGGGCCTTGTAAACATCAGTAGACCAGCCAGTGCGCTCTAGTTCTCTAATGTCATAGTACTTGGTTTTGAACTTTCGATACCAACTTTCACAGTGATATGATACAACATGAGTACCTAAAGCTATACATATGATTTGGTGACATTCTGTATGTGACGTTTTGCAACAGAAGTGGAAATATAGAATGGTTCTAATCTGTTAGCTTGATAGTTCCATTTCAGGCACCTGGTATTCATAAACAACGATGTTTTTACAAAGTTCATAACACATTATTCTAGAGCAAGTCTCCTTCTTTGCAAAGCCAAAAATCGTTTGCCGAAATATGATTAAACAGGCCAACGCGAACTGTTTGCGCAGATGATATTTCCGCTGGAGGGAAACTTTCATTAAAACTCGATAATATGTTCTTGTAACATATCAGTTGTCATATTAGAAAATACCATACGTTTATAATCCTGTACGTGTTCATTCTAAACTACAGAACAACTTTCCAGAGAAACCAGCATCTAAATTCCTTGAGGCTAAAATACTGGAAGAAGAAGAGTTCGTGCGGTTTCCAATGTTCTAAATATACAGCGACAAATATTTATTAATATTTGTAATTTAACATTAGCCCCTTATCTTTTAGCCTTGTAGTTTGATGATTATAGAATATTTCTTCTGAAGTTAAGCCGTGCTATTTCAGGCCCTGTTCTGTAAAATTAAAGGAAAGTAGCTTGTTGAGTCATTAGGTTGTTCGTTATCAGGAAACGTGAAAAGTGTGCAATACCCTCGCCGGGACTCGAATCTAGACCTCGCAAGTACGCTCGAGTATGCTACAGTTACACCACGAAGGCATGCTAAAAGGAGGAAGAAAATAGCTTATATACTCCCTCCCCCCTTTTAAAGGGCGACTGGATATTAGGAACCCATTCACCAAATCCTGGTGGTGACAATTATTGTTTACCATCTTTTAGTTCGGAGCCACTTGTAGAGTCATTAGGTTTTTTGTTGTCAGGACTCGTTAAAAATGTGCAATATCCACCCGGTACTCGAATCCTGGACCTCTCGAATATACATCGAGTATGCTACCCTTGTACCACGAAGGCATGCTGGAAGAAGGGAGAAAATGCCTTATGAGCTATATTTTGTGAAAAAACGTTTATCGTGAAAGCAATACTGAGGTAATCTCTGTCTTGGAATTAACAATAAAGTTAATTTAATGCCTTAAATCTGCATTATTTCATATTTTAGAAAAACTGATTTTGAAAAGTTTAATATTTCTGATAATAAAGTTTTGCTTTTAAAAACGCATTTTACATATCAAATTGTGTTACGCGATTTTAATGGTGATTAATTTACCAAATTTAATCTACAGCGTATCAAAGATATATATATATGTCTCATACATCATAACAATATTTTATGTATAATTTAATTTTTAAGGCATGATAAATGATAACTAAATGGAGTGAAAGCAATATTCCTATTCACAGAAAATTCAAATGACTGGAAAAAACTTTCAAAGATTTGTTTACTTGAGTATTTCTCAAGAATGGCAAAATAAGCTCTGGAGTTATTATTAAGTAATAAAATTACAGGAATAACAAAATGTATTCTGTTAATTATAAAGAAATACATGCAACGAAATAGAGTGCTCTTTCTTCAAAGTAATTTACATAAGTAAAGTTTAATAAAATCAAATACTATTAAAGTATATTCTTAGGCTTATTCAAATGTATTCAGATAGAGCATATATTTCGTAATTTTATGAAATATTCAATTACTAATTTGCTCAAAAATTTCAAACTATGAAGCTATAGTTCTTATATTCAAGTCTGTATAATGTATAAATTATAAGTGGTCATAAAAATATTTCCCTTGTTTATGAATCCCTTGCTGCGAACTTGCTCATCCAACCGAAATGAATTTCAGATACTGTTAATTAGGTATGCACTCGAAATTGGGATGATTTGAAACAATAGTGTTCTCACGGTTAAGGTAACAGTGATTAAATTCCAAAATTTTGGAATGATAACACACACATTTTATCCTGCCAAACTGACGAGAGCATCGCAAAACGATTAATGTCTTTGGAATGATACACGTTTGACGAAAATTTCTAACATTAAAATATCTGCAAATAAGAACATTTTGAAAGACTAATGATAGCACAAGAGAGGAGACGGGAAAAAACTTTTATTGATATCACAAGTTTTGAGCGTGTGCAAAGTATGAAGATAGCGTCATATCCCGGTACGATTTAGCTTCTTGACCACCCCTATGTCCGGACCTCACTCCGACAGATTTCTGCTTCTGGGTTTACCTGAAACCCAAGGTGTTCACATCAAGTCGGCAAAGATTTATCGGAATTGAAAAGTGCCATAAAACGTGAAGTTATAGAGTTTCCTCCTGCGATGTTATTTTCATTATTCTGCATGACAATCCGCCACATACAAAACGTTATCGTCTGTGAAGCTGAACATATTGAAAGCTTGTTATTGCAATAAAAAAATTTGTTTTCTAGTCGCTTGTGTTGTTATCGGTTCTGTATAATGCTGTTTTTGCAAATGTTTTACTGCGGTAATTTTTATCATATGCCTATCGTTCCAACGCCGTTTATGATTTTTCATTGCGCAGATCAATTTTCGAAGGAAAAATATCAGTATTGCGATTCAAAAACTCTGAAATGTTTTCAATGCGATTGTAACCACGCGAGCTCCTTTTTTTTTAACTACTATCTTGCGCACAATCGTTCACGTAACAATATCTGAAATTTCATTTCGACTACTTGATCGGATAGGCCGCCGAGTTTCATATACCGGGGAAATTTAAGGTACATTGCCAAAAACAAAAAAGGGGGGCTACAGTTCTATATCTCTCGTTCTACTGGGCCGGTTGACGAAATTCAAAGTGCGTTTTTCATGTCTCAAAAGCGCGTCTTAATATATTAGG
>KK115267.1:164438-178488 GCA_000611955.2 Stegodyphus mimosarum | reverse complement strand
GAATGCAAGAGAAAATAAATGTTAGGAAATACACTATTAAATTTCGGTGTTATTCACTATTGCAGTTCATTACGAATGAGGAGCATTTTGTTGGCATTCAATGTTGCAATCCACTGAGGATGAAGAGCATTTGGTTAAGCTTTTTAAGAATGCAAACATATTGATTTTAAACTTTTGAAATAGTATTTCACGCGTAACATAAATTTATATCAATATATCCTACTTCTACGTTGCATGAGACCGTGTTAATAACCTGAATCCTTGACTTATCTTCGGTGCTATTAATATAAAAGTCACAATCTACGCTTCTAACATAAAACCATCAACGACATTCCTTCTCCAAGTATCGCAATCTTTTAGTCTATCAAATATCGCTACGATTTCTGAGCGAAGACATATCCTGAGTTTATTCTTGACATGTAGCTCAGACATTGATTGAGCATCATCTCATTCGCGACTCTTCGTAGATCATCTGTATCCCCAACACTCTCAAGAATCTATGCCTTTCGTGAAGCTACTTTCGAAGAGATTGATTGATTAGTATCACTTACAAACTTTCATCGGAACACTCTGTAAAGTTAGTAAGTAGGTACGCAGTTTCAGATACAATATGTTTCTGATACTAATGTGACAATTTGTTACTTATTCCTTCCATCCATAAATCATTTTTAAAGCAGTAGACCGGAGTGTGTGATACAGAAACACTATTCTTCCATACTGTATGTTTCAGAATTGCCTTCTATAGAAGCAGACAGGTAAATATGTTAGTAAAAAGTTTCAAGAAATGGAATTCCTTTTTAAATCATTGGTTGTATTTAATCAGCTGCATTTATTTTACGCTAATAAAATTGCAACCTTTATACATTCCAAATAACGATTCCTATGAGGTGATTAACATCCTGTTACTATGATTACGATATAAATAATATACGCATGTTACTGGAATATCAGTTTTAAATTGCGTTTATGTCTCTTTGTTTATTTGCGTATTTGAACTTTAATCATCTTTTTAGATGCGAAATTGATTCAAATGTTAAGATTAGAAATTTTCAGAGGTATGGTGAGATTAATAGATTTCGATGGAGAATGAACTCTCAAAAGTGTATATCATTCATTATACGTACAGAATAAGTAATGAGTTCTTAATTATGAATTAACTCTCATTGGGTTACTTGCCGAAATATTTGACTGTGAGATTACCAAAATTTCGTTGCGATATCATGTACTAGAATTACAGTTATTCCCTTTAAATGAAGCATATTTGCGACTTTCGGAGGAAAGAAAATATTGTTAATAAGAGTTATTTACACAGGTCTAGAAACTTCTTCTGGATATCCACAATCTAATGCTCCATTTTCCTATGCAACTTTAATATTTCATGAAGAAGTGTCCATCCGTTATGTGAAAATACGTATATATTTTACATATACACTATATACAGATTGTAGAGTAATTAGGATTTTTTTGAAAGCAAACGACGTGAAAAATGAGCATTGCACTCCCCTGGATTCGAAACTGGACCTCTCGAATATTCGCCGAGTATACTAACCGTTACAACACGAAGCGTTAACGGAAGGAGAGGGAAAATGCCTTATAAGCTTTTAATCATTTTTGCTGTTGTAATAGCTCAGATGTACCATAGTCGCTTCAATTCCATCTATGAAACTAAATTAACAATTAAATCAGTGCTTCTCAAATTAGTTTCGAAGAGTTTAAATTTTTAGGGGGCACTTGAAATCAAAGCGTATAAAATGCAAAAGAATATCAATAGTGGTAATCAATTTATAACAATAATAAAACGTTTATGTTTAATTTATTTAATAAGTTCAGAGTACTGCACTCGTATTTTATTTCCCAAATTACCATCCATATCATCTTAGTTAAAAATAACAACAACATTTTAGTGCTACTATGTTAACTTCTGATTAAGTCATGCATTCGTCTATAAATGGTTAAACGAGGGGATCTAAGAGGAATATTAACAAATATTAAACTCAAATGTAGTATCCCATGTACCTTCTATCAAGATTCTCCTTTCTCAGTAATTACACTGGTGTGCAAAACTTAAGCAACAGCAGAGTTTTTTTGCCATAATTCCACGAGAAATCAACTGATAGACATGAAATGCAGGAATGAAGGAGAGTATTATGTACGTAAAGGATGACGAAAGCATCGGAGCTGAAAAAGGAATACAATGCATACGGTATGGAATCAAACAAAAACAAGCTTTATTGAACGCATAATATCGTGACTCATGATTGTTTATCCAAGAGGAAGAACAACAAGCAGATGTTCCTTAATATGGGATATGCCCTCCCCGCACTGCAGTGGTTGCATCGCACCGTCTCCGCATACTCAGAACCAGCTGGTGCAATATTTCTTGCAGTAGGAGTGCCCATTCCTCAATCAGCATCTGTTTAAGTTGTTGGGTGTTCTCTGGAGGATGTAAGCGTGCTGCAATGCGTCTCCCCAAAGCATCCCACATATATTCGATGGGATTTAAATCTGGGGAGTACGCTGGCCAATCCATTCGAGTGATATCTTCACTTTACAGTAGCTCCTCAACAGCAAGAGTCCGATGTGGTCGTGCATTGTCATCCATTAAAATTAAGTCTGGGCCAAAGGCACCTCGGAACAGACGCACATGGGAAAGGAGTACATCCTCACAATAGCGATCCCCGGTTACAGACCCTCTGTCGAAAACGTGGAGCTCAGTTCGCCCTTTCAGCATAATGCCTCCACAGACAAGAACTCCAGGACCAACTTTTCTAACAGCTATACCTGTGGTTTGGAACGCTTTCCAAGCGTGCGAAACGGCACTTTTGTTAATTCCGAACTCTGCAGCTACACTGGTGACAGTACGCCCCTTCTTCAGCTTTCTGATCATTCTTCCACGTGTGAAGTCGTCCAGGTGATTTCTTCTAGCCATATTTCACGAACTGACTCACTGGTACTTGCAGCGAATGTGTTGAATTGCGTCTCCGTCCTTCCTTTTATTCTTCTGTTGAGCTGCGCGCGCCGACATTACGTGTTTTGTGTACGCTCACGTCGCCTCTGACGTTTCGTTCCTGATATTTGCATATGCATGACGTTTCTACTGACTTACGTGTTCGTTGAACTGATCTCCAGACCTCCTTTTCTGAAATTTCATCGCTATCTGCTAAATTTTTACATTGTTGCTTAAGTTTTGCACACCAGTGTAAATTGTAATTACTGCGAGATTATATTAACTTGAATCCTGTCCTCAAAACTAACAGGTGATTACAGTGTTATGTCAAACAATTAGCGAGTTGTCGCTTGGAGCTGCTTTATTGTAACGCACCAGGTAAGATTATTAAAATCTGACATAACGTCTTTTTTAATCACGACAAATACGTAATACTATTACAAATAGAAATAAACTTTTAGAGTTCTCTTCAACGTACTATAATTGCTGGTTGTCGATATGCTAAAAGTGAAATGTGGTTACAACAACAAATCCTATGCATATTTATGATGCGTTTTGGATCGGAACGGTAAACTAGTAGCTGGATTCTTAAAACCAAAGAATATGTAGTTAAGAACGAAAGCTTCACCAAAGCAGAGGTGGCTTTATCAGACTGCAGAGGGAGAAAAATACTCAAAGTTTAAACTTAATTATTTTCCAGCAGCTATTCATTCAGCTTTAATAGTTTTTTGCTCATGTGCGAAATAGCTGTCGAAGCAGATGCAGCCTTAATACCTTTTTGCGCATGCGCGTAATAATTGTAGATTCGGTGTCGAAGGTCACGTTTGTCAAGAGTTCAAAATTCAGTGAATCGAGTTTTCCCCACCCAATCTACATAGATCAAATTAATGATCCGTGTAAGTAGATTAATTAATGGATTATTTATTTTTAGCCACAAAATCTACGCAAATCCGGGTTTAAATTATCGCGAAAAGTTTTGTGAAAGAGCGAATCCAATGCGCTAAGTTCTTTGATTTTGTGTCTTATTCCTCAATTACCTGTACACCTCGCGATATGGTGAGGAGAATTGTTTCCTCCGCTATATAACGGCGCAATAGTCAGACTGGTTTATATTGCGTTTACGAAAGCTTTCCTTCTTTACATACACGCTCTTTGTTAAAGCTTACCGAATTCTGCGCGATCTTTGGTAGCCGTAAATAGAAATTCTGGTAGCGGCAAGACGGCAGTATTCCAAAAGAATCCTGAAAAATTAGTTAAATCGTTAAGATTACGTTCAGTTTTAAACTATGCAATAACTAATAAAATAAAAAAGTAAAAAGCTTACCGTTAATAAAATATAAATCATAAATATCCAAAGATATTAAAGTGTCACTCTTTTATTACAAGTAGCAATTTATAAGTAGACGCCTTTTTTCCATATAAGAATAAAATATTTTATCGCTTCAAAGATTTTAAATAATTTGATAGTTTTAACATAATTAATTAACTTATAATTAATTTTGCATAATGATAATGAATTCCTATAATTGTGTTAAAAAACAGCCCATTGGTGCAATTTTTTTTAGGACCATTGCTTTATGAGTTCCTTAAAATTATATTTTATTAGCCCAACAGGGACGCTATTAAACAATGGGATGTTAGTCTGAAATGACATTTTGCGTTGAATCACTAAAATCACTCTTGTATATTCACTAATATCACTCATCAAATCGTAGCCACTAAATATTATCACTTTTTATTTTATAAGAAATTAAATATGGAAAAAATCTGCTTGCGTGTATGCATGTTTCTCGCATAGTGGAAAAAACAAAGGTACATTGAAGCATCAAATTTCGAATAACGTAGTCCTCCACCAAGAAAATAATTAAAAAAAACCTGGAATCTGTTGTGGAATCTGTTGAATTTTACACATTTATAAGAAATCCTGGTTTTTGATGGTTTTGAATTTTATGTCTTTTTGGATTTCTTTTTAAATTTCTTATTTCTTATCTATCTGTCATTCTATCTATATATCCATCTATGTATGCATACGTTTGAAGCGGCCAATTACAGCCAAAAAAGGATGAGCACAACTACATTCCCGTACACGACTACACAGCAGACCCGTATACAAAATTTCAACATTCTGAGAGTATGTTTGAGCTATGTGAGAAGCGTACATACATACAGATATCACGAATGCATTTTAAATCCAATTTTACAATCCATTTTGGATAAAAGAGACCTTTATTCTGTCCGTACGTACAAATGTCAAACAAAAACATCGATCAAAATGGATATTTTCTTTGAAATATGAGACCTGAAATTTTTCGCAATTCCAATGCTTACTTTACTTCGTACATGGAAGCAAAATGCAAATATTTCAATAAGTGCATTTTTCCATTATTTTTATTAAGATGGACATTAGTATTTCCTCTTATTAATTATAACATGTCTTCAAATTTAAGAGTATCTGGAACTGAGCTCATTATTATATTATACTATGCATTTTAAATTAAGCTGGACATTTAAAGTGCAGCTCTATGAATAAAGAGTTTCAAGAGTCATTGTTGAAAATTTTACCTAAACCCCATTAAATTCTTTTGCTAAAGTCAAGCTCATGTTTGATGTAGAAAAATCGCCTTTTCTAGTACTAAAGGAGGTTAATAAAAAAAAAACTTCCAGGCTTCATTTGTCCTTAGAATCTTCCCTTTCCCCAAAGACATCAACCCCCTTTCAGTTAATGGCATTTGGAAGGCAGAGTGAGTCCATAATCACATAGTTCGCAGTTCCTACAACACATCATTTGCGCTGTGCTTACAATGTAAGGAGAAAACCTTGTACTCTGCGCTTAAATTAAAACTTCTTCCGCGCTTTACTTTTCCGAACTCCAACATTAAATCTGTGTTGATTCATGGACAGGAACTCCTTAGCACTAAATATAAATTGCCCTATTTTCCAAAAGCGCTGGCTGTATATGCATCACTAGCAAACAAATACCGGGGCATAATAACGAAGAGGCCATCCCGGTGCGTTTACGAAAAGGTGGGAATGGGAAAACAGCGTTGGAACTCAGTTTCCTAAACCATCTAATACCCCACCCACCTCCACCTATCTATAAATCGAACGGAGGAGGGTTACGAGCGAATATGATGGTCATTAAGCAGCTGGATTTGAGGTATCTTTTATCCAGCGGGGTGTTTTCTTTGGCAAAATTGAAATTCGTTTGGGAATTTTCAACGAATTGTTCTGGTCGTGAAAAGTACAAATGCATCTTGAGAGAGGAGTTAGAAATGATGTTTAGCGAACAAAAGACAACTCCAGCTCGATATTAACTAATTTTATGTCCCTCATTTTCGGAAAACTTTGAGGTGCTTTATGTCATTGGCATTATGTACAGAAAAATTAAAAGTATTAGTATTAAATTAAAAGTTATTAGTATTTAAAGGTGAACAAATCCATACAAAATTTTGTATGCGTACAATATTTATATAAACCATATGTCCTAATTTAAAATGACGTTATTTTTTCTCTGAAATTTCATATATTTCTTAGATTTGCAACCTAAGATTTAAAAGTATTAAGATACTTTGTCACTTATTTCGTAACTTTTTTATGCAAAATAAATCATATTTGTGTAGTTTTACATGAGTAATAGTAGTACATAGTACATAGTTTTACATAGTTACAGAGTCTAGCCTCCTCTCGCAGTATAAAAGGAGCCCTTTTGGGTTATTAATAAAATCTGAAATGCTTTCAAATTTTAATTATTAAATAACAGCTTCAATTCTAATTACTTTATAAAGTAATTCTCCCACCTTCATTGCATGCCTTCGTGGTGTAGTAGTCAGCATGCTCGGCGCGTATTCGAGAGGTCCGTGGTTCGAGTCCCGGCGAGGGCATTGCACATTTTTCATCTTTCTTTCTTCGAAATAACCTAATATCTTTACAAGCTTTTAATGTTTTAGTCAGTTTAGATCAATTTTGCTGACTTTATGAACATATACCAATATATCGTGACATTTTATGCCTTTATATTTTTGAAGTTTTCACTGAAATATATTTTGTATGTTTCGTTAACATACATAAATTTTAAGTTGTAAGATATTTGGTCTTTCTTCTTTGTAACTTGTAACCAAAATCCCCATGAGACTGTAAGCAAATTATCGCTAGTTCTAAAGATGAAAACAGAAGCGCATTTACGGTGTAAAAGACCCTTTTATTGCATATGTATGTATTCTGTTGCACAAAAGAGAACTGTTCCGAAATTTAGGTAATTCTACATTTAAGAAATAATAATAACAATAATAATAATAATAGTACACATATTAAGATCAGATTTAAGAGGAAGAAGTAAGATACAAAAAACCAGAATAAAATATTATAGAAAGTCATTAATTAAAATTGTCCAATACTTTAGATCTTTTCGATAGTTTTCGATTTTTTAAAAGACAAGGTTAGCTCCATACTTTATGACAAGCTCATTATTCGTTTACAACATAGCCACGTACATGTTGCTATTAAAGTAAGATTGAAGATGATTGTAACCGGAACTAAATGACCTACATAACGGCTTCGTGCATTATCATTACACAAAAAAATTCATATTGATCTTTTTATCAAAACACTTTCCCAGTATTTTTTCGTATACTCTTTGAAAAATATAAATATTATATAATGTATAAAATCCAGAGTACGTAATGTGATAGAAATTTTGATTTATTCTTTAAGTTGCACTAAATGTTAAAATTAGCTCAGAAGAAGTACGGAAAGAAACAGCGTGATATCTAGAGCTTTCTCCCAATAGTGGATTTTGCTGCTGTGCCAGTTTTTACGTTGCTTTAAATGCAGAAGGTGACTTTTGACCTATGGCTGCTCAATATTGTTTTTCAACAATTTAATAATTTCGTTTACAGTACGGAATTTTATGGGAAAGATAAAACTAAAATAAGTCTTCATTACTGTTATTTTTTTAAATTAGTTTCTAAATTAAATTTCAGACCATCTTGATATAGCAGTGGCTATCTGTTCAACCTGAAAGACAAAAAAGGTATTATTCACTTTAAATAATTAACTGGGGTCAGTATTAATTACATATGATACGAATGCTAATGAAATATTGTTATCAAGTAATATAAATTAAGAGTACCGCAGGAAATGAACAGTAATTTAGGTAAAATATTCTTTATAATTTGCAATGAAAATAAGATTTAAGCACTATTTTAACATTTGTAAAAGTTGTTTTCAGAATTAATATCATCTTCAAATGATTTCTAGTTAACTACGTTTTCATGAATTGAATTAGATTTTCACGTAAGAAAAATTTCAAGTGCACAACGCAATTGACAATGTAGCTACAGTGCAAATACAATGTACGTCCAGAAAGTAAGTTCCGTTTGGTAATAAAAGTAAATTGTGTACAGCTACAGAAAAGTTATTTATTGCACAAAATTCAACAACTCTTAAACTACTTTTCCACATAACTGTCGAAATATTGCAGGCATTTGTCATAGCGTGGCACAAGTTTTTGTATACCTTCTTCATAGAAATTTGCCGCCTGTGTCTTCAACCAGTTGGAAACAGTTTCTTTCAGCTCGTCGTCATTGTTAAAGTGTTGACCGCCAAGGA
Source organism: Stegodyphus mimosarum (assembly GCA_000611955.2). Classification (NCBI taxonomy): domain Eukaryota; kingdom Metazoa; phylum Arthropoda; class Arachnida; order Araneae; family Eresidae; genus Stegodyphus; species Stegodyphus mimosarum. The sequence continues at coordinate 169,934 of KK115267.1, read as the reverse complement.
AAGACTTAAGATGTAAGAACAGATGAAAGTCGCTAGGAGCGAGGTCAGGGCTGTACGGAGGATGGTCAAACACGTCCCAGCCAAATCCCTGTAGGAGGTTTTTCGTCACATTTGCAGTGTGTGGTCGTGCGTTGTCGTGAAGAAAAACAACACCTTTTGACAGCAATCCTCGGCGCTTATTCTGAATTGCACGGCGCAATTTCCGAAGTGTCTCGCAATAAGCATCTGCTCTGATTGTTTGACCACGCGGTAAGAAATTAATGAGTAAGATGCCTTTCCAGTCCCAGAACACTGTGCACATCATTTTTCGAGGTGTCAAGATTTGCTTCGGCTTAACCTTTGCTGGGGATGAAGTGTGCCTCCATTCCATTGATTGCCGCTTACTTTCAGGGGTGTCGTAAGAAACCCAAGTTTCATCTCCTGTGACTATCTGTGTCAGAAATTCTTCACCGCTTTCAGCATAACGGGTCAAAAACTGAAGTGCACTACCCATCCGTTTTGTTTTGTGTTGCTCAGTAAGAATCTTTGGTACCCAACGTGAGCAAAGTTTACGAAATTTCAGTTTTTCGGTAACAATTTCATGCATTAGTGATCGTGAAATTTGGGGAAATTCCATAGCGAGAGCACTAATTGTAAACCTTCGGTTTTCATGGATCTTGTCATCAATCGCGTGAACCAGTTCTTCTGTAACCAAAGATGGACGCCCACTTCGTTCTTCATCGTGCGCATCACTACGTCCGTCATTGAACTTTCGGACCCATCTTCTCACCATTGAATCACTCATCGCTTTTGGTCCGTAAACATCGCAAATTTGCCGATAAATTTCACTAGGTTTCACTTTCCTCGCATTCAGAAAACGAATCACAGATCTGATTTCACAAGCGGCGGGATTTTCAATCAACACCGACATTGTAAACAAGCACAACAAAGCGTACGTGACTGACAGCGATCTCCAAATGGCGCGCGTTTCTTCTCCTTGATACAGAGCGTCTACTGCGCATGTGCGGAACTGCGATCGCAGAGCTGCAGCGGAGATAAATTGAAACGGAACTTACTTTCTGGACGTGCCTCGTATAAACCTGTGACTGATTATTTATATCGTTAAATTAATATCCGTGTCATTTTCAGCTCATTTAGACAAGATAACTGTAACATGAATAAAATATGCATTACAAATTTATTTAAATATACACATTTGCAAAAAAAATTGTTAAATGTAGGTATTCTCAAAATTTAGATTTCTTGTAAATTAAAGCAATTCTAAATTGAGTCTGTAAGCTGAGCATTTCTCCCACAATCTTTCTCTTGGAACTGACAAGACTGCGTCTGAAGATGAGGTTCAGGCGACTAAAGTGACTTTGTCCCATCTAAATGCTCGTTCTTCCCTTTCTAAAGAGTTTATTTTATTCTCAGACTCCCAAGCAGCAATACTGGCAATTGCTAATAGTTGCCAAGCTTCTATGTTTTCATCTGTAATGCTATGTAGATCCCTACTACGAGAATTACACGAATAAACAAAAAATGGTCGTTTTGCAATGCATTCCCTCTCATTGTGGCATTCCCGGAAAAGGAAAGCCAGTTGATTAGCTGACCAAAAGAGCGTGCCATTTTATTCAAGCTTCACATGGCCAGGTTGGTTATAAGTCTGCATCGTCAAAAATCAATATGACCTTCCAGACCAAGCAACTGTTATAGCTAAAAGAAAGAAGAAGAGATACACTCTGTGAGATTGATATTATAATTTCTCAGACTACCCCAGAAGCAGGTCTGTACCTGCCTTCGGTCTGGCTACAGTGCATGACTGTTTATATGCATACCTCCACAGATTCCAAATAATTGATAGTCCTGCCTGTCCCCTTTGCTACATGGTGCGGTAATGAACGCTGAGCATCTTCTTGTCTGCTCAGCGCTCTTTCAAAACAATATTGTTTTTTCTAGATACTAGGAGGCTAGAAACCTTTTAAACAGATTGCAGATTTGATCTCGTTTTTACCTCTTATGTATAACTCTTACGCATTATATTTTTCGTTTTGTGTAATTCTTCTTTGTACTTCTAACTTCTTTGTGTAAATTGTTGTTTTATGCATTCTGTTGCATTATTCTTATATTTTTTACAGTTTTTGCATCTCTGTATGGTATAAGAATATTTGTCTCTGTATTTGCCACCTGCATTAGAAAAAAAATCAAGCATACACATTTGTAAAAACGTTTTAAATACAGGCATTTCCGAAATTTAGATTTTTTGTAAATTAGCTGTATTTTATATAATTATAGCCTCATAACTCACCATACTGAAGATGTTGTGCAACTGCATTATGTCGTAACTTTGTGTTTAAAAATTCGATAATTGCATGATGATATGAAATTCGTCAAAACGAAGTATTTCTGAAAATAATGTTTAGGAAACCTTTAGTCTTGTTATAAAAATTAGAAATAATTCAAATTTATAGTCACTGCAATGTGTGATTAATCCACAAAGTAATAATATTCAAAACATTTAATGTAGTTGCTGTGAGGTAGATACATAAGGAACAAATCGCATGGCTCATTTTATGAATGCATTCAGTCGTCTTTTATTATATTTCTAAATTAAAGCTGAGCAAATCCCTACGATAGGTTCCGTTCTTGAAATAAAATATAAAGTTCAAAATATTTTTATGTTCTGTCCTCTTCACTATTTACTTTTTTCATAAACCGCTGAAACATGAGCGATAAAATCACAAAAAAAGTACTGTCTCTGGACGTAAAAGGAATTATATGTGAGCGTTGAACTTCTATGATGAATCACTGGAAAACAAAAATGGATATTTGTTCTGCCAGAAACAATTTCATGTGTATTTGTTGTTGATTCACTACCTTTCATTATTAAATTCTATTAAATTCTCCGCTCGTTGAGACACAAACATCCATTTTTTTGCTTTCTCTGGAACTTGCATTTATATGCTAATTTAATTTTGCTTTGATACTCAGCGAAAAATGTACACTTGTAGCGAAAACTCAATTTATTTTAAGAAAGAAAGAATGCCTCTGAATGAAAAGATGAAATTGAAAAAGTGATGAGAAATCACAAAAAGAAAATATTTTTACATACCAATCGTTATTTTTTCATTTGCCGTAGGCATTGTTATTAAATGAGAGAAAAAATTTGTCTTAATGAAATAATTTTTTCATGGAATGGAAAGATCACATTTCACTGAAAGAAAACATTAACTTAAACAGATACCAATTGCTTATGATGAAAGAAAAATGGTTTAAAAGCTTATGTTATCAAGCATATGATGCGAATTTGCATTTAGTTTATTAAAATTTATATTTAGTGTTTATGTAAAATATTATTGTGCGAAATTTATTTAAAGTGCGTTGTTTTATATTTTTCCAGGTTCTCTTTTATCGAGCAGAAATAACGAAAATATCACTAATGTTATAAATTTATGTAATTCACACTATTAAGACACTCTATTTAGACATTAGAATCAACGTTAACGGAGTCTTTTCAAAGCTTTTGGATTGTTACTTTACATTCTATTAGGCTATCATCCATATGTCATCCACTCACGCAGAGAAACATTAATATTACGTTAACAATCTCCACGGTATTGCACATAGCCAATTTTGCCATTTGGAAAAACATGAGACGTAATTGATGTTTCATATTTAATGAATGTAACAATCTGAGTTTTTAGTTCCTTGACAAATTCAGCGGTTACAGATTTATAAATGAAATTTCTAATTAAATCGTAATTTTATTTCTAACTAATGGTGTTAGTAACGCCATATTAAGAACTTAACGAACATTTTTAAAATTAATTTCCCGTTTTTTTAACATGCTTTCATCTTGTTGTTCTTATGGCTAAAGTTTTGAAAGTAATTTTCATCCGAATTTTTAGATATTTTTTTCAGTTTTCAAGTTGAAGCTTACTCATATATCATTGCTCAGTTGTCAAATTAATCACTTCAAACATGGGTCTTTACGTTGTCGGATAGACTGAAAAGGAATTTTCTAAATAAAGGTTATTTGGAATTTTCAATGTAATTTTATTTCTAACTAATGGTTTTAGTAACGCCATATTAAGAACTTAACGAATATTTTTAAAATTAATTTCCCGTTTTTTTAACATGCTTTCATCTTGTTGTTCTTATGGCTAAAGTTTTGAAAGTAATTTTCATCCGAATTTTTAGATATTTTTTTCAGTTTTCAAGTTGAAGCTTACTCATATATCATTGCGCAGTTGTCAAATTAATCACTTCAAACATGGGTCTTTACGTTGTCGGATAGACTGAAAAGTAATTTTCTAAATAAAGGTTATTTGGAATTTTCAATGTAATTTATTAAATTTTCATGTTTTTCCAAAAGCCCATGAATATTTTTAGTTTCTCACATTTGCTAAAAATGATGTATTTTTAAACTAAAAGATTTAGTTCTTCTTTGTTAGTCACGGTACGATATCAAATGAAGTTGAGATCAGGTCTCAAAAGTGACCAAAAATTTTAATTAATTAAACGTAAATTAAAGCGATCGGATATAAAACATTTTGAAAGAAAGCTGACTTTATAGCATCATTGTTTGCGCACAGTCTCTGAACACATGAAAATTAGAAGAAATAATTTTTACTTCCTCGGATGTTAGGTACGGATGTTATTTCTCAGTTATTTTTTAGCATTCTTTATGTATAAATTGTAAATTAAAAATATATTCCGTACTTTTAATTAAATGGTTTTAAACAAACGCACGAAAATGTAAAACATTTTTACAATATTCTTAGTCCTATGTGTCTAAAATTAGACCTGCTGGGCGACAACGAGCAAACTGTATTACGACAGTAGCACAACTTTAAGGAGCAACAGAAGCGGTAACATATATACGAATAACTGCATTTAATCTTTTAAATTTCGTTTCGATAAAATTTGATTTAAAATCCGCCGTCGTTAGCAGCTCAACCTCATTTTATTTTAGTCATATAAGACCAAGAATATTATGGTAACAAAAATATATTTTTCATTTTATTGCATTTAAATAAAATTAAGTATAAATCGGTTATACACATTTTGTATATCTCATCAATATTTTTATATATGTCATGCTTTATCAAATATTCAAAAAACACTAAAAATATTTTCATAACATTTTTCTCATATGCAGTATTTAATACAAAGGTCCAAATGTTATGAAATATGCGATTTAACACTAGCTTAGGTATTAATGGTTCTAACGAGAAAACTGGTTGACAGGCTCTTAGATTGCTTAAGGAAAGAGTTTCATTTACCCATGAATTGAAATTTATTCAGTTTTACAAGAAATAGGATACACCAATATTGCCAATGTGTCCCCATTAGTCAGCCGTCTTTTAGTAGCATTTCCTTCATTGATTGCAAAGCTAACAGCAAACACATACCTCCACAGTAAATCTCCTACCAAATATATTGACGCTCGCAGAACTTACACAGATCAATAAACTTTGCGCGCCTGATGAGTAAACCTATTCCTCCTACGACGAA
>KK115267.1:138833-164416 GCA_000611955.2 Stegodyphus mimosarum | reverse complement strand
AATTAATCAAGGTTGATGTAGCTCGGATCTCACGGAGCGATACCGTTGGAATCTATCAGGAAAGACCTAAGAATTCACACAAGAACGATAGCTATGCTTGTGTATGTTAAAGATACTAATGTAACTTTTTTTTGTAATTTTTTTAATATTTAATGATTGAAGATATTAAGGTAGTAAAACATTTGCATTAAGATTAACTAATATTTATGTCATCCAGGGTTGTTCGTGAAATACTGTACCATCTTTATGAGGTTTATTTAAATTAAATAACTAATTATTTTATGTTGGGAATCTTAACTGTCACTTTTGCCTTCCCGTTTTCCTGCCAGAAGGCAAATTAGCTCGCGTGTTTTTAAGTAAGGGTTTGAGATTATTAAGACAAATTTTCTTAATTTTTCTTAGTTTTTAGACAGATTATTATTTTTTTTTTGCCTCTTGAAGGCCACGTTACTAATTTTGCTGTTATAGATAAGAGATCTTGTCTTCGGTGTTGTATTACCAATTGCCGATAGTTAAATTCACGCCTGCGAATTCCGAGCCAACTTTGCGGTAAATTAACCTGTGTAGCCTTTGGTTGTTAGATATTTAAATGTAAACCTTAAGTTCTCACCATAAATGGTGATGGATTTGTAAGCATCCCATGTGCCTTCTGTTCATCTATTTGAATTTTAAATGACAAAAGTTTTTTTCACTCTTCTCCAGTTCCTATACTTACTTAGCGGTATGTCGCTTTACGTCTGTCAAAGGTTTGTTCCAGTTTACAGTAGTGAAAAGCATTAAATCTTGCATCTTAATGACTAATTACATTTGAAAAGTAAAATTTGAAGAAAGAAAAAACATTGAAGAAAACGTAAATGGTTTTCTACTTAATGTATAAGCACCTAAAATGTATTTTTCAAGGAAACTAATTTCTCAAACTAAAAAACATATTTTAGTTAAAATTAAAAAACGAGAAATTGTATCATAGCATTAAAACCTGCTGACCATTTTCAACAGAATCGCGGTTTAGATTCTCCGAGAAATCTAAAAAGTAATACTGATAATATGATAACATATAAGGTATTTTTCTTACCTTCTTGGCATGCCTTCGTAGTGTAGTGGTCAACCCGCTCGACGCGTATTCAAGAGGTCCGTGGTTCATGTACCGGCGAGGGCGTCACTGTGAGATCTTCTGTTCCTTCTAATTGCTTTTGGAAACATAACTGAAGTCTAGAGGACAGAGAGCTTACTCAAGGCTATGTTCGTGCGTGTACAAAGATAGGAAGGTTTATATTTACCGTTTATTTCTCACAGCGTACAGCTGTTCCCGCACTTCAGGATACAGAGACCAGCACTTATGGTCTAAAACGTAGAAAATAAGAAATAAACTAACTTGACCATATAAGAACTGAACTTAAATATTTTACAGAGAGTAACGCTAACATCGGCCTTTTAACACTACATTTGTAGTGAGTGGAATGCAAAAACTAAAATACGTCTTCAAATATCAGCGAGAACTAAGTTCTGGCCATAAAATCCTTAGAAGCATATATTTGAATTTAATTTTATTTTATTTAAAGTTGATATCAAATTATTCAGAAATGAATTTCTCAGTATTTGATGCAGCTTTATATATATCACTTTTAAAATATTTGAATAAAGATTACTCAATAAATTTACAAATAGTAAAAAGAATATATTTGTTTATTTTAATGTCACTTATATACCAAAGAAATGATTGATAATTAAAATCCACACAGAATAGTTGCTTATATTTATATCTTTTCTAATAAATAAAAAATTAGATAAGTTTAATACCCTATTAATCTAAATTTCTTTGGAAATTTTGTAGATTCATTTTCTTTGAAAGCAGTGTAAAAAATGCACATGAGTTTATAATAAGTAATGCTTTGAAATAATTTATAAAGAAAAAAAATGTTATAACTGTTTCATTTATTTCGTTTTTGACTAACTTTATTCCTTATATTTTTGGGTTTGTTAACAAAGTTGCGTTGCTTCTTCAGTAGGTAATGTAATTAAAACTTCTATGTTCAGATTTTAAATATTATCCTAACAAGCTAAAATGTGAAGATATATATTATCAGTTTTATAAAATCAACATGTTATGAGACAAGTTAGATATTTTTAACTGATAATCTTGTCTCAGTTACTGTTTTCTGGGGTAATCTACCTTATAATTCAAATGAATAATAACCCATTTTAATCGGTTTAATGTGTATAATTCTGGAATTTTCACTCCCTAACCTTAGAGGTTTTATATTTTTATAAGGTACTGAATACTTAGTTGTAGCTGCTAATGCAGCTGGTTTCATCACAGACATGAACTGTAAAATATATCAGTTAAATTAAATTTTAAGTCTTTTACAGGCTACCGGTTAAAAATTTGCATCAGTTTCTCATTTCCCAAGAATTTATGTAATAAAACTGGTATAACTAAAAAGCTCTATCCCTCAAAATTGTCTAACCGTTAATAGATTCCTAGTGAAGGTTTTCAAATTTTTCTACTTTTTTCTGAAGGAGCCTTGAAATTTTGTAATTTTACAGTGGAATAAAACCTCTCAAAAGGTATTGACCACCAATCAATCGTGAAATTTTTCAAAATTTTTCTGCTTCGTCTTCATTTCCAGAAAAGCCTTTAAATTTATATTATTTATATTTGATTTCGTTATTATAACAAAATATTTCAGAATGTTCTTCTTCCCAATAATACTATAGAAGTGCAACAGTATGACGGCAGTTGCATTATGAGAAAAACTGTAAACATTCCCCTTTTAACCAACAAGACTATAAAATATTTCTGCACTGTGTTCAAAGAAATGATTATTAATGTAAAAATGAATCATAATAATTTTATTTTCACGCGATAAGATATATATGACTTAAATTTTATTATAAAATAAGGAGAAAGCCGGAGGAACTAAGCTGGCATGTGACCGATAAATTACATCAGCATGCGGCGAAACTGCATCGTCCTTTTTCCTGTATAACCCTTATCGCCTGCTTAATAGCTCAGTTCATTGTCTGTCTTCCTGCACAACGCACATCAATTGAACCAGCCTCTTGAAATGTCCGTTACTGGTAGTTCAATAGACCTTAGTCGCAATCAAAGAACATACAAGTTGGCAAACTCTCGAATATGCAATGTAAACCAATTCAATCGCTTCGGGTGACTTTAAGTTGCAATTTAGTATGAGGTGAAGCAAATGTGAAGATTGTAGAATTAATGTTTTGCTGTTTGTTTCCTGAAATTTTGTTCTGTGTTACGCTTTACACACGAATTTTTTATTTTACACAAACGTTTTTCGTTTCATAATTATTCATTTTTGCAGTTAAATAGTTTATAAATAGTTACTATTTTTGTGGTTCTATAAAGTAACTATATTTGTGTAACTAGTAATTATAAATATAGTTTGATGTGACGGAAGCAAAGGTTAAATATAGTTGTCGAATTTATGTAAATAAACTATAGAAGAAAAACTCAATGGCTCAAAACCAAAACTCGATATCAAAAGTTATTGAAAATAATCAAGGAGATGTGCATTAGATTTAAGATAACATTAAATTATACAACTGCTGATATCCATCAAGCAATAAATACTTCATCGTGCGGAAATGTTTCAGCTTTTTTGCTTGTGCAGATGTTCCACTAAACTAAACCGCCGCGTATGACACTAAATTAATATACGGTATCAAAGTTACAGTGCTTACTTCTAGTGTAAAGTCATTACAAAAGTTTTGACTACAAATATGTATGGATTTTATTAGCCCAAGGGTACCATAAATGTCCGTGGATAGGAAGTCTTGAATTTCAATTCCAGTCAAAGCTCCAGTAACGCTAATCCTCTGTCTTACACTATATAAAATGTTTGAGACTAAAATTATATGTTCCGAAAATTTTATAAAGTACACTCACGTTTGTGAAAATTGCAAACACCATGAAGGACTTACGCGAGTGAGCTGAAATTTTCAGGAAATGCAAAGTAGCGCATGATATGCAAAGGATTAGACTTGCAAATCCGTAGCGCATGCGTATGCTGAGCAGCGCCCTCTGAACGGCTGATGGATCCGAATAAATAGACGGCTGTAGCGAGGCGTGTATGGTTATCGGTGGTTATCTGCTAGTGGTAAACGTTAACTCAATCTGTACTTATGCCTCGTCGACGAAAGAGAGCGAGATTTGAACAACTTACAGAGTTTGAACGAGGGAGAATCATCGGCCTTCGTGAAGCTGGATTGTCGTATCGTGCAGTAGCCTCTCGTGTGCAGCGTAACAGCAGCACAGTGATGCGCGTTTGGAAGCAGTGGACGGAGTGTCGGACAACTCGGAAATCCGGGAGTGGACCCCGAAATGTGACGTCAGCTCGCGATGATAGACACCTGGTCCGCATGGCGCGGACGGACCGTACAGCTTCCTCTAGACAATTGGCAGCACTGTGGTCAATAGCTACAGGTGTTTCATTGTGTGCTTCATCAATTCGTAGACGTCTGCTGCAGTGTGGACTGCGCGCACGGACTCCTTTATACAGGATCCCCCTAACGCACGACCATCGCCGCCTGCGGCTACAATGGGCCAATCAGCATAGAGACTGGCGTGCTGATTGGCAGCATGTCGTGTTTTCTGACGAATCCCGCTTTAATTTGTGGTACCATGATGGCCGCATTCGTGTCAGACGCTATGCCGGTGAACGCCACCTTCCGGAGTGCATTATCGAACGCCACAGTGGACGAACACCCGGAGTTATGGTCTGGGGCGCCATAGCATATCATAGACGATCTCAATTGCTACGAATTGTGGGCAATCTGAACAGCAACCGGTATATCCGTGAAGTTCTACAGCCCGAAGCTGTTCCCTTCCTTCAAAGCTTGCCAGGCGCTGTATTTCAACAGGACAATGCCCGCCCTCATACTGCTCGGATTGTTAAATCCTTCTTTGCAGCGCAGCAGGTACAGCTTCTTCCTTGGCCCGTGTTCCCCGGATATGTCGCCAATTGAACATGTGTGGGATCTCATTGGTCGGCGTCTTGCTCGTGATCCTCGTCCTGTTGCGTCTGCAGACGAACTTTGGGTACGCGTACAAACGATATGGAATGCTCTTCCTCAGTCAGACATTCAAACTTTGTTTGACTCCATGCCACGTCGTGTAGCAGCACTTGCGGCGGCGCGTGGTGGCCACACAAAATACTGATTCTGATCTCTTGTTCTTGTTTGTTTGCTTTGAACATTTAATCATTTATTTGTACCACTACCACTCAACTGTGTATTAAATTGCATTCAATTATGACGATTCCTTCTTGGTGTTGCAATTTTCACAAACGTGAGTGTATAATAAACTGATGATCACATTAAGTGAAGACAGATCTTTTGCATTGGGCATGACATTAATGATATCATCTTACAATTTATAGTAGGTAAATTTCAGAGGGAGCATCTTCACAAAAATTACTTGATCTAATATTCTGAATCACACATGTTTAACTATCTACTTCAATACGATATTTTTCCCCACTTTTCTATTACATTTCATTACCTGCTAATTTAACATTTCATTTTACGCGTGCGGCATAATTTGCATATTTGCGATTTCTAATTAGTCAGGACTTTCGCGCCTTAAAAGCAACTTTTGCAGAGCATTGTGAAGTGAACTACATATTTCTAAAGCAATGAATGTCACCAGTTCAGAGAAAAACACTAGTAAAACAAAGAGGGCTCAGCAATTAATGCCGTGAGATAGAAATCTTGGATAGCACAGCTTCGTATCTCCCTGAAAGCAATTAGAACTAACAGCAAATGATCTATATTTCTTGTGACTGCAAGAAAAACAAATGAGATTTTAGTACAGTTAATAGGGTCTTGATTGTAAAATCGATATCTACCAAAATGCTCTCGTATGATATTTTTTTCCAGTTTCCGTACACTAATAGATAAAAAGCGCTTCTTGAAGGATGTTGCCTGAGCCTAAAAAAATCAGAAATAAAATAAAATACTTAGAGCTCTGAAATCAGCAAAGCTTTTGTTCCCAGTGGCTTTTATCTTGCCAGAACATTTCGTGACTGGTTTTGATTTTGCCTGTTGATCTTGAATTTTTATTATAGTTATTTTATAAGCTTTTTATATTATGAGATAAAAATATATGCATTCAAGCGTGGAATTTAATGGTAAACAAAAGCTATTTGATGCTGAAAAGCAAAGTTATTTTTATAAAATATAGTTGCAAAATCAAATTTTAAAAATAGTCGATCACATTTTTAAAAACCGATATTTAATTACTTTGTGAGAACATACTGAAAAGTAATTGAATAAAATCTACTTTATCTAAATATATAATAAGTTACTTAAAAGACCAGATACTTTTATGTATTTAACCCTTAGTTTTAAATTTTCATATCAACTAGATCCTCATCAGAATTTTTTTCTTTTATGGAATAATAAACACTATTTATCGATGCAAACTATCGGATATAAATATCAGAACACGCGAGGACATTGTTGCCAATCCAGAGGGCATAAGATAGTTTATTAATCTTTAGTATTATAAATATGTATACTCATAAATATACTAAAGCTGTAGAGATAACCATTCTGTCTAACATGTTTACAATAAGTGCTATTTGCAATCACAAATTTCATAAATAAATATGTTTCTAAATCTCATTACAAGTTGATTCAAAACTTTATTATTCTTATGGTTAGGTTAGGTTAATTTATTAAGCTAATGTAACTGGAGGAGTTTTACTCTAGATTAATTCTTATTTACATTACATTTTGCTTCCGTAATGAAACCAAGAGCTACTGTGAAATTTTAATGTAACTTATAGATTGCAAACTTTGTACTCATATATTTTATTAATTTTATTCAAACGATAATATATTCTTTCATGCTTTGGTATTTTATCATTTTATGGTCAAAAACGAAAAGATGGCCATAGAGTGCCATAGAGTAATCAACACGTAATAAAGATATGTTGGGATTATCAAATAATTTGTAATTCTTCAAAGGTTCCCAGCGCGTTCTCCCACGTAATAGACATTTCAGTAGTCTAACTTCAGCCCACTTGCGACTGAAAAATAATTTGTGTTTTACCTAGTCAGGAATGAAGAGAAGAACAAAGTAATTAAATCACTTTTAAAGCAAAACATGCACAATTTGCCAACATATAAGAATAAAAGATTGAGCTCACGGAGCCGAGTAACAGAGTGGATATATATATATATATATAAGTAATTAAAAGTAAATTAATAAGCCCAAAACTTGCGCTAAAGCTGCAAACTAATAAACCAATAATTCACAATAAATTGTAATAAAAAACTTTCCATAGACCGTCTTCAAGGAACAGAACTTCAATTTAAAATCTTCATCGAAAAGGTCTTTGTCAGAATTATAAATCTACCATCAATTAACAACAACTAAAATAAGAGAGAGAGTGTTTCATCTTACTTCCAATTAAATTTCTTATTTACTACAGGTTTTTAACTTTTAATTTATGGGTTATTTCATTTTTAGTCTTCTTATGATTTTTAAAATTTGTTCTTGAATTTATGCTTTTGTTTCTAATTCTTTGAAATGAAAAGAGAGTGTAGGGGATATGTTTTCTAAAGTAAGCATCTCGTATTAATTGTGTTCTTAGTGAGAAAATTTAATTTTAAAGAATATTTGCTTTTTAACAGGATTCTTTCGGTTTAGGTGGACTAATAGCTTTATTTTGTTTGAGTATCAATTATGAATTGTGATTTGAAGCTAGCAAATAATTTTATGTTTACTTGGAAGTAAAATGAAACACTCTCTCTTATTTTAGTTGTTGTTAATTAATGGTAGGTTGGTTTATTCCCTTGATAAGTCGATTCATCTGCTATCAATAACAATAACTGGCTCTTCAATACTTAAATAAGTTTAACTTTTGATTTTGGCTTTTTTGCTTTTTAAGTTTTTCCTTAACTGTTTTTAAAGCGAAGGAGGACTAGAGAATTGTATTTTTAAATGTTCGTTTTATAATTCTGACAAATACCCTTTCGATGAAGATTTTAAATTGAATTTCTGTTCCTCGGAGATGGTATATGGAGAGTTTTCTTACTATAATTTATTGTGAATTATTGGTTTACATATATAGTACATATATACTTGTTTCCAAAATTTAAGCATATCAATTTTCGCAAGCGGAGGTGAATTCAGTTGGTTGAAAATCACAACGGATGTTAATGGCAGTATGTAAATATCGTATTTTATAGCCAATAACAATTGACTTTACGAACATGCTAACGGTAATCAAAACCGCAATCTATCTGAAGGATTTGAGGAGTTTCATTTAAATGCTGCCACCAATGTTTATAACTTTATTTGGCTCATTTTTGCAATATTTGTATTTTTAAGACTGAAAGAAGAAGAAGAATGGTAAAGAATGGCTGACTGGCTGACGCAGTCAATTTCTCGAAAGTGAAAATAACTCCAAAGAAGTCGAGCAGTAGTCGGGAAACCTGCGCGAGATAGACCAAGGGTAATCATCCTTTCTGAAGATCGTATATTGTTATAGGAGCCAAACTGAATCGATGAGTGACCTTCACAACAGTTACCTTCATGGCTGCAATTCCACTGGTAAAACAATATCTGCCAGTAATGTAATCCGAAAGCTTCCCATGAAGGGACTGTACTCATGAGTATCAAGTGTTTGTCGTCTTTTCACCCCCCTAGTTCAGAGGGCAAGATAGAAGTGGGACTGTTAACATCTCATTTGGACTCTCTGAGATTGACGCAACATCCTGTTCATAGATGAGTTCAAATTTGCCCTCAAATCACGTGATAAGTGTATAAGGACACTGTAAAACTGTGATACACAGAAATAAGCCCAGAACATAATCCAACATCATGCAGTCAGAGATGACAGCATCCTGATAGGGGCTGGAATTTCAATGGGATATCGTACTGAGTTGCACAAGTTTAGAGATGGTTCTGTAACTGTAGAAACTATTCATTCTCTCCACAAGCCGCCTAAAATAGTTATCATAAAAATAAAAAAATTATCTGCATTTTTATTTAAATCATTTATATAAAATTAGAAAAATAGTCTTAACAGTATTTATTGATTTTAATCGCTCAGTTTGTTACTCAGTAACCTTCTAGATTAAATCTGAAAGGCTTTATTGAAGGGAACACGCCGACATGTGAGAAACGAAATATTATTCCCAGCAGTGGTAGCACATTAATTTCAAACAGCCTAGTTCGTTAATTAAAATGTAAAGATAAATATTTAACATTTTACCGAATGGCAACAGTCTGGCACGCTGGGGATAAAATTTCATTGTTTTGACCAATGTTACCACTTCTCGTTTCAAATTGTTGAGTTTGTTAGTAAAAAATTCATGAAATTTGTACAAAATAAATGATAAATAAAAAACAAGTTCGAAATTCAAAATTTGGGCTTACAACTGCACCTGTTCATACGGAGAACTAGGTGTATTTAGAATATGATGCCTGTCTATGTTGCTGTCGTTTTTGTACAGTGCGAGGAAATTATATGTATTCGTACAGATTCTTGAATAACATTTTTTTTATAAATAAAACATGGCGATAATATTCAGGAATGGAGGAAAAAAAATTTTAAATATTGCGCATTGTACCCTTAATTATCAGCTTTTTTTGCTTTGAATTCTGTAGTAAATTCCCTCGATATATGCCTGTTCGTTTGACATTTAGCGAAGATCCTGTGAATGGTCCTGTGAATGTGTTTCAAATCGGGTCCTTAGGGAACATTCTGTCTCGTTTGAAAATTACGCCTTATTATCATAGGACTGTGACCTAACCTCTGGTATTCCAGTGCAAGAAACACGCTTTGTTCAATGGAATGCATGATTTCACCTCTTCCTTCTATACAATAACCTTCTTTCACGTTTCAAGAGTAATCGCTCTTACCAGTCCCATCTTATACATCACCTTGCTGGACACCTTTTTGATGCTGCGCTAAGTATTGCAAGTTCAGCGTGGAACACTGTATTGGCAGAATTTAGTTTTCGTGCCCAGCTAAATACATTGCTGGTATCGCACAGAAGCCGTAGCCTATGCCTTGATCCCTCTTTGATCCATCACGTATATTACTTGAAAGTTAAAGGAGTTTGTAGTTTCGTATCAAGATCTAATTTTGCTGGATGGCAGGGTACTGTTGTGCTCATAGTCGGTACTGAGAGATGAATACTCTATCCCACAGAGAAGTATTAGCGTGAGGTCTATGTGTGCGGATTATGGCATTTTCAATCTGTACAATGAGGGGAAAGGAACGTATGGCTCACTCGTAGGGGATGTTCTAAATCCCCGACAGTTGCTCAGAAGAAAAGAAGAAAAAAGTCGTTGTGCAGATCTGAGTTGTAGGCGCATACTTTTCTTAGATGAGAACCCCACATAGAGGCCCCATGCAACGCTATTGTTTCAGTTACTTTCTGATACTATATGTTTAGCATCTAAGAGGATACTTCCCATTTAGATGCTGTGGTTCTGTTGAATGAGTTAGACGACTTGTGTAAGCGTTGTTTAATTTTCGCGATATAGTAATGCCACGTAAGTCGGTCATCTGTGTCAACACCCAATTATTTGATGAGTTTTAAAATTTTATTTTTATTTTCATCAATTTTTACGCAAGAGGTACGAGTGTGTCTTCTACCTGAACTAATGAGTATGCTTCTATCTGATCCCATTAGATCAGATATAGTGAGCTACAGATATACAGATCAGATATAGTGATTGTAGATGCAGATATAGTGAGCTTTTGGTCTTTTGCCTAGCTTGTGAATAAGTTGACCGCATGTTCGGCTCTAGTTTCATACTCTCTTCTTAAGCGACCTTTCACAGCTAAAAAAATCATCTACCCATGCCTGAATGTTTATATTTTCTTCATTCTAAAATAGGACGAATGCAGAGTCTGCTACTATGTTCCATAAAAATGGCCCAATCAAGACCCCTGTGAGCAGCCTGTATTGATAGAGGTCACATAGACGCTTTTGCTAATGACAGACCAGCTGTGAAGCTAAACTGGTTACGTTCAGCAAACAGCTTGAGTTTATAAAGAACACAAGTGTTTGGAGTACCATCCTTTCGAGTACCTCTCCTACAACGAAGAGGAAGACTCATGGGATCATATGAAGCTGCTTCTATAGTATCTTTCCCATAAAAACTTCTACATGAAGATTTAAAAGGCTTGTAATTAAATTACGTATTTTTCTTTTAATGATTAATGTAAGTATTTATTATGCTTGCGCTTATATTATGTATGGTAATCATTATCATTGTGAAGTTTATTGTATAACAAGTCCTTTTTTCTGCTATTGTTTAAAACATTTAGAATTTGTGAATATTTAACTTTATGCAACTCTAGAACTTAAAAAGAATCGTGACTTTAACTTGAAT
Organism: Stegodyphus mimosarum; assembly: GCA_000611955.2. Classification (NCBI taxonomy): domain Eukaryota; kingdom Metazoa; phylum Arthropoda; class Arachnida; order Araneae; family Eresidae; genus Stegodyphus; species Stegodyphus mimosarum. The sequence continues at coordinate 153,030 of KK115267.1, read as the reverse complement.
GTTTTTCAAAATTGTAAGGCCCGGAGAGTATGCTCGAGCATAACTGCATGATTGATAGATGCGCGCTCATCTCTCGGATCAGAGTTCCTGTGAAAAGAGAGGGAGTATGGTGAACAAGGAAAGAAAGGACATTCGAGAGTAATTCCTAGTAGTTATATATGAGATACAATGTACATTAGTTGAAGATGTGAATTTGAATAAAAAGAATGCATATAGTCCACTGGAGTATTTATTAATGCATGTCTAAGAACTGAGCTATCATCATAACATTCAGTTTAGCTCAAATGAACAAATTTGTATGTAAGGCGATTTGTGACAAACTATTTGAAACAGAGCTGATATTCTTTCTCAATGTACGACAAATTCACAAACGCTTAGGAAATTACGAAAAACTTAACTGTAACTGCAACTTCCTAACTATAACTTAACTATAACTTTCTAATTCAGTATTAATTACCTGTTTGTTTGCGCTTTACTGCATTTTAAAGCTTCATACCGGGGTTATTCAGTTATTTTAACTTGAGCTTAAAACTTCTAGTTCTTTTCTAGTTCACAAAAAATTGAGAAAAAGAATGTGTAAGCCTTACAATTTTTACTTTGTCTAAAATATGCAGAATAAGGCTCATAATTTGAGTTTCAAAATTGTCTTCACAATAATTAATTTTTAACAGGATTAGAGCTGGTTTTCCTTTATTAAATGCTATTAACGAGAGTAAGGCTTTTGCACCGAATTTGCATATTACCAAAACACAACATTATTTTTATTCATGGTGGATGTTGGAATATCTTTTTTTCACACTGTTGCTAGCTGCGAGTTCTATAATCACGACGAAGTTTATAGTTTATTATAAGAAATTAACGACAGGCAAGCTGTATGCAGCTTTCCTCCTTACTGCATGGGGAAATGTCGTAAATGTATAGGAAATCACACACAGAATAAACATTTAAACGTAGCTTAGTTAATTCTCTTCCGACAGTTATTTTCTCCTAAATAACAACCAACACTTCCCAGCTCTGAGAACCATATTTATGCACTGCATTGTGGGCTTCTGGAAGGTTCGAGAAAAATTTCTCGGAGTACTTCAAAAATGAGCTTTGTTGAACCAGTTTTTTAAAACACTATTTGGCAAACATATAGCCAAAAATTGTTAACTTGGAGAGAAGAAGTATCGTTAATTTCTGTTAGGAGCGTATTCGTCAATATCTCGCGTCTTACTTGACCTGTTTTTTTAGAATTTTAACTTTATTGGACTACGTGCCTAGGTAAGAAACAAACACATATACATAAAATTTCAGGTTACGAATTTAATTGCGTTTGAAATAAACGGTAAAATTATCGCGGAAAAATCAATAAATTAACAAATAAATAAATAAAACAATGTAGAATATTATAACAATACCTTCTAAATAATTTAAATATTTACGCAACTTTGCAACAATATATTATATTACTTCTTTACGAAGTACGTAGTCATGGAATTGAAAGAGTTAATGATTTTAAAACAGATTAACAATGCTATTAATAGAGCACATAACAATAACAGGAAGCAAATAAAAATAGTATATGTTAACAGAGCTACCTTTTAAATACTGCGACAATAATCAGAATTTTTTATAGTTTTCCTTTACACTGTAATAGAACATTTGTTAAAATTTTAACAGTTGTCGCTGACATGTTACGATATTGATAGAATAAAGGTTTATTTAAGAGCCAAAAAATTAAAAATAAACTGCTCCATATGTATCCAATCATGAGAAATTACATGGGAAAATTCCACTTCTTTTTTCTTGCTTTTTTAATTTTGTGGATATCACGTTCTACAAATTTGAATTTTGCCGTCTGAGTAAGTAATTCGATTTTTCTATTGATTTTAAATAATTTTATCAGTGGCTTGAAATTGTTCTGAAGATTGTTAAGGTACTGATGTAACAAATTTAGATTCCGTTTACTAAATTTGGAGATACGTTTTTGCCTGCCGTATATATTCGCAAAGAGCAAATATTCAGAGAGATCTATAAATTTCGTTTTCAGAAATACTGTAGAAAGAACATACAGACTTCGAAAACCGGACTCTGAAATGTTTCTTATCCCATTCGCTTGAATCTAAACAAGCGACATATTGCCTTATACTTTATTATTATCATTTGCTTCCAAACAATCGAACACATATAATCAACTATTAATGGGTTTGCAGAATGTTAGTTCAAACTGTCATTATGTAAAACAAGTGGGCAAAATATGTGTCAACCAATAAATATTTTGCACTTTTTTGAAATATTATACTTCCCCATTTTTATGTGAATGCAGAGATATTAATCAAGTAACGGTCGAAACGGATGAAATCATTGACTATTAGTAATTCGACCTAAGTATTTTTTACAGTTTAGCTTAAAGGAAATATTGTGGCTTTTAGGCATGCGAGAAAATAGCCAGTTTCCTTTAAAATGTCCTAAACAAGGCATTTCTTCTTCTTGTGCTCTTTGCCGTGATTGGATGTACAGTTCATGTAGAGATACCAAATTTTATTTCATTTATTTTTTAAACTTGTGCCGAATCCCATCGTATCATTTAGTTCCATGAGTTTATGAATATACGTTAGTATTAAAGAAGTTGACTTAGGTTTGTTGTAATTACATAGATTTATTATGCTCGCCTGATACATTTCTATCGTGCAGAGAAATATTAATTTTTAAAAAGAAGGAGAACGATAGCTACTTTATCTTCAACAGTAAAAATGAGAAAAATATTTTTATTTCTCAACCTAAAAAAATGAAAGGAAAAGTGGGGAGGAAAGACATTCTAGCCATTTTTACTTACTCTTTGCTGAAGACATCTCTAGTTCAAGTTGGTCATAGTTAAATAAACTACAGTGACAAAAGGAGAAAATATATTTATTTTCGGCATTTATATTGCAGATATCTTTATTACAATTTATATCTTATCTGTGCTAAAAGAAGCACGTAAAACATACCAGTAAATTAACGAAGGTAAATCGATTTGGAGAGAGTAAAATACGCCAATAAATTAGCCAAAGTAAACAGATTCTTAAGAAAATTATTCTTTTCTGAAAAAATGAATAATTTTTACTGAAATATAGTGTTTACAGTTTACCGATTACATAATGCACCTTGAGCTGCAGTTACATTTTTATGCAGCAGTTCGTTGACTCCTTAAACTTATGACTTCAACCATAATAAAGTTTTTTTCAAAAAATTGACTCAAATACTTTTCTTAATTCTTCGCATGGTAATATACTGTAAATCATTAACTCTATTTAAGCGTTGAGCTTTATTTTAAATCTCATAAACATTAATAATTTTCTAGCTATATTATGTCATATCTTTAAATTGGTAAATTAAAAGCCATTTTATATTCTATTTCAAACAATGATTAGTAAACAAGGAATAATAATTAACACAATTAATATTAATTTTATGAGTACTTCGTTTTTTATTTCGATGTAATATTTCTATTTCACAAATCAATCATTTTACAAATAAATCTTTTATACTGGTTCTTATTATCTAATTTAATTGTCATTTTACTTCACTAGAATTCTCCAGCTCTCATTTTATAGAAGAGTTGGCATTCAGATGACGACACAAGAAGAGGCAGTGGAATCTGTTTAACCCATATTTGATGACTCTCAAATAGCTAAACATAATATAACACTTTGGAGAATCAATAATATCAGCTGTAAGAAATGTAAAACAACAAACTTTCAGGTATTGTTTTGTTTACATTGAGTTATAGGCTTTCTCATTAATAGGACAGCTGTCCAATACAGTACTAAAGTTTACAAAATTTTTGTTCACTTACTCAAGAGGCAAATAAGAATGAAATTCGGGAAAACAGTCAATACAAAGTCTGATGGTGCATAATTGCACAAAATCTAATATTGCATAATTTGTAACAGTTATTGGTTTAAGCCTAGCATGTTTTAACTGTCATCTTCTCTGGGTGCTCCTCGGGATTTTTGTAGTAATGCGTGTTCTCTGCGGAGACGGAGGAGCTCTTTATTATTTTGCAGTGAACCGTTGCCTGATGTCGTTCCTAGATACTGCCTCGTCTGAACAACTTATGGTAATGGATCTTTGAAATGCTAAAATGTCTTGCGCTTTCACTAGGAAAACAGTTTCGAAATTTTTATGCTGCTGCGATGACAGCTATTTGAATCACTTCAAGAAATAGGACCAGTACCGCATTTTTCCTACGAAGCAGTTCAAGAAATAAGGCCAGAATTGCATTTTTCCTAGGATAGAAGTAAAATAAATTTCAACGTCATTGTCAAATAAATTCACCCCATTTTTGTATTTGTTATATGAAGTCACGAGACATGGAACATCAGCTTACTTCCGACTTCCTTTCAGCGTGTGCTAAATTTTGTTCTTCTTTTTTATTTCTTCGAAATTTGTCAACAAAGAACACTACACAATTATTATTCCACCGTACTGCAGCTAATTTGCTTGCTTCATCAAACAGGACATTAGAAGAAATCTCTCCATTTTACTCAAACATGTTTTCTGAAGCACAAGTGCAAATTTTGCTATTCGATTATCTCGTACAGGTCCAGTTCCCAAAATTCTTTCTCTTTCAACAAAGAAGTAATCCATGAGCTTTGAAAAAATTGTCCATGTATATCCTCTGAAATTTCTGATTTTCTACTATTGAATGCAAGCTTTCCACAACGCGCTGAGAAAGAGGTGAGTACCTTGAGAAAGAATAAATAATATTGAAAGGGTATCCATCGCAAGATATCAGCATCTATAATTTGTATCCTAATTTTACGAGTTTATTCTTCGTGACCATCCTAGAACCGTGCGTACTAAAATAACACACCATTCTTTCATCGATTCTTAGAGTTACAAGGCAATATTAAGTTTTTCTAATAGTGGTTGAATTGTGTCTAATTCTAATAGTAGTCATCTTTATTAATTTCGAAATTGTCATTCAAATTAACATAATTTTGATATCCCTGTATCGATTCCTGGACATAACCTGACTCACTAAAGTTTTATCAGTGTCAGAGAAACGCTCCCAATACATTTTTTCATGTAGTAAAATATGATATCCACTTTGAAACAAGATAGCTTAGGAATTGCTCTGACCTAGGCTAACACCCAAGAGGTGATGTGGCATTTTTTTTTTGCAAAGTAATACAAAAGAAACGCATAGAAAATTCCAGAATAATCTATTCCTTAATCCATCCGTAGGTCACTCTGATGTCATTATATGAATAATTATTGTTCAAAACTGGTTTGAAGGAATGTGACCTGTGCATGAGAGGATCGATGAGAGAAAACGACTTAAGGATCGGGGCGTTGTCCTGTTTGTAGGACACCTTTCAGACACAAATTACTTAAAAATGTTTTCACGTATATTTTTATTTCTACAAATAGTAGTACAAATCTATTAGCAGAAATGCATACATCTGTTCAGAAAAATAAAGATTTTAATTCTAAATAACAGATCGAAAATAATTAATTTTAAAGGTTGTTTTTAAAGTAATCTTTTAATGAAATTAATTAGGACAGGTCATGTCTTTAAAGCATGCATATAAACCTACACCTATTTCAAGGGAATTATGCATAAGTTTATTTATTTGCTTAATTTTTTAAACATTGGGCAGTCCTCTATTTAGGAATGTTCAATATGGGCTAAAAAAGACATAGAATACGTTTTCTGATATTTATTCATTAAGCGTTCAGAATTAATTTATAATATTCAAATTCCTAAATTAGAATTTCAAGAAATTTCCTTTCGATTGTTATACTAGTAACATATCTTTTTTACAATATCATTAGATTATTCTTTTTTCTCTTTGTATTGTTTATTACATGAAAGAATTCCATTTTTCTCAATATGTTAAAATTTCAAGCTTCAAGTTTTATTTAGTGTTACTGTATTCTTTGCTCGTTCCTTACAAAATCGTTTGCATTGTACAGAACTATTCGAAAATTTTAATATAGTTCCAATGCCTGATTTTATATTTTGCTTGAGATAAACATCTTTAAAAGTTTACATGAAGTCACCCACACCGAAAAGTGTTTAGTAAATTTGACTGCTATAGCGAAGAGCTCGGGCTCGAATCCCGGACAAGGCATGGATTAATATTCCCGTCCCTTCATTAAGAGGCAATGATGGCCCACCTATTAAGGGTTTCCATAACAAAGAAAGCGCCGCTTCCGGCCTTAGTAGAGGCCAACGCCTATTAACGGTTAGAACCCGACCTGGTGAAAAAATAATGCCCGCGAGGCAGGAAACTGGTTCGTACCGAAGTGCCCGACTCGAATCAACGAAGATATTGTAAACTCTATCATATGAGACAACGATGGCCCACCTGTTAGGTATCTACAAACTAAAGTCACCACCGCTTCCGGCCTTAGTTCCTGCCAACGCCTAAAACGGCTAGTGCCGGTTAATAGAAATTAAATTTCGCATTGAATGAAGAGCGTAAAATGAAAATGCCATGATCTTCCGTCTTAAACAGTTTCTCTCTCTCAGTCCTTTATTTAATCTGGCATCTTTTAATTTCTTTATATGGAACCGTTGTGTAATTCTCTTTACATTCATCAAACTCTAGAAGGTTTAAGTTTTATTTTAAATCCTTACCTTTCAGCAAATATGTGCAGATTTCATGGATATATATTTATTTCTTTTGCCATTTTTTTCGCGGCATAGGATGTTATTTGTCCATTGCGGAGTAATTATAGAATTTTAATCAGTCGAAATGCTGGAATTATTTTGCTACTAAAGATGTAAATTCTCATACATTTTTTTAAACATGCTAAATCTATTTTTATTGGAGCTAATTGCGAGCAATGTGGACTTTTGTAAAATTAATAATATAAAAAATATATCATCAAAACCAATTGATCGTATTATAAAACAGAAGAAATAAAGCACGTTTTAGACTGAATAAATAAATGGGTCATTAGAAATGCAGCAACATAAAAAAATGACAACTAACTAAAAATAAACGTTACCAAATTCAGAAACTAGTTATATCCTTCTCGATTGAAAGTTGCCGTAAAGCCACTTCAGACTTCAAATGTAACGCAAAATATTGTTTAGAATCAAAATTTACTTAATTTGAGATCTAAGAATTTGTAATGCTGTGCATACAAAGTTAGAATCATAGCTAAATATCACAATCATAACTGAACACATGATCGTGTTTTTTTTCGAAGGCAGCCTGCAGAAAATTACTCTTTCTGCACCATTTCAGCAGTAAATACTTATTATTCGAGTATGACGGTGTGCTAATGGGTGAATTTAAACAAATATTAGTGTAGCGAAGTTATTAATGACCTTATTTGTGATAATAATCAAGAAAAATTTAAAAGATTATCGAAAGGAAAACAAAATATTTCTGAGGAAGTGCGTCTTAGAAATGAGATAAATTTGTTCAGATAATATTTAACAGGTTGTTAATATTTTATAACGAACTATATAACAAAATTTACAAATAATGTGTGATTGTAATTTTTTTTGCAAATACACTCATGTCCATAAATTAAGGATAATGCAAAATCAGGCGAAGGAAGAGTTAGAAGCAAAACAAATTTGACTTATTTGTAAAGCTTATTTATTAAACAAAAGGTAAAGAGCAAAAAAAAGATGCTATGTGTTTGATATTATTAAAAAAATTAGCGATTTTTTCTCCCTGGAGCAGATTAAAAAAAAACCTATTTACCAAAAACCAATATTACATATTTGGTATGATTGTTACATTCTATGTCTCCCAGACGACGCAATACAGTCCGTACAACGCCTAGGCATGTTGAGTATCAAATTATCGATCTGATCTTGGGGGATCTTACACCAGTCAAAACGCAATGCTCTCCGAAGTTCCGGTAGACATGTAGGAGGAGGTTGACGGGCTGTAACTCGTCGGCCAAGCAGGTCCCACACGTGCTCTTCTGGATTCAAGTCCGGTGAGAATGCTGGCCAGTCCATACGAGTGATATCATCCGATTGAAGGCATTCGCTTACGATGTTTGCACGGTGAGGACGGGCGTTGTCATCCATAAACACAAATTGTGCGCCCATGGCGCCCCGAAACAAACGTACATCTTGTTCCAGAACGACGCCCCGATAGATTTGGCTTGTCATGGTTCCAATTTGAACATACAGGTCAGTTCTGGAACCCAGAATAATTCCACTTCAAACGAGCACTCCTGCACCACCGTAACGGTGTCGTTCAATGATGTTTTCTTGGTGGTAACGGGTATCTGGAGCTCTCCATATGAAAGTCCGGCGAGAATCAGACTGCAAGCTAAACCTGGACTCGTCGGAAAACATCACACAAGCCCACTGTTGTGGTGTCCACAATGCATGCTCTCTACTCCAGGCTAACCGCAGGCGACTGTGAGTTGCAGTGAGTGTAACACATCTGACAGGTCTACAAGCATATAGACCAATCTGCCCTAAGCGTCTGTACACGGTCTGCCTTGAAATTGTCGTACCAGTAGCTGAAGAGAGCTGACGAGACAGGTCTGAGACTGTGCTCCGCCTGTTTCTTTTGGCAGTAACTGCCAAATACCGGTCCTCATTCGGCGTTGTAACTCTGGGACGACCTGTGCTGCAATGGCTACTCACATTACCGTCATCTTGGAATTGTTGCCAAATCCTGGAGATGACACTCTGAGCAATTCGAAGTTCGTCTGATACTTCAAGTTGGGACATTCTAGACGGTCGATTATTCTACCACGTAAAAAATCATCCAAATGCGTCCTTTGTGTCATAACTATTCGGTTATTGCACTGAAATGCTTATAAAGCGCCTGCGAACAATTTTACTTCTTTGCCTGTATTCCTTATACTATATCACTCTTTTACACTCCCGTCATTGTGACGTACCATCAGTGTCATCTGGTTACTTCCTGAAATTTGCATATGATTCTTGAAGATGTGTGTAGTGATTTTACAAGTGATATATTTATTTTAGAGTTTGATTTCCGCGTGACTCCGAATTATCCTTAATTTATGGACATGAGTGTAGTTCGTCTTCTGATAAGATTTAAGTGCATATTGTTAATTCACAAAATTGCCTGTTTTGAATATTCTGAAGATTTCTGTATCATTTCCATTTTGCTGCATGACTTCTAGCCTGGTGATACCAAATGTAGCGCGAGTCTCAGTACTGATGTATGATACACGAGTTTATTTCCGATAACTATATTGCTATATCCTCAAGAGGAGGAAGTAAATTCTGAAGTGTAAACTTTAAGCTCTTTAAAATAAGCTGGAAATTAAGTTTTATTGTCAGGTATAATATGGAAAATCTAAATTTTCAAATACAATTAGTTTTTTCCATGAAGAGGTAAATAATTACTGGAATTTTGGTCGAATGATATTTTCTGAAAACAATAGCCCTAAGCGTTTAGTTGTTCATCGTAAGGTATTAAATAAGGAACCGGTGTTCTAAAGTTATATACCATATATTAATCGCGTCTCTAAATTTAATGATACTTCTATAAAAATACGCAAAATTATTTTCGTCTCAGATGAAGACAAAGAACTATAACAAAACATTAAAAACAAAGAATTATAACGAATATTTACTTTAAAATATATACGAGTGTGATATAATTTCAACACTGAATAGTTATTCAACGAAGCTTAAATATCATTAATAATAACATATTATACAAATAAAATCATGACAACTTTTTATTTCTTATATATTTGTTGCCTCGTATTCTTTTGAAAAAGGAATATTCACTGGTCAGTTCACCGTTATATATACATATTGCAAAAATAATGAAGGATTTTCAGAATGATGTAATCAATAATTATTAGGTAATATGTATCCGTGTCAAAATTCGAATGATGCGGAAATCTTGAATTATAATTCTACCACTGTAAGTCCTTTTAAATCGCATTTCAGTTATTTCCTTGACACGAAATAATAATGCAAAATTTTCGCTAATAGGCAGTGGGATGCAACCGCTAGGTAGCAATATTAATTTTAATGAGTACCTTCAAAATATTTACAATATTTACGATCATCTGATACACATTCCGCACCTGTTCTTTATTTTCACAACCGTTGGCCAAAGACATATACTTCCAGGCACAAAAATGTCTTAAATGATTCATGTTTTTATATTTTTAAAACCCTCTAACCAACAAGGCCGTATATTTACGGCCTAGTATATTTTTGTGATATCTGTAAGAACGTATACATACCTGGATATTAAAATATGTCAAAGCGAAAACCCTGGCCGGTCAGAGGGTTAAAAAATAAGTTTTATAAAAATTACGAATTATAACTTTTCACGCATTCTTCTGGTCCCTATTTTACGATATTTACGAAAATATTGCACAAATTATAAAAAATAAAACATAAAAAGTTTGAATTTCATACGACAAAATTTGACCGAGATATTTAATTTAAAATTTTGCTATTTCTGATTCATTTCACTTTGTATTGAAGTGTAGGTTAACAAACAAATTTTTAATTCACATTCCAAAATCCGTTTAATCTCATTTTAAAGTCTGTATAATGCGTGCTGAGCATGCTCGAGCTGCGCCAAGCCGGCAATCAATAATTTCATACTTTCTGTTACAAGCCAATACTAAAGCCTGCTAGTGCTTTCTATTACACGAATTCTATACGATTTTGTTCATAAGATCTCCATTTTGAAACAAATTACACTAATTACTTTACAAAACGTTTCATAATATTGTTCACAATAATGTACACGGAATATGCTCGTAACTCAATCTCTAGAAATCAGAAATATTTTTTTAAACTGACATTTTTTTTTAGTTACATACAAATACAGACATTTCGCTTTTCAGTTTATACCCGACCCTTGAGTATTATGTTCGATTTTCATAGCGAATACATCGGTCAATTTTTAACGTCCGAGTGTCAAACTTTTTTCGTTTAATTTTTTATAATGAGTACAATATTACCCTAATTCCAAGTATATGGCCCAGAGTAACAAATGAAAAGTTAGACTTCGCTATTTTGGCAAAACAAATAATGTTAAAATGCCAAAACCAGAATTCTGCGCCATTTAAAATGTTTTTGTATCTGGAAGTGGATGTCTATGACCAGTGGTTCCAAAAATAAATACCGGATAATAACTTTTGCGAAGACGGTGTATAGCTGTTATTGAAGCATATTTTTAATGTTGGTTCTTTAAGATTAATGTATGAATTAAAATGCATGTGCTTTATTTAATACAATAATCTTCGAGTACTTATTTAAGCATGTATTCGGAAGTATTTCATATGCACTGCGATAGTGAAATAATATTGTTACATTCCATGGTATGTGATCTATACCTGATGTAATCTCAATTGAACGTTTTCATTCATTTCGTCTAAATGCGAATACGAGTACCATCGCAGTTCTAGAACTGAAATTCACTGCCCACAATTCCAAAAATTATGGCGACTCTTAACTGTAACCACCGTAGCGTTAAGAATGAGAAGGGGAATGGAAGGGCTCTGACTACAGACGATAAGAGGATCAAATCATTCGTCATGAGTAATGCTTTGATAACGTCACCACTATCCAGACTCTCGTCGTCGACTGCTGAGTAAACTAGGGTGACGTATATGACGCGCGATACTATCTTAATGACCCCGCAAATCTAGGATTGGCTCTAAGAAACAAGATTCGGGCATTAACAGGAGTTAATCTATCCAGTAGACTTAAACCATTTTTGCAGGCAGGTTTCCTTTATATCAGATCTATGAGTGATCAGGCTGAGAGATAGCATGGAATTAAATTTTAGTGGCAATGGAAAGGCACAATTCTTCTGTAATTAAGTTTATATTCTTAATTGGATTTGTGATTTAGATAAAATGCAAAATACATTAGTTATTGTTAATTCCAAGAAAGTATTATCGATAAAGTAAAGAACTCCGAATGGTTCAACCGAGTTATCATTTTCTGCAAAATTATACGCTTGATTGCCATATTAGTGAAAAAGGAAAATATATTTTCTATACATTGAAAAATTCAAATAAAATTTTAAGAAAAGAAAAATAACAAAATACTCCATATTAAAATAACTACAAATACTGTAACACACGATTCCACGTAATTTATGGGATTTTATTCCACAGTTTTGAAAACAAACAAGAGAAATAAACAAGAATAATTTAACGATATTAAATTAGAATTTTAACGTATCAATAATAAAAAGTTTATGAAGCTAATTTTAATCAAAAATTAGCATTTAATTCCAGAACAACTTATGGTACGTGGTCAGTTTGACCAGCTCATTGCGACCGCAAGAGCATGAAAAGGAATCGGTTTGAACTTCAACAGGATAGGTCAGGGTAACGTGCTCGCCATTTATGAAAACAAGAGTATCATTCTTGTCACATTTATAGTTACCTATAATATTAAAATCTGTGCGCGTCTGTCTGTTTGTTTGTATGTATCATCCTCTCCTTCGGAACGGCGGGGGATGAATTCTGATAAAAGTACCTCCCCGTATTCCAAAAATTTCGGAAGCCATTTCGACCATTCTCATCTTCGTACGAGTTTAATCAGCCAACATATTAATTAAAAACTCGGAAAAAGCTAATTTTCGACCTCATTTTTCCAAATGGCAACAGTCTCCCATACGCTGGAGATAAAAATCTGCTTTATTTCGAAAGTGTTGCACTGCTCGTTTGGTCTGTTTTTGGTTTATTTGATTATAGTAAAGCCTTGAGTCCATTCGTGGATTTCGAATTTCGGACCGAACTACCAGTTTTCAGTGACTTTACCGCCCAATCAATTTAATGCACTGTGTAACATAAAACTCGACGCATAAATAATTTGTAGTCTGAATAGGACGAAAATTTGTTGATGCGCTATATTGAAAAAGAAATGCAAACATTATCGTAGGAATTGAATATTTTATTCAGGAAATACAGCTATAAGAAAAAAATCACTGACGGTGTGGTCCTTCTTTGGCCCTTACAGCTTTTGGCGGTTATTTGGCTGCTTGACTCGTTGCGTTTATAGATGGTCTCCTGCGAGAGTGCCTGCCATACGTGTTACAACAGGCGAGTTTGATCGAAGCGATTCAGGGATGGACTGAAGTGTCTTTTCATTAGAGCCCAGAAGTGCTTTTTTTGTGAAAGGATCTGGCTACCGCGCCGGCCAGACAAGTTTTGGAGAAGCACATTGATAAACAGTAGAAAGACGACCGTGTATGGCCGGCACTTTCCCGTTGAAATGCAAGCTCATGGAATCCATGAAAGGAAATGCAAAACCCATCTTAGAATCTCGTCGACGTGCCGCTATGAGGGTTACTGTTAGGGTGTCACAGATGACAACCAAAGGTATTAAATGATATGATACTCCATACTATAGTTCCTTGATGTCGAGCTGAGTGACGGTAGACAGTCAGGTAAGTACTCACAGGTGTCCTTGACGTCTTCAGATAGGCCTTTGCTCAGTTCCAAGCAGGACTCAAGGATCAGTTCCAAGCAAGACTCATTGCTGAAAACAATTCTGCTTCATCCATTAGATACCAGGTGGAATGTGCCCGGCACCACTGTAAACGTGATTGGTGATGTGCAATGGGTATAAGAGGCGCCATGGTGTCCGTGACCTCAGTCCCCTTTCTTTGAGTCGATTATCAGTGGTCAGAAAAATAGAAAGAAAAGAAAAGGAATGGAAAAAAATGTTTTTTTTTTTGTTCTTACCTATTTGAATTGCTTGAGTTATGTCAACACAAGATTAATTAGCATAAATAATTTGTGTTTCCTTCCATAAGGAAAGCAAGGAGCTCTTGAAGACCGAACATAATAGCAATTTAAGCCTGTTACAGATTATGACATTTTTGTCTCTGTTTGGCAGATCCAATATTTAAATAAAGACTTTTTTTCTACAAAAGCACAACTCGTGCGCTAGAATATACGCAGTAAAATAAAAATGTTTTTTTTATACTGAACAGTATTAATTCTTAAAACTACTTAGTACTCTCCAGTCTAGAGACTAACTTTTGCTTAAAAACATCGGTATAAATCTTCTTAAATCTAGGATCAAGTTATTAGCTAAGAATAATGGGCAGGGATTACAAAATGCAGAGAAAAAATCTAGAGTATGAAACGATGCTTTTAAAAGCCGAAATATACTCAGAAGACTTAAAACAACATAAAATAACGTCATTTCGGAACAACTTAGAGCATTAAAGCTCGTCCTTGATATAAAAGAGTATATAAAAAACACAGA
>KK115267.1:92151-138802 GCA_000611955.2 Stegodyphus mimosarum | reverse complement strand
TAGAATTATAAGACATTTATAAAAAACGTAGCATAAATATTCTGCAATTAAGCAAGCTTGAAATGAAGTTAAATTTGTCAAATAATGAGATAAGAGAAAAAATGTTTTAAGTCAACTTCATAAAGAATATCAAAAATGAGTGGAGATTGTAAAACATTTTTATTATATACAGAAGTCTATATAATAAAATTCTTAATCAAAAGCTACCATTACCGAAATGCAGATTTTTTACATAACAATAATTATTTTGAGTCTAATGCTGGAAATTTGTAGCAACTGTCAAAATGAAGTAAACTGTCAAACAAAAAATATTTTATTTATTTACTGCACAATTTAAACACTAAGGATTTTACAGCACTGTCATTGGTACGATAAAATGAATGGTTTGTTGTTTTAGGTTACTTATTTGTAGACATTTTATTATTTTAGTTAACTAACTATTATGATTTAGACCATTACTGTCACCTCTTCATTCCGTTTCCACATCAGCATCATAATTAGCTCGCGGGTACAAATTGAGTTCTTTAGATTGTAAGACAGAAGGTATTCTGCCTCTCGAGGCCACGTTACTAGGTTGTTGTTATCTCAGACAAGATTTGTAGTCTTCTGTCTGGCAGTATTATTGCCGATATTTGAATACCCACGCCGATTAAGTTTCGAAGCCAATTTCGTGTTAATTGATCTGCTTAGCCTTTCTGTGGCTATTATCTTATTTAAATTTAAACTTTAGATTTGAACTTCAGACTTTAAGTTACCTTGTCACAAGAGGTTAGCTTAGTTATAAGCAACAGGTGTGCCTTTTGTTCTTTAGTTTTAAATAGTCTTTTGCACTTTTCCCATGGCTCAGTTGTTCTTTCAGTCTTAACGATAATTCGCTGCCAGTCTATCTAAAATTTGGTTATATGTCATGATTGCTAAGATTACCAAACTTTATCCATTTATTGACCATTCATCCATTCATCCTATGAATTTACTGTGGGTGTAATATACTGCTCAAAACTATCACAGGACTAGTCACTGATTTCAAGAAAGACAAATGTTGAATGAATTTTTTTAAATATTGCCATAGATATATTACATACAAGCATACAATACTAGAAAATTTGTCTTCATTGAATTTAAGAGCGAAAAAAATATGTTCCAAACATTTCTCGAATTTTCAAATGTTTCAAAATTCGGATGTAAAAAAACTGAAATAGATTGCTTTCCCGATCATTTCTTGCGAATAATAACAAACTGGTCTCTCGAACATCTTTGTTTACTGGAATTCGGAACGTAATTCAGCAAACGTTGACAACGTTTTTCCCACTCTTCCATAAAGGCAGTCCGTAAAGTTTGATATTTCTGACGAGGTCTTGACCGAGGAAAGAGTAACAAGTTTTCCCAAAGTTTTATGTATATTGTATTTCATATAGGACAAGCTTGTAGGCCGGCTATTGCATGTGCTCGATTCTGCATTCCAAAAACCTATCTCTCTCGAGATCACATTTGTGACATCGAATGTAACTGTTCATTAAAAGGAATGTACTCTTGATGGCTCCACTATACGAAATAATTATTCCTGTATTTTTATCGTTGGACTTCTTTTTCAGATAATAATTAGGATATTTTCTTACATTACTTTCTCTCATTAAGAAGATGCGATGATTGCCTGGCTCCTAACAGAATCTAGACTCGTCTATGAAGAGAGCTTGATGGTATTCTGCAGAAACAAATTTGCGAAGTCAGTCCACCAGATGTCCACACTGGGGTCTAGGCAAACTGTCAGAATTGGTTCCATGCTCCGACTAGCTCCGCTATACGTAAAATTCAGATTTTTCGCTTGGCTACGTTATGAAAAAAATTGATTTTTTTAACCTTGTGGAGCAGTGTCTATTGCACCAGATGTCTCCGTTAGCTCAGATAAACTCCAGTATGGACAGCCTTTTGCAGTAAAAGGATAAAAAAATGCACATCTTTGTGCATATAAATATTGTTATTAAAAGCGATTTCGTACAGTTTCTGTTGATGCGTGTCATCACGTTTTAAAAACGTTAGGCGTTTGGAAGCAAGAGTCATGAAAAATGATCAACGCCTTCACAGGAAATCGAATTACGTACCTCTCGGTTACGTGTCGAGCGTGCTCACCACTACATCACGAAGTCATGCGAAGAAGGTGGGAGAAATATGTTATATACTCCCCCTTTTAAAGGGCGAATGGGGCTTTGGGGACCCAATCGCCAAGTCCTGGTGGTGGAGAATCATCATCTAAAACTTCTTTAGTTCGGGCGCCAGTTGTAGAGTCATTAGGCTATTTGGAAGCAGGAAATGTGAAAAAGGGGCAATGCCCTTGCCGGGACTCGAACCACGGACCTCACGAATAACGCGTCAAGCGCGCTGACCACTACGCCACGAAGGCATGCCAAGAAGGCGGGAGAAATACCTTATTACGTAATGCGAAAAATCTTTTCTCGTAGGAAAATGGAATTTCTTATTCTGTTTCAATGCCTGTTATGTAGGTTCACAGTTCACCGTTGTTTTCTTCAATTCTGAACATTTGCACTTTTCCGAGTTGTTGTTTTTCTGAGAAATCTCCTCTTCTGATATCGTTGGAGCATTAAATTTTTATTTCTAAAATTTTAATTGGATTTTAAACTTAAGTGAGCACAATATTGAGATAAAAGTGTCATTCCATTTTTAGCAATAAATTACTCATCAAATAAAGACGTATTATAATAATACTCATAAATATTACACAATGATTTAAGAATAATGTTATTCTTTATTTTCCTTGAGATACACATGTAATATAGCATAAACTTTTGCTTAGCGGTGTTATATATATTTATCACTTCCCTGTAAAACGGAAAAGAAGTAATGTAACTGCAAAAATTTCCGGAAATATACATTATATTTACATACGGACATATATATCACATTATATTTCAAAGGAAATATACATTTTGATCCATTTGTATGATTTTCTTTTTGCGTGACATTTGTACATACGGACAGAATAAAGGATTCTCTTTTAACAAAATGAATTGAAAAATGGATTTAAATAGGATTCAAAAGTGGTTTTTTGGTGACATCTTTATATACGTACATAATGTATGCATGTATGTATCTCGCATAACTGAAACACGATTAGCCGTACAGCCTTGACAGTTTGTATATAGGTATTATAACATCTACTTGGCCTCCAATTTTTTATTATTTCCAATTAATATATATATATATATTACCGGACCTTTATTTTCGCAATAGTTGGTCGTGCTTAGATACTTTCATTTGCAGAAGTGCTTTAAATGACAAAAATATTCATGTTTTGTAATGTCACATTTGCAAAGTACTTATTTTCAACAAATAAGGAATTTAATGCGACTCCGGTACTTATTTTTGGAAAATATTTATAGTGGTTTTGAGAATATGAAATTATAAAACGTTTGGCTCCTATACGACAAAAATTTAATTTCGAAACGTGCAGTATTTTATATAATTTTCAGCTTTTCTTGAGGGATTGGATAATTACTTTAGATTAATTATAGGAAATAAGTTTAAATGAAGTTTAAAAGAAAATGTTAACTACACTCATGTCCATAAATTAAGGATAATGCAAAATCAGGCAAAGGAAGAGTTAGAAGCAAAACAAATTTGACTTATTTGTAAAGCTTATTTATTAAACAAAGGGTAAAGAGCAAAAAAAGATGCTATATCTTTGATATTATTAAAAAAATTAGCTATTTTTTCTCCCTGGAGCAAATTACAAAAAAAACCTATTTACAAAAAACCAATATTACATGGTTAGTATGATTGTTAATACCTTGTATGCCTCCCACACGATGTAATACAGTCCGTATAACGCCTAGGCATGCTGAGTATCAAATTATTGATCTGGTCCTGGGGGATATTACACCACTCAAAAAGCAATGCTCTCCGAAGTTCCGGTAGACATGTAGGAGGAGGTTGACGAGCTGCAACTCGTCGACCAAGCATGTCCCACACGTGCTCTACTGGATTCAAGTCCGTTGAGAATACTCCGATTGAAGGCATTCGCTTACGATGTTTGCATGGTGAAGATGGGCGTTGTCATCCATAAATACAAATTGTGCTCCCATGGCGCCCCGAAACAAACGTACATGTTGTTCCAGAATGACGTCCCGATAGATTTCGCTAGTCATGGTTCCAATTTGAACATGCAGGTCAGTTCTTGAACCTAGAATAATTCCACCCCAAACGAGCACTCCTGCACCACCGTAGCGGTGTCATTCAATGATGTTTTCTTGATGGTAACAGGTATCTGGAGCTCTTCATATGAAAGTTCGGCGAGAATCAGACTGCAAGCTAAACTTGGACTCGTCGGAAAACATCACACAAGCCCATTGTTGCGGTGTCCACAATGCATGCTCTCTACTCAGGGCTAACTGCAGGCGACAGTGAGTTGCAGTAAGTGGAACGCATCTGACAGGTCTACGAGCATATAGACCAATCTGCCCTAAGCGTCTGTACATGGTCTGCCTTGAAATTGTCGTATCAGTGGCTGAAGAGAGCTGACGAGACAGGTCTGAGGCTGTGCTCCGCCTGTTTCTTTTGGCAGTAACTGCCAAATACCTGTCCTCATTCGGCGTTTTAACTCTGGGGCGACCTGTGCTGTAACCTGTGTCACATTACCATCATCTTGGAATCGTTACCAAAGCCTGGAGATGACACTCTGGGCAATTCCAAGTTCGTCTGATACTTCCAGTTGGGTACGCCCACATTCCAGACGGCCGATAATTCTAATACGTAAAAAATCATCCAAATGCGTCCTTTGTGTCATAACTATTTGGTTATTTCACTGAAAAGCTTATAGCGCCTGCGAACAATTTTACTTCTTTGCCTGTATTCCTTATATATCACTCTCTTACACTTTCGTCATTGTGACGTACCATCGGTGTCATCTGATTATTTCCTGAAATTTGCATATGATTCTTGAAGATGTGTGTAGTGATTTTACAGGTGATATATTTATTTTAGAGTTCAATTTCCGCGTGACTCCAAATTATCCTTAATTTATGGAAATGAGTGTATTTAATGGGCAGTATAAGGAAGTCAGTTGGTGTCAACATCAGAATATTTTACCTTTCAGAGTTAGAACGAATTAACATGGATACAAAATATTCAATTCAAAATGGCTTTACACCCATTATTTCGAATCAACAAGACTCCACTATATAGTGAAACACATTACCATTTAGAAATAGCTTTTCGTTAGCACAAAGCAAGGAAACGTATTCCATGTTTTGCTATGAAGCCGTACACGTGATTAGATCTTTTGTTGAATACTGATCTGAAAATCGATTTTATGTACCACACATTAGATTTTACATACTGTGTTTCAGAATTATTCTCGACACTTTACTAATGTAAACTAGTCTTCCGATTGGAGTAGATAATCGATTTTGGACAACAAGTATACAAAGTTATTGGAAGCAAACGGATACAATTTTCCAGATGAGCACTTCGAGTGTCACTCTATATCTCTGAGGAAATACATATCCTTTTTATATTGCTATTACTTCCTATTTTCATGTAGATTTGCGTATCCTCTTTTGAAGTATCTGTATTTTTGTTACTTTAGGAACACCCACTGATGTTTTACGTAGTTTACCTGATAATGTAATTTATGAACCAAGTCCACAAAATTGCTTACTCTTTTTTCAACCGTTTATCGCAAACCTAAACTTCCAGTTACAAAATATTTTAAATGCTATAAATGTATTCACGTTTCGAAATTTTTTAATTAAAGAAATACTCAGTTTTATAAAAATTACGAATTAAAGCATTTTATGCGTTTCCTGGTCCCTTAGGAAATTTTTATATTCAATTATAATAATTCGAATGCCCATACCCATGCCTTTCTTGCATGGCCTGTTTTTTAAATTATCCATACTTTCTGCTGCACTTCATTTAGACTGACTGACTCGAATTATTCTACCTTAATTACGCAATGCCTCAAAGGAAGTTGAAAATAATATCAAAAACTGCAAATTTTGAAATTAAATATCCTAGTCAATTTTCGTCGCTCGGGTTTCAAACTTCTTATAAATCTGTTTTTTCATAACGAGTTATAAAAGTTTCCCAAATATAGGCCATAGAAACCTGAAGATTGCATTAAAAGTTATATTTTGTTGTTTGTCGAAAATTATTTTTCTAAACTTTATATACTATATATACGTTTTCTACCGCCAATCGTAATAACAAAGAGAGGTGCATATGTATATGTTACAGTCCAATATGCAGAATGTCAATGTTCGAAGGATAATAGCTTTTAAATTACATACGTACGAATATAATTATGTACGTATACACATCACGAAAATATCCCATTTGAATCCATTTTACAATTCGTTTTGGAAGAAGAGTCCTTTATTTTGTCTGAACAGACAGACATCACGCAAATAAATCGTCCTAATATATTCTGGAACGGTCAAAATGAAAGTTTCTGTTGAAATATGATACCCCGTATCTTTTCGTGACTGCACTACTGCCTTCACTTCGTACAAGGAAGTAAAAAATGAAAGACAAAATTTTGGCGCTCCTAATTTAAACACTAATCGAGATATTTCATTCCAATTTTATTGCCATTTCAGCTGAATCTTAAGAGGTCGGTTAATAAATAAATTAGGAAAAACCCTGGTTTTATTTTCTCTTTTTGAGATCCTTAATATCGTTTAATGATATTCTTTTGTGATTTATTAGTGATTAGCGTTTTCCAATTAGCAATTTTGTTACAAGTGTTATGCGAAAAATATTTGCTCGCAACAAATATATGTTTTTAAACGTTAAGCATACGCTTTTGTCATTATCTTGAAGATATACTACTTTATTAAACAACAAAACATACAAAACTTTTCATTAAATAAGAAACATTTTAATTTTTAGGTGATACAAATAATGTTACGAGTTGGTTAGATGACAATACAGACAATACTGTTTTCTAAAACATAAATTCTATAAGATTCTACGAAAAGATTCCTGTTTTTGGGGGCACAAAAATATACTGATCAATACGTATTTCAAGAATCTGGCGAAAAATGCTATTTTCATAATCTGTTACCACTGGAAATATTATTTAAATTGAGATTTTGTTTTTGGTTACGCACAAAAGTAAACGTGCGCTTTTATATTTATGTACGAGCCCTGAATATGATCTCTAAATTTAAAAATCTCCATTAGTTTCGGTCATTCTCAACCGTTACGTATAATGAGTTTAAAACTTTCGTATGTATAAAAAAGGAGAGGGACGAATGTATAAAAAATGTAATGTTACGTCAAAAAATAATTTTTATACAAAGACGTAATCTTTCTAGAGTGTTTGTCTAAATACTATAATAAAATCGCATACTTTTAAACAGAAGTATCAAAATTAACATACCTTCACAAAAAGGTTCATCACTATTCCACGAACGTGCTATTCTTTTCCAGTTAACCTTTCAGGAAATGTCAGAACAAACCTGTTGCTGTGAACTGCTCCCGGAAACAGTCTTGAAGTATTAAACTACCATCCAGCATGTTCATGCTAATGCCCTAAAAATTCAGCATGCTCTAATGTTCAAAGGGGAACTGAATGGAAATGTCGTTTATAGATTTAGGACTTGTTTTTCTTAGACAACAGTTATCCGATAACCAGTTCATTACTTAGCCATGTCACATTAGAGAATCTCTAGATATATATTTTTTTTCAATTTCCTGTTCTGTCCTTCAGAGCTATAGACAAGCTAACAGACATTTTACAACGCGCTGTACACCGCAGAACAAGTAACTGATGACATACCGATGTGAATCAACTCTTCACATTATCTTATGTCTCTTATATTACTGACGTCCTAAAATACGAAAAAAGTATCTTCAGAGATTAAGACTCAAAACAAGACCGGAGAGTTAGCCCACCTCCCCGCAAGGGGAAAGGCTAAACCCGAATGGGCTGTTAACTCTCTCATTTGCTTAGATTTTCAGCATTTTTATTTCACAGTCGAAACCTAGAACAAATGTAAAATCTTGTCTTTGCAGTCTCCGAAGAAAACTCGGAAAGTCACTCGCTATTAATATTAGTTCCTTTAGAATACCAAAATTTATTTTTAAACAATAGATTAATTTTCAATATCCATTTAACCAATCTAAACAGAATAAAATACAGACGCTTCTGTGAAAATGATATTTAACTCTGTGGGTCAGGCCTTTCACTTCCGCCTTTTTCCACCTCATTTGGCAGAGTGAGGTGTAACAAACTGCCATGATACAAATTTCGAATTGTTAATGTATTCCAAACTGAGAAATTTAAGATAGACCTTTTCTCACAACACTTATAGAAACAGCTTAACAAAAGGTGCAAGAACCAAACCTCTTATTATAACTGGCTTGTGCGACGGAAGAAACTGTTTTGCCACGCTGTTGCAGCTAAAACCAATTCCAGTTCGACGACCCTAACGAAACGAATTTCCCACTTTACGTTTTCCAGTACATGGCAGACTAGGCTTAATTTCCCATTCTAGAATTTCTGAGATCTGAGACGTTCAACCAAGACTGAAGAATTGAGATTGAAAAAATTCCTCATTTTTAAATACATAAAAAATATTAATATTAATATACAAAAGAGGTTAGACTTCGTAATTTTTTAAAAAACCTTAATTTTATATTTACAAATGCCAACATATGAATATTTGCGTTATGTACAACATTTTTGCTGTCAGAAATATATTGCACGAGCAACGGTTTGCGAAAATAAAGGGCAAGTAAGTACCTTTGTAAAGGCAAGTAAGTAATTCTGTTTGTAAGTGCATGTGTAAATCAGGCTCAAGAAAACAATATAAATTTTAAAATGCTCCAAAGTTTACTTTCTTGCACCTTGTAATCACCAAGTAATCCTCAGGATACTGGCAACCCTCAGAGCAATCTATAAAGTTTGCGTTTTCTGTTAAGTCCGCTGGTCACTGAAGAAAATAATTTAAAACATCTCTTGAGAAGTTCGTAGATATCATTTTACATAGTTCGAATAAATTATATGATATTTTAACAAAGAATTAAAACATTAAAAATTCTAAAAGGTACAGGAAAGCTAATTTCCAAAATTTCTTGGGTTTGTCTGCATACCGTGGGATTTGAAGTATATGCAATATTTGTTATTTATTTTTATTATTCACGTTATGTCACGCTATGTCAGAAAACATGTAGTAGCTTCATCTTGGTCATGTTTTAAAATACATATTGGCGTTGCAAGTTGCATATAAATTTCAATCCTTATTAAGATATTTTTATTACGTTAATTGCCGTATACTAAGCTGCGCACGTTTTTAGCATAACTAACTACTTAAACAACATTATGTTACATTAGTTAATTTCACATGTCTGATGAATAATTTGTAATATACACTACACGTCATTGAAAATGCAACACCAAGAAGGACTGGCCCGAAAATTATGCAAATTTCAGGGTAGTTGGGAGTCACATAGTTATGCGAATCATGTGAACTGCGCACGTCCATCTCACGTTGCATGAGATATAAGGGAAGGAATTATCAATTTTCGTACCGTTATTTCTGTTAGGGAAATCAGCGTAGAAAATTTCTTGTATCAGAGGACGCGCGTAATAGTAAAGAATGCCAGGCAGTAGTCAGCGGAGGTAGTTCCAGTAGACAGACGATTTTACGAGGGGGGTGGTGATCGGACTGAGAATGCGAAGTTGGTCCATAACTATAATCTCAAATGATACAAACCTCGAAGCGTACACAGTATACCGGCTGTGGCAAAGATGGTTAGAACAAGGAAATGCGGCAAGTTCGATGAGTGCCGGTTCAACCAGAGTGACTACAGCGTGCGTGGATCGATGCATTCGCCGACAAACGATGGCACAACCCGCAAGCCACTTCTACCTCCGTTCTCAAACTTGCTCAACACACCCTTTGTGTTCCCATATCGACCAGAACCATTTGCCGTCAATTAGTAGCTAGTAGCCTGCACTCGCGGCGTCCGTTAAGAAGACTGCCATTGTCCTCACACTATAGATGACAACGTCTGCAATGGTGCTAGATTCGAGCGATGTGGACGAAGGAATGGCATAAGATCGTGTTTTCAGATGAATCACACTTCTGTTTTTGCAATGACAGTCGCCGCGTACGAGTGAGTTTCATCGCCTTCTGTCCCCACCTTCTTGATGTTGCATTTTCAATGTAGGGCAGTGTATGAACTTATTGTAGGCAACTGAAACATGAGAAATAGTAAATATCAGGTAATTTTAAAGTATTTTTAAAGTATTCCATATAGCATAAGGCGAAAAGCTATGACGGTTTTCATGGCAATATCACTAGCACATCTGCAGAAATATGCATGAGCATTGTTGAAACTTGAATACTTCCCCCCTTCAATTTAAGTTTTTGGAAACACTAAGAATTGCAATATTGAATTCTGGTTCCATGTAAACCATCAAACGACTATCACGTGAAAGGGCAATAACTGTATTTGAAGATTTAAAATAAAGTTTTTTATTAAAACTTTAACTTAATACGTGTTTTGGAAAATAAGCCCCCGCTGCCTGCGGATTTAAACTAACATAAAATGCTAAGCCCAATCTACGTAAGTAACGTTTCAAATTTGCAAAGTAAGTTCTAATATAAGCTTTATCACATGCTTACAAATATGCGAGCAAAATGGCTACCAAAATTTAGAAGCAAAAATCAATTTGTGCGATTCTAAAAGGAATAAGCGTGGCTGCCAATCTCCCTTCCTAAATTCAAAACCTCTGTTCTTTAACACATGTTAAATAATTTGGTAGTGTCCTGTTTTCAGGACCGGATACAGAAATGTAGGTATGTATGCATGTATCTATGGATAAAATAATAAGATACTCTATTTAAACATAAAATCTTACATACTAAAATACACTCAAATCTTAGAATTTACATAATGTTTGTAGTTTTCATTGAGAGTAATGTAATCTTACTGAAACACATGAGAATTTCACATAATGTTCTGTAAAATATAATAACAACAACAGTTCAATGAATTTTGCTAATAATTAGAGGTATAAGCTCCTGGATCCAGATCGTTCAGATAAAAATGCTATTGGTTGGAAAGGTGATAGGTGGCAGGTGACGGAGGACGTGGATACCATGCCTTTACCAGAATGCTTAATTGGTATTGCGCAACGTCCAACATTGTTTAGAGAGCTCCCAGATGGCAAAGGGGGCACACTCAAGCGGTGTGCACCAACCGTGGAGATCCAGGTATTGTGTAGAATAAGAATGCTAAAGTTCTTATCAGATAAGTCAATTAGAGACGAGGCTCTAATTGACCTATCTGAAAAGATCGGTGATTAGAGAAAAATCTAGAAATTGTAAGTCTTTTATATTGTTGAATATTGTTAAATTGTTTATCTTGTTTCTATTGTTGAATATGCAATCTGCTTGGACATACTCCAACAGGAAAAAATAGTGCTAGGCCTTTAGTTCAAGAAATTGAGCTGGTCATTCATGTCTCAAACTGAGAAATCAAACGGTGGAGAGGTACAGTCAGATATCAACAAAATGATATTGCTATATTTCAGTTCATGACGCGAGTATCTTCTTGCACAGTTTCAAGATTTCATTAATTATAATCAGCTTCCCACTATCATTTTATATTATTTTAAGAAATGCATATAACTGAATAAATTCAAATAAATCATCATCTATATATTTATAATTGTTGTCCCATATATTCCTTTCTCATCGCTTCATGCTATAGTCTTCATTTTCACATCCGATTCGAATTCGATTTTAATATGCCGTCTTAGAAATTACAGAATGGAATGTCCTTTTTCTACTGTTCTACCCACAATGATCCCTTCGATACCAACACGACGAACATCTCCATTTAACTGAATACATATTTTTTATTTTCATATATTTTTGAGACATTCACTACCGATAGGGCTGCTGATCACACATAACTAAAATGTAGCTTCTGATTCCGTAGTTCATTCTTACATCGTACAACTTTATTTTTATTGCCATCAACAATTATTAAAAAAATTTTCCATCACCACATGATTACTCGCGACTGCTTGGCTCACGTGGTGCAAAATATTTCCTCAACATTTCTGAATGAATATCAATGATTTATATAATATCAGTGATTATTTTATTTGGTGGCTTAGTTTTCGAAATATAATAATGTTAATTCATCTGAAATTTTCAGTTTAAATAACGCCAAATGTAAAACTTCTCTTACCTGAAACAATATCACTTCTGTTGGGTAGTGCCTTTAAGGAAGGACAACACCGAACAAAGTTAACAATTTGCCTCCAAACTAATTAAAAGATAACATTGCGTTCTGTAAATTGTGCTAAAACAACCCATGAACGTTGGTGCTAGTGAATCTAACATAGATCAGGTATTTAAAAATATGTAACTTAAACATAACAAAACACAATAATCCAAATTAAATTTTAAGAAAAACCTTAGTATTTATTTTCCAAACAGATCATTTAAGAGTAAATCAATATCTACTAAATATTTTAGTAGACCCTCCGGAGAGCGAGGAAAAAAATCTAACATTAACAGCGAAACATTTTGTTAACAGTTCAGTAATTTCATGAACCCATAATGGAGGAAAGGCCTGGGACCAGCAATTAAAAAATCAGCTTAGCTGGTAATCATATCAACATACTGAAGAAGAAATAAGCCCCGCTTAAAAATCGACGAACTAATTCTCCATTCAGAAACCTTGGAAAAACGTGCGACAAGAGAGCGAGAGACACCTGCAGCGCCTTTTTTTAAAAAAAGAATGCCAGAAACAACCAAACTCGGCTAAAACGGGGAAAAACCCTGTTCGTCCAATCCCGCTTTACCCCCGAGTAAAATTTCATACTTTTCTAACTGTCAGTTCAATCATTAATTCTACAATCGCCAAAAGAAACTCCAAACTAACACCTGGGGACAGTGGATTGTGGCAAACCTACAAACCAACGCCGGAAACGCTCTCAACAGTGAGAAGGAAGCAACTAAGATGCCGAATTCCGAAAAATTCAGCCCCACCCCGCGAAAGAAGGAAAATTAATTAAATTGTCATGACTTAAAAACTAATTTAGCAATTGATTCGAAATCAGTCTCAAATTGAAGATAAAATTTTGCTGCTTCTAGTATTATAAATCATAAATAATTGAACACAAATTAGGTAATTTTAAATTCAAATATTACGTGGAAAATACACAAAGTTCCATTGTCTGCCGTTTGCAAGTTTCGCGAATGACGAAAGCTAGGATTGTAGAAACTTAAGTATGAAAACCCCAACTAAGAAAAAACAAAATTACACAGAAGTGAAGGAAAAACACACGTTGTGTAGCATAAATTTGGAATATGATAAATTAAATTTTGATTACTCAATAATTACTTAACTAATTTCGCTACACAACATCCCTCCCATGGTCGGGGGATACACAAAGACAATGCCATTATGTTTACACAGAGTATCGAAGTTAACGAAAGTGTAAATAAAATAGAATTTTGTACAACCATTGTCAATCACACAAAAAATACAAGTTCTATTCATAAGCCATGTAACCTAGCAGTCGACTAAGTTAACTAAATCCAGCCAAAGAAAAAAAATTAACTGTGTAAGAGGGTCAGGAGGTCTACCCGGAGAATAACTAAATAGAAATCAAAACAAAAAAAGTTTTGTTAAGCAACACGTGACACGCCCCAAAATAAAGCAAGTGTAAACAAATGTAAAAGCGATACCCCCCACATGTCAAACCAAATCAAAAATAGTGCGTAAATAAACAAATCAAACACCATTAAGTATATGGGTGTAAATATAAGAAATACAATTCAAGATCTAGCTGAACTCACACAAACAAAATCCAGAACAGGCCTACTAATTACCTTTAAAAATCAATCACAAAAATAAAGTTACACTACAAATATGCAAAATCCAGTTTGTAAAGAGATGCCTACAATTTTTGAAACACCATTTTTTTTTTGCCTTGTCGGCAAACACAATACCAAATCTACAATTTACTGGCACCAAAGCTCTCGAAATAAGAGAGGAGTGCATAAGAATAGACACACGCAGCTGTACAGCGCATACTAAAATTACTAAGTAATCCCTGGCAAGAATAAAAATGAAAGTGTTGCACAAATTAAGAAAAAAGGAAAATCACCATGAAGTGTTTGCAAATAACAATCAAGTCAAAATCTAACCAAAACAAATCCCTAGCGCTTAAGATCTGGGAAACCAAAAAAAATGAACTTAATGAAGTGAAACCAAACGGCTGGGACCAGCCCTGCAAAACCTCCAGAAAAACAAACGCTATTGGGACAAGATAGTTAAAATCCACGACAACATGATCACCACCTCACATGCCTAAGCATGTCAAAACAAAAGTAACACTCGACCAAGGATAAGCGGAAGAATACAAATTAAAAAAAAATTAAGAGAGTACAAATTTTCAATTTACACAGAACACGGATGTTGTGTAGCGAAATTAAGTTTATTAAGTAATTTTTGAGTAATCAAAATTTAATCTTTCATGTTCCAAATTTATGCTACACAAAGTGTGTTGTTACTTAACTTCTGTGTAATTTTGTTTTATCTTAATTGGGTTTTTTCATACTTAAGTTTCTATATTCTTAGCTTTCGTCATTCGCGAAATTTGTAAACGGCAGATAATGAAACATTATGTATTTTCCACGTAATATTTGAATTTAAAAATACTTAATTTGTGTTCACATATTTATGATTTATAATATTAGAAGCAGTAAAATTTTATCTTAAATTTGAGACTACATTCAAATCAAGTGTTAAATTAGTTTTTGAGTTATGGCAATTTATTTAATTAATTTTCCTTCTGGACGAAAGGGTTTTTCACCGTTTTAACGGAATTTGGCGGTTTTTGGCATTCTTTTTTAACAAAAAGGCGCTGCAGGTGTCGCTCACTCTCTTTTCGCACAGTTTTCTAAGGTTCCTGAATGGAGAATTAGTTCTTCGATTTTTAAGCAAGGCTTATTGCTCTCTCAGTATGTTGATACTATTACCAGCTAAGCTGATTTTCTTTGCTGGCCCCAGGCCTTTCCTCCATCATGGGTTTTCCGCAGTAACGTTATTTTCTTTTAAAGGCGTTTTAACCCTTCTAATGCTTCTGAGTTATCCTGCAATTAGTATCGGCTACGAAGAAAGAAGAAAAACGAAAATGATGAACGCTAAATAATATTGAAAATACCCTCCTATATTTCGTTATTCCTTCATGTCCATTATGCTTACTGAGTTCCTAGAAGTCGGATTGATGGCTGCTGAGTCTACGTCTCCAGTTCCGAATAGTTCACTTCTGCTCGAGTCTTCTACTTAAAACAAGGTTCCAGTAAAGGCTTATACGATGGTTATCCGTTCCAGTCTGCCGGGAGCGGAACCCTCCATATTTCTTCTGCAGCTCGTGCATCTGATTTTCTGAGTGAGATTCCCTATACTTCACCTCAAGGCTTCGTTACATTTTTGGGATTGAGAAGATATGTTGTCAACTTCTTTCAGTTAAGCCTTCCCTTTTGTCATTTCTTTTCTCTTAATGGGTTTAATCTTAGTGAAAAATACGTTTTCCTTAACTGTAACTTTACATGAACTAGTTTGATTTAATTTTTTAAAGGGATCTCCTTATTTTAAAAATGTAAATTTTTACTGGTCTAATTTTAGAATGAGTTTTGTTTCAAAGAATTGAAATGTTGAGGAATTTAATTTTTTTTGTTCAGTATACTTTCTTTGCTGACGTTGAAGTAATTGGAATCTGTAATAGGTTTGTTCAAGTTTTTTTATACTCTTAACTTATCTAAAAAGTGTGGTCTGAGTTACAACTCGGTTTAATGAGAAATTAAGGATGGAAAAATTTATTGATTGATCTGAATAGTAGAATTCATTTTTTCTGTGCAATAATAAGATGAGTAAAAATATAATTGTTGAGAAATAAAGTAGTTTTGTTTAGGGAGTATAAATTGTTAAGAGATGAAATAGTTAAGTTTTGATTAATTAGGTTGTTATATTAATTTGAAGGTGTTTATTTTTATAAATTACTTAATTTTTAAAACAAAATGTTTCGCTGTTTATGTTAGAATTTTTTTTCCTCGCTCTCCGGAGGGTCGAATAAAATACTTAATGGATTTTGATGTACTCTTAAATGATCTGTTTGGAAAATAAATACTTAAAATTTTCTTAAAATTTAATTCTTAAAATTCTTAAAATTTAATATTGATTATTGTGATTTGTTATGTTTAAGTTACACATTTTTTTAAATACCTGATCTATCTTAGATTCACTAGCATCAACGTTCATGGGTTGTTTAGGTACAATTTACACAACGCAATGTTATCTTTTAATTAGTTTTGAGGCAAATTGTTAACTTTGTTCAGTGATATCCTTCCTAAAAGGCACTACCCAACACTTCTATACCCTTAAGGTTTAAATTTCCTTCATTTTCCTGTGGGAACTTTACTTTCCAAATTAAAGGTGATATCCAGCTTGAAATTTTTATAGCTCAGGTTTCTGCATTTCTCCTGTTGGGGAAAAACAATACAATGGTATTACATGAAAATTAAAATTTGTATTTAAAGGACGATAAGATATGAATGATAAAAGAGGTTATTTATTCACCTAGAAAGTCTGTGAATATAACAAATAAATGACGTTTACAGATAACTAAATAATTCCTCTGAAATTTAATTACCTACAAAGAAAAGTATTTGTTGAGTATACATTTATGTAGATATGCATAAATAATAACTTGCATAGCTGTCCATGACTGTCCATGACATTTGATACTATTAGCGTTTATAACTAACTAAGTATATTTTAATCCAAATGTAATACCTGACTCTAAGAATCCTACAGTTTGAAAGATTAGAGTAAGTATCCTGACTTTTCTTTCTATTAGGTAATACGATTTAATCGCATTTTTTCCAAATATTTTAACTTTACACGTAAGAGTTCGACTGGTCATTTTGACCAAATACAGGAATTCCACGCAGCACTTTCAATTCTGGCTACATTTATTTCGCAAAGTGTAATTTCCTTCTGAACTTCTCATTTTATGAAATTTCGGAGCATTTATACCTATAGGGAATGGCAATGAACTGCAATTCTTGGTAACCTGCAGTTCGGGGTTTGTGAAAGGCCAAAGGACCTTTCAGCTTCTATTTGGAAATGGAAAATGGGATTGGTGTGCCACTTATAACTTTTCACTTGGAAATGAAAGATAACTCTTTTTGTAAACCAGGCGCTATGAAAGTAAGTATTGCAGTATGGTTAAACCGCTTTGTCACCAAAAAGAAATCCACTTATTTCACAAAATTCTCAAGTCCTAATACCGCAGACTAAGGTAGGTGAAGAACAAAACTGACAGATAACGCTAAGCCTTCGATTTAACTAGCAATGATGATATTCAGTAGTATTCCATAGGAGAAATGTCATACAAAATTGATTTAAGTTATATTGATTTTTCACTGAAACAAGAAATGTATTGAAAACCGTTTTTTAGAAGCTTTTTGAAGATGAAGGAAAGGAAAGAAAATTGATAACACCGAATTATGAAAAAAACCGTAAAAACCAGATAAGTTTTTTTAACAGTAGGGAAAAGTTCAAAATTCCTTTTCGATTTATATTTTGAATTCGTACTTTCTCTTAATTATTTTATTTTATTTGATTTATTTTGTTTAATTCCAAGGGTATTTGAAGCCAATGAAACATTTTCCTTAGTGACAAGAATTTGGCGCTCATTTGCCGCCGCCTACTGACAAATAAGTGAAGTTTAAATCTGCTTATGAAGAAGTATGTGAAGTAGTTAGAACGGAACCTGTGGTTAAAAATTATGGCATCATAAAAAACTTCATTACCATTAATAGTTCAATAATCTTTAGCATTTTTAGGAAAGTAATAAAGTAGTAATATTTCCTGGTACAGATATACGCTATAAATCACAAATGCTCGTAATTTAATTTAATTTCATGTTTTTAATTTCAGTATTTATTTCTCAGAATACATGTTTAATTTAATTGCAGATATATTTCTGAAATCTTGCACTTTACAAAGCCAAAAAGTGTAAATGCACTTTTTAAAATTAGCAATTATTTTTAAAATAAGTGGCATAAAACTAAAATATTCAGACAGAACAGTAAATACTACCTAATAAGAAAATTCTTTTGTATAATGTAATATTTTGCGCGTAGAACATATATACAATAGCAGTTAAATTTAAAGAGATAATACTTATATCTTCATTTCTTAAAAGAACTAACTTTCAAACAAGCAGCTAGAAATTTGCATTCACGAAAATGGATATAATGGATGATGGCACATTAATGTTTGCCCATTTGATTATATTTTAAATTTTAACATGTGCAAAAAATATGAATTATGCATGATTAATGTAGTATTCAAATTTAAATGTAGATTATACGTGCATTACTGTATGTAGTATGGATAAATGTTAGAATACGTAATGACTATTTTGCATTACATTTGGTCTGCTTTTTCACTAGAGATAACAACTATTTCTTTTGTTTAATTTTGTAAAGGCAAGTTTAATAAATGCTTCTTGAAAAATAATATATGGAATTTACTTTAGATCCTTGTTTGTAATGAACAACTGAGAATATTTTACGTAAAATTTAAGTAGCAGAGTTCTTTCTAAGCATAAATATTTCTTATTATAAAGAAACTAATGCTTCGAGAATTCTCTAAGAATCAAAAAATTAACTTCGCTTAAGTGTAGTATGGGATAAAAAGATTTTATGTCTTTGTTGTATCCTTTTGTATTTATTAAAGGAAAGTGTTAACTAATATTTATAAAACACCATTTTAAATAACTATATATAAGGCATTATATTCACAAAAATGAAATAATGATTGAAATTATCAGGTATCTAATAATAGCTTCAAGAAAAGATTATTGCTTTTCGATGCAGGGTTAAATTTTATTATAAGATAAAACAGCTTATTAATTTAAGACTTTGCGATACGTTTCAGGTTATTCATTTTGGAAATCTAAGCAATTCACTTAATAGATAAATTTCAGACAAATGTGCATATTTTTAGTTTGTTAACCTTTCATGCAATAATATCATGCCTAAAAGAAAAATACTATGTTTTTTAATGTATAACTGGAATATTTCATGTTGAATTAGAACATAAAGATTCTTTAGGAAGGTTTCCATTTAAATGTAATTTTATCCTTTGGGATACATAAAAGAATATCATATTAAGATGTATTAAAGACATTCACAGCTTATTCAGAATTTTTAACTAAAAGAATTTATTGGAATTAGTCAACTGTGAGAAAATAACGTTTTGAGAAAATGATGGTAGGGATAAAATTGCATTACAGATCGTTTTTCAACAATTATTTTTATTAATTTGAATTGACTTGCATAACAATTCAAGCACTTTAGTGACGTTAAATATCATTACATTTTATCTGTGTTTCTTGCTACTTATCCTATGGAAGAATTGTGACTTTCAGAATACAAATTAATAAATTGACTTGTTTTGAAACCGCTCATGAGGGCCAAACAGGAACTCGCACCAGAGAACAGTTTAAGTATCCAAAGTGATCATACAGGGGCACTTTTGCGATGGAGGTAAGATACTTGATTGGCACGAAATAGACCCAAGTTCCATTCCCAAGGAAATTTACTAGCGTCCAAGGAAAATGAGGCTTCGCAGCTCGATACTTTATAAACAAGCTAACAGATGGCAACAAGACCAAATACCAAAACATCAATGAATACTTTTGCAAACGGCAGGACCGCCACAATGTATTAAATTTTCAAAAATATTTAAATGTATTAACAATTAAAAAGTATTAAATAATCAAAGCTGTAAGTAATTTATAAATTTATGGAATACTGGTCACAGTTGACGGTCTGTCCTTGAGAGAGATCCAGCTCACCTGACAGTTTAGGTGAACAAGCAAATAAATGATGATTTTTAAAGCAACAGTTGATGCATCAAAGAAGCTCATTGCAGATGTATGTCAAATGATGGATTTAAATGTTAGACTACTAATTTCAGGTTCACTGATTACGCTTACAGTTTATAATGGCTACGAATTAGATAATTGAGAATTGAAAGCGCAGCCCCATTTGCTATAAGACTGAAGTACAATAATAGACCAACTGAAAACTTTCATTAAATGAACTTTCAAATAAACTGCAGCATTATAGGTATTTTCAAAGATACCAAACTAAAACTGGAAACATTTTAAAGGATCAAATGCAAAGAGTCATTTGTCAAGGAAAAGGTCATCTTTACTGATGAAAATTATATTCATAATTTCATTGTGGTTTTCGTGGTTGGAAGACTTACTCACGTTTCCTGATATGCAGATATAATGCGTTTATAAAGAAGAATGACATCTGATGAAAATATAATGTTAATTAATAAATTTTAAAATGAATTACTGCTACACTTTATTGAAAATTTCATTAATAAAGTATCCTTATAAGAAAAGCCACTCTTTGTATTTCTATGAATATTTTGCATTCAACTTCATTTCTTTAAGTTAAGAGATTTTCCTGTAGGGCTTAGCAGAGCTACTCTTATTATGTAGAGATAACAGTAACAGAATTATTCGGTCTTATATATGCATTTCATTTAATTGTTTAATAAAAGCACCTTTTCTTTAAAACAATCCAACCTGAAATTACGTCGTTTGCTCACTTATGCTTCATATGCAAATGTTTGGTTTTTATTCTGCACTGCAGTCGAAATTATTTATCTTTTAGTTTCGAGAAGTTAACTTACAAATCCGCTGTTCAAATAAAAGAGGAATAAGAATTTAGTTTCATAAGCTCAAAGGAAGTGTAATCTCGTATACAGATGTATCTCGCTTCTCAAGGATTTGCATTTTTACCCCTTCTGTGATGGTAACTATACAGTTAATGCTTAATTCACTATTTCATTATATTTTTATAGTTTATAATTTAAAATGTGCCATTTTTTATTTCAGTTTAACTTTGTAAACATAAAACATTTTATATATCTTTCGCCTTCATTCCAAAATAATATATACAGATAATTTTTTATGCGATCTATATGTTTCTAAGAAATGACTGGAAATTGAAGTATTTAAAATGAAGAGTTGTATCATCCTTAATTTATATGGAAAAATCTTTTAAATTCAAAATATAGCGTATCAAGTAATACTAAAAATACTTGAAATCTGAAATAACAGAGAGAGAAAGAGATAAATAGGGTATGTTAGACTGTAATAAAAGAGGGCAGTATGCACAGTACATTTCGATCTTTCAAAATTACGATGATAGCTAATACACTGGAAAGCTGAAAAGTAGTGGTAGTGATGATGATTGTTAGATTTTCTCATTGTTAAGTTGAATTGTAAGATGGGGAATTGTGAAATGGGGCGGGGAAGTAGAAGAGAAAAGAAGGGGATTATTTTATGATATCTGGTCTTGATTTCAAATCAGCAAAGCAGTAAGATTAACATATCAATAACTTCCTCAGTCAAACCTATGTTATGTATTTAGCGTCAAATGTCAATGCTCATCGTACGTTTCGTTCATTATGCTTATTTACTTAGATTCCCGTATTTACATACTACATTTTCCTGTGTAGAAAATTGAAGTACTTTAAAACTGGCAAGATACCTAATTCTATTTGAAAATTATAGTCACAGAGCATTTTCCTTTAGCATTTAATTATGTTAGCAACCGACACTTAATTATGCTAATTAAATGCTGACTTTACTTTTTACTTATTCGTAACACAATTTTCGCCATTTTATGGGAAAGTGGTCTTTCATTTATTAAAATCGAGTGCATATGTAGTCGTAAAAGAAAACGGGCTTGAAGCTAATTTTCATGAAACGGGGGATATTTGTATTGCTTCTTTACGCTTTTATTTTAAAGCTAAAACAGAAGGTACGAAATTTATTTTAAAGCTAAAAGACGTGTATACTTTCCCACTTTGATAATTTACAGATTTTGAAGCCGTTGTTCTTATGATGCAGACTATGGAAAATACCTTTCGTAAAGTGGTAAAAAAATAAGTAACTATGCTACAATAAGTTTTGTAACGAAATTCCTCTGATGTATGCCCGATTCAAATTGTAAAAATATATTGTCCTACAAACATATATAATTAAGCGCTTATCATGATTTCAATATGTCAAGGAAAGTGTGCAGGACGATATGTAGCCGATTATCAGTGATAGCTCGGCATTGCGAAGACAGTTTAGGAGATTGATAAAACTGGCGTATAAAAAGCCAGCGAACAACAACTGATATATATATGCAAGACTTGCGTTAGTCACTACTACATTCTCAGTATCTAAATAAATGAGCAGTGAAAAAGAAAGGTGGCAATCACTGCCTCTTACTGAATTTAGAACGAATGACATTAGACCTTGCGAAACCTTTAAAGTAGAATATTGGTTTTTATTAGATCTTGAGAGTACACACTGGTTTTTGTGAAATATGAATCCAAAAATGTAGTCTTTACTACTGATATGGCATTTTTTAAGATATTTTTGTCCTGACTAAATATGGACGTGTTCTGGATGCTGAAATATAAATGTGATTACTCCACAACATGTACAGAAATTAAGTGAGTTTATTACATCTCAGTTTGCTTAAACAACCATGGCTGGAAATAAGGTACGTGTGCATAACAATTTGAAAAACTAATTTATCAGTACATTTTTACATAGCTGATTCATCTATTAGCTAACTACAAAAAGTCGATCAGATTTGATCCGATGGTGTAAAAAATCAAAAAGCAATCATAAACAATAAATTTATTTGGTGAACACTCCTTGAATGGATTAGAATAGGAGTAATGGAAGAAAGAACACAATACTCATTTTTTATGATGCGCAAAACTAGTTTAATTCTTTATAATTAGTCAGAATGAAGCGAACATTTGTTTAATTTTGTATTTTTTCTTCTTACAATAAAAGCAGAACACCGCCGCGAATGTCTTTCAATGATTCCTGCTCTTCTTTGTCATACTGTATATAGTTTTATAGTATGACAAAGAATTATTATTTATTCTCATTTCTAATTTTCTGTATGGAGATGACTTTTTAAAGATAAATAATTGCATATATGAAGGACTTTAAGTTCACCATTTCTGATGGCAAATTTGAACACAATAACGAATGAGAAATACTTGCGTTATTCCCAAAATGTTAAAATAGCCAGTGGGCTTAATTATTTAATGGAATGCTTTCATTCCGAAGCGAAAGAAAACAAGCAATTGTGATGAAAATCCATTTCAATTTTCTCTGGAAGCAAACTTTATTGTTAATGATTGAGAAAGAATACTCATGCAAATCTCAAAGATTTTAGGAATTCCGAAGAAAAGTGAACTGTTCGTTGAACGGATATTTATGTTGCTTATATATATGTAATCAGAATATTTATTTACAAGGATATCTTTCATTTGTATGAAAAATGCTCGGTCTTATAACAATAAGTTCCAAATTATTATCAAATTTTTAATCCATTAATTATAGCCTAACAGATATATTAAATATGTACATGAAGTCATTTTACTAATGTGGAAACATAAACTCTGAATTAGGATTTTTCAAATAAGATAAAAAAACTTGGCTCACTTTGCATGAAATCTTTCATTTAATGTTCGGAACAAATATCATCTCGAAATATTTATTAATGTTTCAATTTTTGAAATGTGAAAATAGCTTTGGGCAACGTCATTTAATACCACTGTTTTCCAACTTTAAGTCCTAGAAGCAATTTAAATGGAACTAATTTTTAAACTGTTATTCTGTTTAATAATACAACTAAAAATGTAAGATTTTCTTAAAGTTGCACTAAATTCATGTTCTCTTTCCCATAGATAATAAAAAAAATAATCTAATATATATATATATATATGTTTCATACTTGGATACTCTATATGTTTCATACTTGGATGAACAGTATAGCCCTGTGCTGTTTATGCGGCAATAATTTATATTTCTCATTATTTATTAGAAATGCTGCCTCTTCATGACTTCGGATATTCGGCTTTTCAAATAATACAGATCTTTACTTTAAAACATGTTTTAAATAATCTAATATATATATATATATATGTTTCATACTTGGATACTCTATATGTTTCATACTTGGATGAACAGTATAGCCCTGTGCTGTTTATGCGGCAATAATTTATATTTCTCATT
Source organism: Stegodyphus mimosarum (assembly GCA_000611955.2). Lineage (NCBI taxonomy): Eukaryota > Metazoa > Arthropoda > Arachnida > Araneae > Eresidae > Stegodyphus > Stegodyphus mimosarum. The sequence continues at coordinate 114,621 of KK115267.1, read as the reverse complement.
ATTTATTAGAAATGCTGCCTCTTCATGACTTCGGATATTCGGCTTTTCAAATAATACAGATCTTTACTTTAAAACATGTTTTAAATAATTTAAAGTTACAATCCACTATTCAGCAAATTTCTTACTTATAATGAGCATTATCACAAGAAATGTTCTGCCATACAATAAATATTGTTGCGTGCGTACGGGTTCAAATAGATATTGAATGCACACAAGCTCTGATGATAGCTTTCAGCCTTCCGAAGTGGCTCTCCGAAGTAACAACTCACAACAACAACAACTGAGGGAGATTCTCTCTCCGGCCATACATAGTTTTCACCCGACTGCCGAGATGTTTCTAGTACATTCTGCTTTTCCAAATTACTGGAAGGCATATGAAGGCCGAATTACGGTTGCATCTACAGAAGAAATCATCTACAGTTATTCAATTAGAATACACGTTACGGTAATACATGAACCAGACCATAATGTCGCCAAGTTTGGAGTTATTTGGCGATAAATCGCGAAATTGTATGACAAACATTAGTCACCAAAACCGTTGCTAGCTTCTCGGTATCTTGCCAAATTTGTGAGATAGCCATTAACTGAATGTTAAGTAGACTAGCCCCGCCATTTCTATTTTTCCGCAAGAGCATTCTTCCTCTAGATTCTCATGTTGCCTTATACAGATAAATACAACAATTTTACATATAACTGTACTAAAATTACCTATCTATGTAACAAAAATCGTAACATAATTCTGCTATACAAGAAATAAATGTGAACGTATATCTTATATTTATATTTCAAGAACATCAATTTCATTTTTAAAATTATATTAAATTATTTAGGAATGTTAACAACTATTTTTGCTTTATAATATAAGAAAGATCATGAATATTGCATTTTCAAATTTCAGTTTGAGCTCTTTTGAAAATTCCTAAAATTCGTGATATATATTCTAAATAAGTGCGAAAGATTTGGTGTGTTCTGAAAAATACTGCGGAACGCAGTTATGCAAGCGTTGGCAGAGGGATTCAGTCGGTCGGTCTATAATCTACACAGTCCAGTCACATTAATGTGACCACCACGTACTTTCCATGTCAAAGTTAAATAACCAATCACAGAAGGCAGGTGGCAGCACAGTGCAGTTGAGCGTATATAAAGGGTGTGTGAGGGCTTCGGAAAATATTTCAATCGTTGGCGTAATGCAGAAACGAAGCGATTTATCCGACTTCCAAAAGGGCATGATCATTGGCTTTCGGGCCAAGGGTGGAAGCATTTCCGAAACGGCTGAGTTTGTGAACTGTTCGCGTGCCGCCGTGGTAAAAGTGTACCGTGCATGGCAAAATGGGACTGTCCAAAATCAGCGACGTGGCAAATGTGGTGCACCACGGGCCATAGATGACAGAGGCGAACGACGGTTGCGGAGATGCGTTCGGGCAGATAGACGGGCTACCGTTGAGCAACTGACCACCAAAATGAACCAAGGGGCTACCAAAAGTGTCTCCCAAAGTACTATTCAGCGAACATTGCTGCGTCTGGGCCTCCGAAGCAGACGCCTGGTTCGTGCACCTATGCTGACTGCTGTTCATCGACGGCGAAGGCTAGAATTTGCACGCCAGTACAGCAGCTGGACGTCCACTGAGTGGCGACAGGTTGCGTTTTCGGATGAATCGCGTTTTATGCTCCATCGGACAGATGGACGTTGGCGTATAAGGCGTGAAACCTCTGAAAGGAACCACCCTGCAACCATTGCCGGAACGGTCCAAGCTGGAGGCGGGAGCATTATGGTCTGGGGAATGTTTTCCTGGCATTCTCTAGGTTCACTGATCATTGTGGAAGGCACAATGGATCAATACAAGTACGCATCTGTCCTTGCGGACCATGTTCACCCCTACATGCGCATTGTTTTTCCTCAGGATGATGGCATCTTCCAGCAGGACAATGCGAGGTGCCATACAGCTGCCAGTGTACGTGCGTGGTTCGAAGAGCACCAGGATGAGTTTACCGTCCTCCCCTGGCCAGCAAACTCACCTGACTTAAACCCAATCGAGCATCTGTGGGACCATCTCGATCGAGTTGTTCCGCCATGGATCCTCAACCGCGTAATCTAGCGCAGCTGGCCACGGCATTAGAGTCGGCATGGCTCAACATCCCAGAGAACACCTTCAGGGACCTATGTGACTCTCTTCCTGCACGTCTCGCAGCAGTCCGCTCTGCGAAAGGTGGTTATTCTGGCTTTTGACAGATGGTCACATTAATGTGACTGGACTGTGTAATTCTAGTGATATTAAACACAGTGCTTCATATTAATAAATAGTTATGTAAATTAGTTCATGAAGTAAAGTATATCTGTTTTTATACTATAGTTGGATCTTGCTTGTTGTGTCTGATATACAGTTCTTGATATATAGTTCTGTGATTAGTTTCTCCCGCATCTTTGATGTTAGACCGATTTTTGAATAGTAGCAAACGTAAAAGTGCAGATGAAGAAAATGTATTTTCAACTAGTTACACCACTATGGAGATTCGAAAGTATCGTAAATATGATGACTGTCATTTATAGTTTGGTTTTACGTCAACAGAAGTGAATAGTAAATAGAGACTTCAATCTGTATTGTGTATGAACCTTTTTGCAGAGTATATGCTTCCATGTAAATTGAATTGCCATTTATAGACTAATCACTACAGCCTAGTTGTCAGATCTTGTTATATTTTTTACCAGGAATTTAAAAGAACTGAAACTACAAAGAATATAGATTTTAAGACTACATCTACTCCGAACAACCGAACAACACTTCGTTAGCATTTAGCATCTTACTAGGTGGCTTATCTCTTTGAAGACTAAATTGCCTCATTCATTCAAACGACCACAACCGTCCGAAATGGCTGAAATCGCCATGTTGTTTTTGTCCCTCCTCCTAAGTTATGCAGAAGCAAGTGCAGCTTCCCCAAATGCATTTTATCAGTTTATTGCATACAGCTTTTCTGAAAGGATTTATTTGTGGTTTCTTATCTCTATTTGTTAGGAAGTATCAATGATGTTATTTTAAATCTTCGCATCTCTTTGTGCGTTGATAGATGTGGCGGGGAGGAAAGTGCTGTGAATCTTGAAAGGCATTTCGGGTGCTTCGGTATTTCAAGCATACAGGTTAGTTATATAGGGTAATGTAAGGTTCCTCTTACCATCGCAGAAAAGCTTATTCTACAGACTACTGTTGATATAGAGAACACGTTTGCTGGGAACCTTTTTTTAAAAGTGTCTGTTTCCAATAATACAATTAGTGAGAGAATACAGTGTATGGCGGAGGATATGATTAAACAATTAATTGAAAAATTTAAAGGAGGGAAATTTGGATTGTAACTAGATGAGGCGACAGGTCAAAATAAGGATGCTCATTTGATATGCTACGTACGGTTTATGAATGGTAATAATATTCAGAATGACCTTGTGTTTTGTAAAAATATTACTGCAGAGATGAAGGCTCAGGTCCCAATCGAGATTCTTGATAAATTCATATCTGATAATGATTTCAATTGAACTAAACACTTTGGTGTCTATCCTGATAGAGATCGCTCCATGTCTGGCTATTATAGAGTATTTAATGCACTTATTCGAAGCAAATCGCGAAATGCACTGTGGGCCCATAGCGTTATTTATAGACAAGCGCTTGCGTCAAAGAGTCTGTGTCATGCACTGAATAAGGTGTTAGAATGCGCTGTGAATGTGCTAAATTTTATAAAATCTCTTCCATTGAAAACAAGGTTTTCTTAAAAAACCTGTGTGAGGATACAAAAGCCGAAGACTCGTCTTTGTTGTACTATATCAGTGAAGAATGGCTTTCTCATGGTAATGCTTTATCACGCCTCTTTGTACTGCAGCAAGAAATTTTTATTTCCCTTAATAAGGAAGGTTAGAAAGATGCAAAAGATTGTCTGATAATGATTACTGCCATATTTATGCCATATTTTTGAAAACCTGAATTCCCCTAATCTCTCTCTGCAGTGGGAACTATGAGCGTTTTAAAACCAACGCAAAAATTATTAGCTTTTATAAAAAGCTCAAACTATGGAGAAGAAAACTGAATGAAGAGGCTGGCAAAGTCTGTTTTTAGTGCTTCTGAATTGTTTTATGTTAAATGAATCTGATCGTTTTCATAATATAAGAACCATGTTTGAAGTGAACTTAGCACAGCTAATTATCTGGTTTTAAAAATTCTTTCAAAAAGAAAATTTGCATAATTCAGGATCCGTTTTACACTAGTACTTCGCCTGAATTTACTTCAGACGGGAGAATATCTTATCGAGTTACCTTGCGACAAACGTTTGAAAGCAAAAATTCACAGCATGGAATTTACAGAATTTTGGATTTCAATAAGAGATTAATACACTCTTTTAAGTGATAAAGTGATTACTCTTTAAATAACAAAAAGCAAGTGTAGAGCAAAACTCAACGTGGAAAAGGAAATGAGTGTGGCCGTGTCAGTTTAATTCCACGATTCGAGAAAGTGTGAGTGATTTAAATGCTCGTTCATAGAATTAATTATTAATTTAATGTTAACGAAGTAAAAAAAAGTTAAGTAATAAACATACACGAGTTTTATTTATTTGTCGCTTTTATTTACGATTAGTCATACTTAGAATAGGGCCCCTTGGAACACATTTGATTGCAAAAAGGTGCCGCAATTTAGAAAAGTTTGGGAACCATTGCTTTAGCTTTAAAGAAAGCAGCTTTTATGAGCGATAAATATTCAGTGCATGATTATCCATGTTTACCTTTAAATTTTACCTTTACATTTCACTTAAATCACCTTTAAGTTTATCCTAAACATATTTTTAACTTATTTGTATTTAATAGAGAAAGATACACAGGTAGATGATGTGTAAACGCTTAAAAGATGTAACTAAAAGAGACATCTAAACACTGATATCGCTCTGAAATTTGGTCAGGCCGAGGCTAAATTGATCAGAGGTTTAGTAATTTAGTCAAAACAATCGAGAATAGGATATTTTTGAATTCAGCTCTAAAAATGTCCAAAACATGGAAAAAATTTCTAAGTGGTATTTATTGAAATGAAACTACCTAGCCTTGTTGGAAAATTAGAGAATAAATAATTTAAAATTAAGTCATGCCATTTCCCGTATATTGCTGCAATCCATCAGGAAACTTGATTTCTGAAACCGTGCGGATTTACCTGAAAGGGATGTAATAATAAGTTAAACATTCAACTCAAAAAGGATATAGAAAATAAAGTTTTCTTCCTTAAATAATGACAGGAAAAGTGAAGTATCTTGCTTAAATAACAAGTAAGAATTTGATATATAAAAGGCATAGAGAGAGCCATATGTAGTCAAACCTCTTAAGGTCAATACATGGGTAATATGTCATCGCTTAACATGTCATTTGTTTTTAAATTGGCAGAATATTTCTTATAATTTAACCCCAAAATATTTTCATCGTGCAAAAATAGATCATGTTACTATAAGCTAAATCTTTAGTTCTAGTATTACATGCATTTAAAAAGGAAAGCTACTAAATTTCAAAAGAAAATCCCACATAGTTTAAAAATATATAGAAAATATCAGATTCCAAACATTCTCTTTTTCTTTTCCTGCTCATTCAGTCTTTTCCTGCGTTCTCTAAAATATAACTCTTGAAAGTTGCAATCATAAAAAGATTAAAATATAGGCCTATCTATCACCTTAAAATGCGGTATTTTCATGGAATTTTTTAAAAGTTTGATGTCCATGTCCTCTCATTTTACGACGTTAGCAAAAGCGATTATACTGAAATCAATGGAAAGCAATCTTCACTATGCAAATATGCAAAATGTAATGAAGTTTTTAGTGGTCGCTATTGTTTGTCCTCAGATTTTAATAATTATTACAGGTAAGTTACAAAGAAGTATCAATTTCGGCTCTTTTATCTTTAAGTGTTTTTTCTCACTATATAAAAAATTTTTCTTTCACTCAAAAAGTATGCCTGATGAAGAGATCATACAGCAAATATCAATGCACTATCAGTATGTAATACTTATAAAAATCAGAGTTTATAGGAGTACTTTTACTAGGAAGACAAATAATGTCAAGGCTGTCTACTTCCTAGCTGGCTGCCATGTACAAACCATTAAATGTAGTGAAAAAAATAGAAACAAGGAATTCGTCGATCAACCATTAGATAGGTGAAACTGATAGTAGTATCGGAAATAATGCTGGACAATTATATTTCAATGGCTTAAATAGGTAAGCAGCAACAACTTAGCAATTTCCAAACAATCTTTGAACGAGAGAAAAGCGTTAAAGACGCCACTCGTAAAGATTTTGCACCTTAATTGGTAATTAATAATTCAGTCTCAAATTCACTGACATGCGTACAATACGTGTTGCTCAGAAATGCTTATATGTGTGCACCAATTCTGTAGCACATGCAACAAAGAAACTTCTGTAGAATATACATGCAATTACTTCCTTAACATGTTTGTGTTTCATCTACTATTTAAACTTATCAAAAGTTTTAAAATATCAGATTTTTCTGTCTGAAATTGAAAATGAAATTTATGAAATGAAACAACCATTAGATTCCATCGCAATAGGTAATTTTAATAATATTCTGGATAAATAAATTGAAATTTAAATATGTTACATCAAATTGGATACTAACTTAGAACTGGTGAGTACATCATACGAGGGACGCAATACATTAAGCAGACATTTCAGAGCCTTACTGCATTCTCTGTGGAAGAATAAAGTTCACTAACCCTATATTCATTGAGTTAACATTTTATATGCGTTTGATTATATACACTGGTGTGCAAAAATTAAGGACGAAGTCGAAAAATTAGCATATCAGCTGAACGAAGAGGCAGAGCGGACAGAAAGACCAATCAGGAAATTAACTAACGTGATGTACGGTAGCACATGCACATATATGCAGGTAGACGTAATGGGGGAGTGTCTCAGTAGTATAAAGCATGTTGTCGGTGTAAGATCAGTATTTCTGGCAAAGAGATTGCACGCCGTATAGCAGTTAAAATCACACCAAGTTGCTGCCTCAGCGAGAAATGGTGAATAATCAATCTGTTAGACGACATCTGGATGCTTTTACCCGAGGTCCAATCATTGGGAAGTTGGGGGAAGGCCGCAGTGTGACAAGTGTGGCTGCAGTGTTCGGAATTGCTCACAACATTGTTTCACGACTTTGGAGACAATTTCAAACTACATGAACAGCTATCCGGGGGTTTAATAGTAGTCGTCCACGAGGAACCACACCCGCAGATGACCGGTATATTTCCTTACAGGCCAGAAGAAACAGGCGGCAGACAGCGGAAGAAATCGCTAGACACACGACACAGGCGACTGGACGACCGATATCACGTTTTACCGTGGCCAGAAGACTGCACGGTGATGGTCTGTTTGCAGGACACACTGTACGGTGTGTACCTCTAACGCCTGCCCATCGGAGAAGGCGTTCTCTGTGGTGCCGGGAACACCGGAATTGGAGAGACAATGAATGGGGACGAGTACTCTTTACAGATGAGAGCAGATTTAGTCTGAGTTGCGATTCTAGACACATACACATCTGGACAGAGCGGGGAACACGCAATAACCCCTTCAACATCATCAAAAGGGACTGTTTTGGAGGTCGCAGAGTTCTCGTTCGAGCAGACATAATGCTTGGTAGCCGGACCGACCTTCATATCTCCCAAGGAGGTTCGTCACCTGGGACTGCTATTGTAACGAGGTTCTTCTTCCTTACATGCGTCTTTTCACAAGGGCTATGGGTCCTCAGTTCCTCTTCATGGACGACAACGCTCCACCTCATCGCACAGTTACTGTCGAAGAGCTGTTGGAGAGTGAAGATATTGAACACATGGATTGGTCGGCAAGGTCTCTGGATCTAAATCCCGTCAAGCATGTACGGAACTTACTAGGGAGACCCGTGGCAGCACGTAACTTATCGCCAGTAACGATTCCGAAACTGCGATTGGTGCTACAAGAGGAACGAGCAGCAGTGTCTCAACAGCTCATTAACAACCACATATCCAGCATGCACAAATGATGTGAAACCTGCCTAGCAGTCAGGGGAGATCATATCCCCTATTAAAGACCGGATGTTTCTTGCTGGACACCCATCACAGGGATGTTTCGACCTTCAGTCGCATTGCGCTCCATGCTACTTTTTCAATAAAACTTCTTTTTATCCCTCTGATTTCTCTTTTAGTAAGTGTTGCTTACATTACTCATGTCCTTACGTATTGGGGATCTTACGGTATTAAATGTGTTGATTTGGAAAGCTTTTGTACAAAGTTATATTGAAAAAACCGTCTCGTCCTTAATTTTTGCACACCAGTGTATTCTGTAGGCAAAGAGAGAAAATGTATTGATGTTTTTCTGTGTGGTGACCAGTTATCTTGTGCAACTGGTTTATAGTAGTTTCATAAATTCCTTCAACGTCTGTTTTTAGCATTTATTGGTATTCCGGTTAAATGAGGCGACGTTAATTGACGAAGGCAAAGCAACTGGAAGATTATCTGTCTATAGGGAGGGATCCCATCGTGGAAAACGTTTTAACAAAAACTGACTCGTACACATGTTACAGATGGATAAAACCAAGAGAACAACTATACAGCCAGCCTAATCACCGAGATTCGATCTCATTTCAAACTACGTGTGTTCAGCGAATTTCCCGCTCTGCCGATGGTGGCAATATTCTGGTGAAAGTAACATGAATAAGGAATACATTAAATCGGGTGAGATGCTTATATAATCTTGTTGTCCTTTGTATCTTAATTCAAATTATACATCTGGGTATATAATAATTATATAGAAACATGAAAATAATTTTTTGTTATATTAGATACATACATAAAATTTAAAAGTAAAGCTCCAATTAATAGCAGCTGTTATTAAAGGGTATTTATTTAAATAATTCTGGATACGTTTATTGCATTTAATTTTTTTTGCTTATTTTATATCTGCCTTGCATATGAACTATTTAAATTAGCAGGGCTCAGCTTCAGGACAACTTGAGTACTGTCTTAAACCAAATTTATTTTATTTCATTTTATTATTTATTTCCAACTATCCATAGCTGTTTTAAAGTGAGGAAAAACTTTCACTTTCTTTTGCAGATTTTTAAGTAATATTAACAAGAATTACCTTTTCTTTATTAGTGAATTTAGAAGAGATAAAATAATCTTTTATTAAGTGTTATACGAGAGCATGACGAATATTTCAGAGGAGAATTTGTAGTATAACAATATTCTTTAATTTATACTACTAGTTACAAAATGCAATTAAATATGAAATCATTGGAAACATCTCTCTCTCTCTCTCTATATATATATATATATTAATATATATATGTATATATAGAAGTTTTAGTTTATTTTCATTTATTTATTTATGCGATTTTTACGGTCGTTTACATTGTCTAAACATAAGCACTTTTGGAGGAACTGTCATTTCTTTCAAGGCAGTATGCTTCAGAATAACTTAAATTTGATGCTATAATGAGTTTAAGTCGTTGCATTCCTATGAGAGAACTTACGCACCTGGTATAATAACCAACGCCTTTCGTCTTTATTTCTCGAAACTCGATTCAAGATATTCTCTCAAGTGTTGGCATTATTTACAATATTATTTATAAAATTAGAACTACTTATAATGGTGGAAAAGAAAAAAAAGCAATAAAAAAATCTTCGATTACGGAGGTTTTGCGTTATTTTCGAAGCAACAAGTTTCAATCCTATGTCATGGTTGGGGGTCACTGCATGTACTGCTTCTTTCTTTTGAATTCTTTTTATACTCTTTCAAAATCGCTTTGTTCTTTTCTCCATGCGAATCAGATTTTTATATTCTAAGGTTTCATTTTTTCGCGTTCACCTTCAGATTTTCTGTCGCTTTTGCGGTTACTAAAAATTTAAAAATCAGTTCAACTTTTATCAGCTGAATCTGTTTCATGCTATTCAGCAGTATTCAGAATTGTTCCATTTTTTCCTCAGTCAGTCATTTTAATTTGAGCGCCATTTGTGCGAAATTAAAAAAAATGGACCAAACTGAGACGTTTATGAAAATGAAGGGATGAGTGAAACTATTGGTTAATATAATTGCAATTATCGTTTCCGAAATGATTATTTCGTAATTCTTATTAGCAAAATTAAAACGCTTATTACTAAAGTATATCACATTAGAACTCGGATAATAGAATAAGTTATTAAAAGGGCAATTGTAGTGGAGACTTGCGCTTCTTCCATCTTTCTCGCCCAACGGCGGCTATCGGCAAACGAGCTGGCTATATGGGCGTTTTCGTGGTTTTCCCTACGTGCAGTGCTTATATAGCCAGTTTGCTTAAAACGTCCTCCACGAAAGCATTCCTTCCTTTAGTCAGTTATCCGTCGAGTGCTTTGCCATAGTCAAATAAACCAACAAACATCTATCTTACCAATTATTCTACATGTGAAATCTTCTATAAGTTTATAGCGGACATTTTCGTAGCCTATATTATAGAAAAAATATTCACAGAATACTTTGAATGATAATACTCATTGTCAGAAATTGCGGAGAAAATTTCTGAATATCTGCTTTGATCACTATGTATCTGGCGTGATGGTTCCAAAATCTGAATATGTATCAGCCTTTTACTAAAGATATAAATTTATGAAATGGCCAAAGGCTTTCCCGTTTACATTTGTTGTTGCAAACTTTAATAAAAGTGTTGTCTCTTGAGTTTTGCAATTAAGTGTAAGACAGGACGTAAAACAAAATTGAGTTGTGATAAGGGAACATATGAAGCTGCTTTGTTTTAAAAATATAAAATTGCTGTCAGTACCTTGCAAAACAAATTCAAAAGCTTTAAATAATTCTGAAATCTAGGAAGAAATAATAAAATCTCAAAACAAATTTGCATTTTGTAAAAGGAAATATCGTATTTTTTATACATTATTTGCCCGTTCATACCAAAATCAAACAACTCTAACTGAATTAGGGTGGTCTGTTTGTTACTGCTCAGCGTCAGTTCTGGTGCATTAACTCAATCAAAGTGGGTTAATGCATTTAAAGAGAAAAATACTGCAGATTATCTACAAATCCCTCATCCACAAAGTCTAGTGCGAAAACTCAGAACGAATTAGGGAATAACAAGGAAGAAAACCTCTCTCATCTGAAAACATTTTAATACGAGATTTTTGCTGGCATCCATAAATCAAAAAGAGGTAAACAAGATGTCATTGCTGTAGAAGGAATACTTGTTGGCTACGAGGCTATAGAGTAAAGACTATAGAGTTTTAGTTCCTGAAGATAAAATCATAATAAGTCGACCTGAACGAGATATTGAAGACACTGTAACTAGTGAGTCTACAAGCATTTCTCTCAAACAAAATAAAGAAAATCCCAATTAAGAAAGCTTGAAACCAGAAGAAATAAGAAATAAAGTTTGTGAGGATTTATCTATATGTTTTTAACTAATAGTTATAATATTCAGTGCTCTCCTGTCGCTCCTTTTCACCCACATTTTTCATGCCGAAATGTAAATGAGATAGCAATGGTTTTTTCAGATTTAGGGAGAACTGCCGTTACACTACGAAGGCATGCAGAAAGGAGTGAAAAAATACCTTATATACGCTCCTTTTTAAAGGCAACTGGGGATTAGGGAACCCAGTCGCAAAGTCCTGGTGGTGAAGAATAATCATCCACCACCTTTCAGTTCGGGCGCCACTAAAGATCCTATATATTATTCAGATGCTGGAGACTTTTAAAAGGAGCAAAGCCCTCGCCGGGACTCGAATCTTTGACCTCTAGAATACGCATCTTGTGTGCTACCATTACACCACGAAGACATACAAAAAGTAAGTAGAAAATACCTTATATATTTACAACAAAATATTCATAAACATATCTAGTGGCATTCCTTGTATGATTTTCCGTTATGTTCTGCAGTAAACAATTTTAAGTATTTTCTTCAATTTATGTTTATATGATTGAATAACAAAGAAAACTTTCATTTTATGTATTAATTGCATTTATACTTACGGGATTAATGGTAACATATATTAATGTATGTAGAAACATTTGCTATAAATGGTGCAGCTGAGGAATATAGGCATGCAACAAAATTTCTAAAACATTATAAATTATATTACAGAATACATAGTTTACAGGAGTTTAAGAAATGTACATTAAGAAAGAAAGAGTTTCCTGATAATAATGAATTAATATGCTATAACTTGTCAGCAAACCCTATTTTGTTAATGAATCAAATAAGAAAGGGAAACTATCCTATCCATAAACTATTAACTTTCTACAAAATGAATTGAAAAGAATCACATTAAAAGTAATGTTAAAAGTATTTAAAAAATCAACTTTTAATAATACTTAAATTAATACTGAGACTAACACTGTATGTTGCTTCTAGATTTATTATAATTTTAATTACAAAATCTTAGTTCAAAAATCCATCTCAAAGCTGAGAAAAAAATTCTCCTTTCCTTTTTTTTTCTCCAGGTTGGTTCTTTTAACATGTAGAATGATGATTATTTTTTTCCAGAAAAGTAATCTTTAAACTACAGAAGAATGAATGCATTTATGATCCAAGGCTTGGTGAGTCCAGCATGTAGCTAGAGCTCTGAGCGTAAATAAGAGAGTAGATACAATTCGGTGCAGAAGCCTAAAAAGATAAAAGTTTCAATCGAAGAAGATTAGATCAACTAAGGAGGGAAAAAATAGTCGTGATTCTGAAAAAAGGATGGGGGAAATTTTGCTGATTCGGGACTTTATTTCAGCTCTATCAACTTTATACAGATTCAGTCAGTCTCTTGGAAGAGGAAGGTGGGGAAACTTTTCCCCTTTCTCTCTCTTTTCTGCCTTATCTATCTGCAAGCTGGATATTGGAAAAAAGCAATCCTAGAAGATGAAAAATCCTCTAAAACCTCCAGTGAGACACTTCGGACACCGTGTCTGGAATCTAAAGTCTTGATTTGCGATGGGGGGAATTTCTTTCCACATACGAGTACGGTGGGAAAAGAAAATGGAGTTAAATAATTCAATGGAATGTTGAAGTGGTCAAAATAGGTAGCCAACCACTGGATTTTATCATAAATCGGAAAAGATTCACATTTCCAGTAACGTAGATACATTTCGTTTACAGCTTACGAAAGGGTTTTAGTCAATAATGTATATTTCACACATTTAGAGAGCAATATAAATAATTTCCACGCATTCGTGAAGTTAAATATTAACGAATTCTTCTGAGTGCAATAATTTAATTCTGAGTTTATTCAATAATTTCGAGCATATTGAATATTTAGGACATGTTGGTTTAGTAATTCAACAATTCTATTATATAAAAGAAGTCATTTTATTCATTGTTTATTCTCTTAATCTTTCAAAGCTGGAAGTTCTGAGTACATGACTGAGAGTCAGTTACACTGTAATGCTGGTTAAAAGGCTTAGTTAGAAGGGTCATCAGCGGAAAATCAGTTTTAGCTGATTCCAGTAAGGGATTTAAGAAATTGTATTAGGAAATGGTTGTGACCTTAGAATAAAAAACTGAACAAATAATTTTATGCTTGTCTTGAATACTGATATAATAATAGAGCTAAGAGCTTCATTTTTCAAACATTTCTAGATGCATTAAATACTGAAAAACGATAAAGGTTACTTGAAATTATAAAGCGATAACTATTTTGGGTAAAAAGAAAGGTAGTTTATTTCACATAGTAGGTTATTGACTTAGTTCTGATTTTAAATTTAGGCAATAGAATCCAGTCTTGCTATATAAAATATTTATTTTATATTTTCACAATATTTATCTTGTAATGGTGAAAAGTCTGTATGGAAATGGTGAAAAGTCTGTATGTAATGGTGAAAAGTCTGTACCGTCTTGTAATGGTGAAAAGTCTGTATGGAGGGAACAAAATAAAACTTTCACATCCGAAATCAATAAAATAATTGCCAGCCACGTGGTAGTTTTGAAGGATCTTTCAAAGTGTAACAATATATTATAGGATTCTCAACCTTTTCTGCTCCATACAGACTTTTCACCATTACAGGACGACAATTTCCCTCTTCCCCCGCCATTGCAAAACTTGAAAAGTACATACACATTTACATAAATGTAAATTATTTTTTCATGTGTTTTATAAATTAAACAAGGAAAAGCAGAGAATGTGTTAATAAATCCCAAAACTTGAATTAAAATTAATTTATTGTATTCAAAAAATAAAAATAAATATTTAACAGCTAAATAAAAGGCTGACCTCATTCCCCGCGAAAACTAGGAAATTCCTCTAAGGGGAATTTTTTTAGAACCACTGATATATTTATTACTCATCAATAAAGTTAAAACACTTCTTAATATTTTGATATTCCTCAACAGCGTCAAGAATTTTAACAAATCTTTTGAACAATTACCACCATTTTGTATATTAACTGTAATTTAGCAATAACATTATTGTATGTTAATCGTACTCCTTATATATTTTAGCGTAAAAATATAGTAGGAAGATGAAATTATAATTATGACAACATCAAACTTAACCTGGATAAATAAAATTTGCTACAAATGATTAGTTTTTTTACTATTTGCGGTCATGTTATTGTTTCACATTCCGATTTATTACATTAGCATTACCGTTCCTTACACTTTTATTAAAATTATACATATTGATTCGAAAATACTTATGCGAATTCATTGTTTTAATCATGTTTTTATGTGATGGTTTGACATACTCTGAAGTGCAAATTAAAATCGTAACAGATACCAAATATTTAAACCGTCTTCACGAGAGTTGATTTTTTATACGTTTGGCACAATCTTTTCTATAGTGGTATTCAACGAATTAAAAATCAACCATTTACTAATTCATTTTTAATAGCAACTGATGTCTAAAATTCGTTATCTAACAGCAGGGATGAATCAGTCGTCGGGATATAAACTGAATGATTTTAATTTCTGATCGGAAACTCTAAATATAACAAATATGTAAATGTAAAGACATGTTAATGTGTAGCACTCTCTCGACAGCGAAGCAGTTTTTTAACTTTTGATACGTAATTTGTTAAGGAGAAAAATGAAAGATATTTCTATTTTGAAATATCTCGCGAATTACTAGAAATGTATGCAGGTTTGGCACTAAAGTGAGGGCAAATAAAGCTTAATTTTAATGAATAAATGTTAGAAGGATACATGGGCACCTTGAAGCCAAATTTTTCCCCATTTAATTCGTGTTTTGCACAAAGGTAATGACTTTTTTAATGACAAAATCAGATATTTTTAAGCGAGAAGGGACAAATAAAACATTTCCATGTCCAGCGGGTTAAACTGTTGCCGTAAGAAAAAATATGAGGTTATTTATCATTAAATGTTTACTAACAAATTCCTCTATTTAAAAGCAATGTGTTGCTACTTCCGAAAAAAATACTTTTATTTTTCACATGCCCCTGTGTTTCTTTTCAGTACAACATGAAATATTTTTCTTTCAAATTTAATCTGGGAGGTTTTTGGGTAACAAACTAAGCTATTTAAAAGCAATAAATCCAAGTCTTAGGTATATGTTTTCTACTTTTTAATGTTATTGACTAAATGAAAAATGCATTAAAATCAAGAGATATCTAATTAGAAATATTAAATATTTTTATGAAATTACACTAGTTAGACTCACTAAAATCATTATATACTTTTCACTTCCTTGTACGGAATAAATGAAGTCTTACAATCGTTTAACACAATTTCATTGCATCCTTGTATAAGAGGTTTAAATTGTGTTAAACCTCTTATACATGGATGCAATGATTAATATTTTTGAGGAATTTCCTTGCTTTGACTCCAATTTACTTTTACATTAGATGCTTTAAGTTTATTTTACTGCAATCCTGCAGCTATAACGCAGGATATAGATATATACAGGGTGTCCATAATTAAACTTGAAATTTGCGAGCTGTTCGTAGCACAAACTATACAGCGGAATTGCATGAAAATTGGGTAATGGCAGAATGAAATGATGGGAATGTTATCGGAGGGGAAAAAACAATGAGTTTCAAAAACCACTCCTAGGTGGCGTATCATAGCTTTATTGAGAACATATAAATAATCTACAAAAGTTTACAAAACATGCTCGATATGATGTCCACCGTTGTCCGCTACCATCCGGAAGCGTAAAATCGCATGTTCGACTGTTGAAAGCATCATGAACTAAGAAATTACCGGCTGATGATTCTGTTGACGCCGAAATGGCGGCAGAGCACTTGTTTCACACAACGGGCGATGTGTGGAGGAGCACCATACTGCATAAACACTGTGGTTGCATCACATCGCCTAGCCTGAAGAGCCTGAATAAGGGATTGCTCTAATAATGAAGCGTATCGCTGACCGATAATGGTGCATGTCACAGGTCCTGTGGAGCTGTGCTCTTGGAAAAAAAACACCCACAATGAAAGTTGCAGCGAAGCCGCACCAAACAATTACTTGCGAAGAGTGTAATGGAATTAGTAGGAATTGACGAGGGTTTGTAGCAGCCAAATACGGCAATTGTGCGTGTTAACCGCACCTTCCATATGAAAGTGGACCTTGTCGGTCCACAAAATGTTCCACGGCTATTCATCCTGGAGCTCAATTCGCGCAAGAAACCGCAACGTAAAAGTTTGTCGTCTATCCAGATCAGTTGGTAAGAGCTTCTGCACCAGCGACAGTTTATACGGATAGTAGCGTAAGATCTTTTGAAAAATCTTATGAACCGTGGAAAGAGGATGGTCAATAGATGCTGAAATACGCCTAATACTAGTGCTGCCGGTGGTTTGCGATCTGTCTTCCTCCACTTGCGTCACTACATCATCCACCACCTGTGTTGCAACATACTTTAGTCTCCTTCCTGGCTGCATCCCCAAAGTTCCACTTGCTTCAAATTTCCTGATCATGTTTATTTCTCCTTGAATAGTGAGTGGACAGTTTCCTAATGGCTTCAGAGCCCGAAATTTCCGCAAAGCTTCGATAGCAGAATCTCCGTTTTGGTAAAACAATTTCACCAGTAAAACGTTCCTGGAGCGTCAACGTCATCTTCCTTGACTTGGAAACGAGCATAACTGCGGTTCGCTTCTCGCATCTTTATAGAGTTGCTGTACGCGCACAGGATTACTATGGTTACGATACTTGCATATAGCAATATTTTACACTGCACAGCGCCATTTATCGGTGGTTTTTGAAACTCATGCTTTTTATGGGGGGCTCGATAAAATTCCCATCATTTCATTCTGCCATTACCCAATTTTCATGCAATTCTGCTGCATAGTTTTTCTACAGACTGTCGCAAATTTCAAGTTTAATTATGGACATCCTGTATATATATATATATATATATACCAGAGTTTTTTATATATAAATATATATACCCACTCTGTCACCCGGCTAGGGGAACTCAGATTTTATTCTTATATATTGGTAAGTTACGCATTTGTTGCTTTAAATGTGATTGAATTATATTGCCCTTCTTTTCCGGTTAAGATGTCTATGCCTTTAGTTCATCTTCATGCAGTAGTTGTAGAATTATCAGCAGTTTAAATGTTTTTTAAATGCCACTAAGCCTAACGAAGCTACTATTTGTTAAATGTGAAACTCTTAGTAGAACAGCGAATTAAGTCAGTTTCTGCACCAATTTTAGTGTATTTTTCCCGAGTGGGACCAAAAGTAAGCCTTCCGTTTTGCGCACCGACAAATCTCTCTTCCCGCCCGCTGGCCTAATTGCTTATTTTTGTGTAGAAACTCTAACTTTGATTGTAAGAGTTTTTTTATTTCTATTTAACTGTATTTGATGTTTTATGTTTTTCTGTATTTTGCTATTTTTAATGAAGACAATTTGAGATTTTGTGTATTTCTGTCTTGCAGTAAATTGAATTACTGGAATCAGAAATATATCTGTAATGAATTTCGAGGAAATAAGTTGAATTGAAATGCAGAAAAAAGTGTGTATGATTTAATGGGCTGTACGAGGAAGTTATGTCGTGTCTCCATGAGACATTTTCTTTTTATAATAACTGTTTCTGACGGCTGCCATAAAAGCGGTTTTTATCTAAAGAAATTATGTAGCGAATATAAAAAAAAAGTTTCACAAATTGAAACACTCTATCGGGAATTCTAAAGCTATGTTACTTTTAAATATTTCCCGATTTCGCAGATGAATTTTAAATGGCGCACCTACAAAGAGTGTGAAATTTGATAAAGTAGCCTCAGACATTTTCTTTACATCAAAATGGTTTCAGTTTGAACAGCAATAAAAATTTTAAAACACTACATTCAAAGCATTAATGAAATTGAATTAGGTCTGTTGCTTTCAGACTTAGCAAAATAAAGCATCTTTTATGTTTTTAATGTTATTTATTCTTTCAATTTAAAATTCTTAAAACTGCTATTGATTTACAGTTGTTAACTATTAAAGATACAAAGCATAAAATTAAGAAATGATAATAAATAATTTTACATCAATAAATTACTTTATTACACACATCAAACGCATTAAAAACCGAACAATTAATTCATAAAATATCTGCATTATTTAAAACGTAATGATTTATTCTTTAAGCTTTCTCAATAACTTATTCTTTAATTATTTTAAAATTAATATAATTGCTGTCATCATAACAAAAATATGGAGGGCAGGAGGATTTTATAAATTTAGATTGCAAAATTAATGTGCTATTCGTGCTTTTGGCAATTTGATATTTTTTTATATTGTTCCGAGAAGCAAATTTTATGCTTGATTCAATTAAAAATAAAACTCATGCAAAGTTTCATCTTTTTTTGAAAGCTTAGAAATTTATATTCCGTGTTTTAAATGCAATTTATTTTACAGCCTCTTAAATATTACCATTTGGCATCACTTTTACATATGAAATTTGACTGTAATTTTCACAGCAGTTTTAAATAAAATTATACTCCTTTTTTAAATTAAATGCAGTAGATTCATTAAAAAAGTAATATATTATTGTGAAACATTTGATAATCATCTTCAGAATGTAGTAATCATGTAAACTTAACGCATTTATTTCAAAAACGTATGCTGAACTTCCTCGTATTTTTACAGTACAGGGCAGAAAATACAATTGTCAAATAAATTTTGAATTTTATTCACCCCGAAGAGTTATTGCTAATACGAATTTAATTTCGTTTTGTGAAATATTTGTAGTAAGTACAATTTGTAGTAAGTGTATTTGTAGTAAATATTTGTTACAAAAGTAACAGAATATGTGTTATTACACCACCATAGTTCTCCTATAAAAAGTGCCAGAAAAATATTGTGTGAGCTTCGAATCATTCGAGTTTAAAATAAAGTAGAATGAGGCGAATCTTAAACATTTCTTAATTCTTGCGAATATCGAAGCTCTCAAATCTTTCTTACTAGAATATTAATGAAGGAAGGAAACTCAAATTTAAATATTAACTTTTAGTTAAACTTAAAATTTGAAATTTTTGTTAACTGGAAACCAGACTTTGAAATATGGTTTCTAACTACGCCTATATTTATCAGGAAGGCACAGATGAAATATAGTAGAAGAAATACATAAATACAATTCTTGAAATGTCAAGCTTTCATTATAATCTGACAAAGTGAAGTTGAATAACAGCTCAGATATTTTATAACTTTTACAGACCAAGAAATCAATGAAAGTCGATGATTATTTCAAATAAAGATAATAACAAAAGAAAACGTCAAAAATTTTAATCCTAATAAAAACCCGTAAAGTAAGATTGTAGCATTCAAGGAACCCTGGGGCATATTCGTGATCCAGATGCACTGGAAATGCAAGAAACATGTTCTGCTTTTAAGGATATTTTTCCAGAGTTAATCTGCCCGAATCGTTTTGAAGTCAATCAATTTAATTTTTTAAAATTTTTATTTAATATCCAATTCCATATACTGACTGTGGAAAGCTTTGGAAGGCGAATTCTGAAAAACAAATGGTACCAACAGTCTTCGATCGGAGAGATTTACCAATAAGGAGCATATTGTATACGCATTCACTAAGGCTAACTCTGCTTACATGTTCTTATACAGCCTTTAGCATAGAATTCAAAACCTAACCTTGAAAGAAAGAGAAATCTCTGTATCTCTTTGGTAAGGCCAGTCTCAAGAGCAAAAGAAATCTCTGCATTTCTTTGATAAGGCCAATATTTATTTATACTATATATATATATGTTCAACAACATGATTTCGCTCTCGAACTGCAGTGTTGTGTGCATTGATGCGTATTTTCGGTCAACAATCTCAGAGAACATATACATAGGTTCAGGTAAAAGCCCACAAGGGACTAAGTGGCTGTAGGCATGAAGAAATTCCAAATTTAGTCAGGAGTGTAGGGTTTCCGTTTGTTCAATTAACCAATTATTCAAATTATTGTTATCTTTCCTAAACTCCTCAAATTACCCTCGCATTTTCTCGCTAGTATGCAAATGTAACGTTAAGTGAAGTAATTATTTAAACTTTGAATCTTGCATTTAATTTAGAACGTGTTTTCACTAGCCAGCGCATGTTGTTACGGTGCCTTTTAAGAAGACATCGTACACAAATTTGAATTTGTGTAGCATAAATTTAGAATATTAATATATTAATTTTTAGTAAGTCATAATTTAAATAATTAAGTGAATTTGCTGCAGAACAATGTTGCGAGTCAGTCCTTGTTGTTACGCGGAGTTACTGATACGCCTTGTTGGCCATTTAAATAATTATCAGGCCGAGTAGGTTTTTGAATCAACCTATTTATCCTTAACTTAGAGTGTTAGTCCGGCACTATTCTTTAGTTTTGAATTTATTGTGTCACGATTCTGAAGTTTCATCGCAAGTTGTCGGTGTTATTACAAATACGAAGTATGTGACTTTTCTGTTGAGAGTTTGAATATTAATAAAGGGTTATTTTTAATCTTCTTCTGTGCTGGTACTCTTTACGCCTGTGCGAGGAGTCGCCAGGTTCCTTAGTAGGATTTGGTAGAGTTTATATTACCAAGCAGAACACGGTCCTACAGGCGTTATTTGAGTGCTTCTTCATTTGTGTTTAATTGTTTCTTACATTACTTGACCGTGTTTTACTCAAGCTGTTTACACTAGATAGTTCAATACTTCTGAGGCTCTTAGGTAATTTAGAAAACTTCAATAACGTGCGGACACATCTCGTTTGACTTCTGGTTCTGGAAGTACGATAAATTTGTTGTCTATGCAGATTGTGTTGCAAGCCTAATTTCCTCGAAAGAAAATTAAAATAGACTATTATCAAAACTAACAGTTTACGACCAGCAATGGAGAACATCATGCATCGGATGCAAGTATACCCGGATCAGTAAGAAAATCGATTCAAATTCGAGGCAGACATGCAGAAGGCATTTTCGGAAGACTCCCAAAGAACAAAAACTCGTAACGGGACGTCTCCGTTGTAGATATGGATCAGCAAAAGTTATTTTATGCACTTCAAAAGTGCTTAACAAGACGTAGAACAGGAACAGCTGCCAAAATTGTAAAAGTTGTTATGAGTGCAAGTTTGGGAAAACTAAAAAAATTGGAAATCGTCCATTTGGTTTCTCCTCAAATTTCATCATCGGCAAAGACGTTACTTGTCCGCCTGTGTGAATCCGTATACAAGATTCATATGCATGATAGCGAAAGCATCAAATCGTTGTCATTGCCTGTATCATAGCTGTCTGAAGAGAAGGCATAAGGAATACAAAAATATCAAGCCTGTTCGATGAGACGAAAATTTCGAGAGCGAAACCAAATATCGTTTGATTATGTTGATCTTATCTGATCCCGTAATTGCTGTGCACAGCAAAACAACTAGGTAGAAGGAACTCTTTCAAGGGGAAGTGACTGCCAACAGTGATATTCGATATGTCTTAAGTGGAGTGTCCATAAACTAAGGTAATGACATTTATGGTAAGATCCACAGTTATGATGAACAATAATAGTTGATACGGTGTTTTCTAAGATTATTAATACATACTAATTTTTAGCGTTTCATTCCATTATTGTGAAATAAATATCCAAGAAGTATATATCTTTTGTATGAAATATCTTAAAAATGCTTATACTAGAAAAGTATGATTTATTTTTGTTTCAAATGTCTTAAAATATTTTTCCCCTCTCATTTGCATACTTGTCGGTTGTCTATCTACATTCTAATATATAATGCATCAATAATGATATCTGTAAATGTAAATTTTACGGAAGAATATTTTTGTCAAACTAAAGAACGCATTTTGCCGTATGTGCTCGGGGAAGGAAGGAAACCATGTTGTTGGTTTCATCAACCTCGTGATCACTCGCCCAGTGCCTTCGAAGATTAACTATATAAAGAACGTTCTGTGTATCTAATCATTATTCTAATCCGGAATACAGATAGTTATGCAAAAGTTAATTGACAGATATTTACAAGATAAATGATCATAATAAAGACAGTGAGTTTGTTGACGATACTGAACCAAAACCTATGGCTTATATGCCTGCCTACGCTTAC
>KK115267.1:42899-92000 GCA_000611955.2 Stegodyphus mimosarum | reverse complement strand
ACGAAATCCTGTCGGCCACTTTTACATGTCCTCAAGCGGATCCGACGTTTCAGTACCACCAAAGCGATATTCAAATCAGAATTAAAGCTTAGAATACGATTCTGCAAAATAGAAATGCAAGTGCGATCGATATCATGCTACTAGGTTTAAAAATAATATCTACGTTAATATTGTTCCCAATAGCACTGCCTTTAATACCGATAGTGTGTTAATGTAAATTCTAACATTCTTATTAAATCTAATATTCCTTTAATATGTGTGCATTCAATAAGGATGATTTATTCTGATGATAATGATATTTCTTTAAAACAGGTTGAAAGTATAAATTCTAAAATGATGCAGAAACAATTATTAGAAGTTAATACTTTGAATACAAATTGTTATCCGTATGTACGGATTGTTTCGAATCTCCCAAGAAACCGACCAGACCAGAGAAGAAAGCTGAATATTATGCCTTATTCACTGTTAAAAATCGAATTTAATTAATATATTAATGCTGGTGAAAATAGCTTGGACTTTAATGGTCAAGCTAAACATCTATCCTCTGAGTAGTGTACACAGACTGAAACATTCTTATGTTGAACCAATCCCATCGATATTTAACAAGCTTAGGGAACAAACTATATCTGATTTTAACAATAATATCGACGGAGAGTTTTCTCAATGTGTTCCCAGTACCGAAGTAGCACATCTCTATACTTACCTTTATCTTATGTCAAATGATTTAGAATATTACGTAATCTGTGTTCAGGCTCACAAATATATTAAGGTACTTATTAAATGGCTTTTCACGGACAGTCCGACTGTCGGAATCGAAACCCAATTTATTAATTGGAGTTTTTAATTTATAAATGTTATTCAGACTTACAGACTCCACGTGTTCCGCTTACCATATTCTAGGCCCAGTTAGATAAAATACATGGATTACAGAAAATCAAAGAAATCACGAAATTTCTTAAATTTTCTGTAACTACTATTAGGTATAAAACTCGTGCTGCCATTGTGCAGTGTCACAATTATCAGCATTTTAATCATAGAGCCAAAATTTGCAAAGTAAAAACCAGCTTAATAAAATGAGCTCAACTGCGCAAATGTGCCAAATGTGTAGCCAAATTAATTAAGGAAGTGTGCTTTGTAAATTACTAGGGTTACACACAGCTAATTATAAGGTTGTTCAGAATACCTATTAAATTTACGAAGCAAAAAGTCATTTTGAAATAGTGAGAAAATACTTCCGCCGAAGCGGCTGATTTTCATGGTAAATACAGTTCGAATGCAATTTATCTTTTTATTTCAACCGGAAACATGTGCTTTCCCAGTTAAGACGAAATAAAAGCATTTTATAACTCCAGATACCTTCAAAATCAAAAATGCAAGAAAACATAAAATCTTTGAATGACAATAGTATTACCAATATATTTGAATTTACGAAAGTTATCAAGAAAGTTACTGGCATGTTCACAAATATTTCACTGGTGATGCGGGAAAATTACTTGACACATGCACGAGGTTAAAACTGAAAATAAACATTTGATTGCAATATCCGCCACTGAAGAAACTGTTACTTCTTGTCAAAACTAACTTCTTATAGTCATTATAAAGTACTTTGTTACTAAATCCTAATTACAGTATCCTGCTTATTTTGTCGCTTACATTACTATGGCCTTTTGGCACTGATAAATGATATTTAATCCTGGCAGTTCTATGTTGCTGCATTGCAATTGTTCGCTTCTTTGATGCCAACACCCTACTCTACATATGGTGCACTTGTTTCACTCACATTTTATCTGCGATGTATCTGTATGAGAACTTACTAATTCAAAATGCTCATTGTTCATTGGACTATGCATTTAACATGCCACGCACATATAAAGTAGTTATCTGTGATCGACACTTTATAAAGTGCAATTTTATAGTGTTTTTGAAATTCACAAAGTCATACATTATGAACTTACATTAACTATAATATCGGAAACTTATTTCTAATATTTCGAGCTTTACTCTTATCGCCAGACTTCTACAGCTTTAATTTGAATCTCTTCCAATCATAATAAAATGCTACGCAAATACTATTTTCACTGTTATAGCCTTTTTGTCAATATTTTATGAATTCTTCTTCCGCGTAAAGAAATAATATTGAAGTATTTATTTTTCGACAGAGGTATGACCTTATGGCAAGGAATCGTATTGTTTATATTAGAAGTACCACATAAGAGGAAAGTAATTAACATTTGGATCAAAAAACGGAAACCAAATTCAGTCAGATGTGATGAAAAATTATTTTGCGTATTGATAAAAAGTTTCATTTGCTATAATATTATTAAACGTAATTGTTGATTAAAGCATTCAACCTAACAAGAAGGTCAAGACACGTAAAATACCTTCATTTAATCGTAGTTATAATAAAAAAAAAACATGGATTTTCTGTTGTGACTTGTAGCAAAATTATGGTTAAGTAAAACCTTTAATATAACATTTAAGTATGATTTACTCTAATTTTATTTAAAGTTGAATATAAGATTAATGTCTTGAAATTCTAAACTGTACAACATTTGAACACATTGAACAACATTGTGTAAACAGAACTCGAAAGTCCGTAAATTTTCAGAGAAGACGGCAACCTAATCATCTTCCCGCTTGAGGAATCCCAAGAGTAAACAGCAGATGGTATTCGCACGAAATGAATTCTGGGTAATGAAGACTTAATGCGACAAACATACTTAAGCATTGATGGGTGGACTCATGCTCAGTGAACTAATTAAAACTTTTGCTACGTTGCATAAACATTCTGTTCGATCAGGATCATTGATGCAGAAATCTTCCTTGCCTGATGGATTACTCTGTTATATCGTAGAGCTCATTTGTGGTTCAAATTTCGGTACTGACAAATTTTTTTGTAAAACTTCATAAGCTGTACATGCAGATTATGAAAATTATGATCAATCTACATTTTATGTGACACGTACTATTTATTTATAGCAAACTACTTCAGTTTTGTTTTTCTGCTGTCACGTTCACCCCTAAATAATGGATAATGTGAAAATATGGCAAAATAGGAAAGTTCGAATATGATGAATCAGTTGACAGCAATTAAGATCTGAAATATTGTACCCCCAAGTAGGACAATCATTTCAAATATAAAATTTGCTTCTTAATAAACTCAAAGAACACGAAATCTTTCAAACTTATCTGCAAATTATTTTCAGTTCCAACGCACTAAAAGCCTCTGGAAATGTCTTTCAGCGTATTTATTGCAGAAAATATCCAAAATGTGATTAGAATAGGTCCTGCCTTTTTCGCTGTACATCTTACGCATAATTTTAAGAGAATTAAATAAATTTATTGCAAAAGAATCACGATAAGTTTTCACATTTAAATTTAAAATTAATTTCAGCTTCAAACTTCGATAAACCAACACTGAAAGGAGCAGAAGAAAGTTCAGAATTGAAGTTCAAAACTATTAATAAGGAGGTTTAGCAATTTGCACCTATATTTTGAATAGTACGTTACTGTGAATAAGCACATTAATGATAAAACCGTCTGTGATCCATAAGAAACAATAAAATAAAATTGAAGTTAAATTAAATTTAATTCATTATTTACTGCAGAAAAGCGTCTCATAATAAAATCAAATAATATCAGAGCGAAACATGATTTTTAATGATGATATTTTATGATAATAACATGGAGTCAAATTTTTCTGATGGAAAGGTAGATGGAAAACGTCCCTTTGAAAGAGAAGATAAAAATTTTACAAATGAACTTGGCTAATATTAATTTTTCTTTCAAAATTAAACTTTGACAGGAATAATATTGTAGACACATTATTTTTTATAGTATACGAAACATATTTTAAACGTTTTAATGCACAAAACGAAGGAATTAGGCTTCACTTTAATTCAAATGAAAGTATACAAACTGCTTTTCTGAAAATAATTACGTGCGTTTAATGTACTTTTTTCAATACTTTTGAGTCAATTAAAAAAGAATGAAAAAATCAAAACTTGCAACATAAAATTTTCGAAACCAATTTTGCAGCAATGAAAAGAAAGAACCATGGAATAGGTGGATGAAAATGCGACCAAGAAATATAACGTTGCAACAGGTCTAAATTAAAAATGAGACTTCGTAAAAGATTAATACATTTTTATAAACTGTTAATTTGTGTTTGCATTAAAATCACTTTATTTTCCTTTCCCCTTCTACAGCTGAGTTCTTTAAGTGGAGTATTATTATTTAAATCTTTTAGTAAAGAAATAAATGCGCTTGGAATAATCCCTGCACCCAGAATCACAGATAATGCGTGTGTTTACTTGCGTGCCTTATGAGTTAAATAGAATTTAAATCATGTAAAGATAATACTAACTTTATAAAGTTGTTTCACATCTGAAGATCAAGAGTACAGTTGCTTATTCTGTGACTAAATAATTCAGAAAATTCACTCCGGAATATAAGACAGGCAAATCGACAACGTTGTATTCGGCGTAAATTTTGTAAAATCCCAGTCGATTTCGATGGCAAAACGGGTCCCCTTTCACGAGGAGCAAAAAATTCTGCATAAGCCAAAAAAGCGAAAGTCAATCATATTTATACCCACAGGAGACCAGTGGAAGAGCCGATTGCGCTATCTATCGGCAGAAATAGTAACGAAAAATAAAGGGTTAAGTTAGTAGAATTTTGAAGGCATTAGGCAAGACTGGATTGAAGTCATTGACTAAACAGGATAATTTTTTGTGAATGTGAAAAGCTTCAAGAAAATCCAATTCCCTAATAGAATCAGCTTTCTGGATATTTTTAGCAGAACTAACATCAAAATTGTGATTGAATTTCCAACTATGATTAGCTACCGAAGATTTGTTAATTTCGCTTTTTCTTAAGTAAAGTTCATTTTCTTTTATGAGAATTTTTAATGCTCTTTTCATTTGGCCAGTATAATTTAAGGCACACTGACACGATATGCTATAAATTCCCCAAGAATTAAAGTCAGAAATAGAATCTTTAAGAGCCGAACCGCGGATTTTATTTATAGGCGAGAAAACAAGTTGAAAATTAAACTTGTGTAAAATCCGTGCAATTTTGCAACTGATAGAAGGATGAAATGGAAGCACAACAAGGTTATTAAATTTATTTCTGACATTAGAATGTGTTCTTAGATGACTCTATGGGAACTTTCGAATAGCTTTATCAATGATTACGGGAGAAAATCCTAGGTCAAGGGCAACAGATCTTAAATAATCGAGCTCCTCACAAGAAGAGATTCTGAGGAACAAACTTCAAAAGCTCGAAATACATAATAGTAAAAAGAAGCCATTTTTTGCTTAGCCGGGTGACATGGCTTAGCATGGGCAGGTAAACAAACAGGAAAGGGTATACGATAAACAGTTGTGCTGAAATTAGATCCATTGCGGATTATAAGAATATCAAGGAGAGGTGGTGTATTATCAGATTCAGTCTGAAAAGTTAACTGGATGACTGGGTCAATCGAATTTATAACAGATAAAATATGGGATAAGTCTTCCTTATCACCCTCAAAAAGAGCGAAAATGTCGTCTACGTAGCGAATTCAGAGACGAAAAGATAGTTTTTCGAATAATTTGACCTCAAAATAGTGCATGTAAATGTCAGCAAGTACAGTACTGAGGGGATTAGCCACAGCTAGTCCTTCAATTTGGCGATAATATTCATTTTGGAAAACAAAGTGAGTTTGACTCACAGAGACTTTAGTCAGGGAAATTAACTCTTCACTTTCAATATGTGAGAAATGGAATTCTCGAAGTCTAGTTTCAAGGTATTTTAGTGCCCCTTCAACTGGTACGTTAGTACACAGCGATTTAACATCAAACGAAACCATAATGGAGTGCAAAGGGGGAATATCTTTAAGTTTATCGATGACTTCGAAAGAATTTTTTGCGGTGTGAATATTGTTGGAACGTAACGGAGAAAAAACGGAAACTAAATGTTTGGTTCTGCTAAATATATATACTGCTATGTTCGAAATTATTTCAAAATACTCATCGTTTTGAAAATTCATTAGAATAATTTCGTGGTGTTTAAGAAATTTCGTGGTGTTTATTCATTAGAAATTGCAAAATATAAACTCAAAGAATCAAAGGTGTATTATTACCTGGAGAGCTTGAAGGAGCAACTAAATCTATATAATTAAACTTATTCAAAAATCAGAATTCAAGCATGAGTACAATTACTTACAAAAGAGACTTTCCTTGTCTCAAAACAGTAAACTGATTTCAATGAATATTTTCTTTGATGGAGAGGGATTATTAAAGTAAAAGGCCGATTAACAAACTCGAACTTAGATCACAATTAAAAACACCAAATCCTTATGCCGAAGAATCAGAGAAGTTTTTTCGGCAAAAGACGGAGTCGTTGGAGTTGTTGAGTAAAAACGTTAACTGAACTTTATCGACGTCCAATTTCCAAGTGCTGTCCTGTAAGTAGTCATCCTGAACTTCAGTGTTCAGCCGGATATGTTAAGTTTTAAAAATGTTAAAGCCTTATTTTATCCTTCTCTATAGATGATGGCGCTGCCTTCGCACCAGATGTTTGATTCCTAATGTATTTTTAAAATTTTGTCTTGTGATATCAGATAAAAAAAAGACTAGTACTTGATGCTATAAAAAAGAATGAATATATGTAAACAATTCTGGTAACGCTTAACGTCAAATTCTTACTAAATTTTTTGAGTCTTTTTACTGTGTTAGTTTCAAGTATTTCCAGGTAACTATAAGTCCGTGAAAATTCAAGGTAAGCTATTTAATAAGTTTTAATTATTGAACCTTCTCATATCCTTTCTATCATCATCACCTAGTCTCCTGAGTACTATTCAGTGTTTATAATATTTTTAATTATCATGTAACTTAATATATATTATTAATTTAACTTTTTTAAATTAAAAAACAAGAAGAAACGAAAGGCTGTGATTTCAGTTTGATTTTTTAGAAAGACATAAATAGATAGGTTTTAATATATTTTGCTACAAGTTATCTTGATTTGAAAGCTAGGAAAATTTTTATGGCATTGAAACTTCTCAACTTAGGCCTAATAAAATCCTCCAGAGCAGGTTTGACAAATTATGATCAGAACAAAACATTCTATTGTGCTTTTTTAAGCAATATTATTATCTGAGCAACTTTGATTAATCATACTATAATTTCGGTGATTTAAATTACGTCTTAAAGTTATGTAAAATTTTGAATCAGAAATAAATTACAAAAGAAATAGTACACAAGTTTATGTATGAGAAAATAGAGGTTTACAGATCAGTAGACTATTAGGACTCCAGAGCAGCTCCTGAAGGGTCACATCTGAGCCTCTTTTCTGGGTAGATTCTGAAACCATTTTGCTTTGTAAACAATCATTACAAACAACAATAAAATCATCAACAAATAACAATAAAATTGCATGGATTTTTTTAATTTATTTTCATATTATACCTTTATTTATAAGAAGATTGTGATGACAACCATGTCATTAACCTGTGTGGTTTAATATGGAATGAAAATAAGAGAACGTTAATATTTTTTCCCTCGATCACTAATTAATTATTTTAAAAAGTGTTTGATAATACGTCCGGGAAGAAAAAAACACCAACTTAAAATTTAAAATTCGTAAAATTCAGCTTTCGTTGGGCTTTCGAGTTGTAAATATGCGTTTTGCGTTTCGTAGAAGTTGACATAGAGTCAGTACTTCTGCTTTATGTAACAAAAGTTAAGTTTGCGTCTAAATCACAAAATTAAAGTGTCGCATATAAACAGATGAAAGAAAGCTAAATGGCAAAAATTAAATTAAAGACCAAAAGAAAAATAAATAAAATGTGAGTAAAGAAGTGTAAAGTGCTATGGAAGGCCATATCATGAAATAAACAGCAAAAAATATAATTTGAGGTCTTACACTTATGAGCTCTCAAACATGAGTAATGAGAGATAACTTAGGATGTTTCTTTCAAACCTGACTCTCATAACCCCGGCGATGAGTGAAAAGCAGTTGCAGAGTTGCTTAAGTATGCCGAATTCCAACAGGATTTTGAAAAAAATCTTTTAAAGGCGAAAAATGATTGCATTCGTATTTCGCTAAGACTGAACAATAACGAAGGCTCCTAACTGGGAAATCTAATACATGAGACTACCGATAGCGTCGAAGCATTTTTTACTCAAGGAAATAGTTTCTTGAATTAATCCATAGCAAGCAGAATGCATCACCATTAACCCTTGGTACATTTCATATGTACATTTGTTCTTTTATCTATATAAACTACTGTATTAGCTTCAGGATGGGACTGAATTTTCCTAAATAAAATTTAGTTCTCATATCCTTTCTATCATTTGAACTGTCCGTCATTAGGCCATCCTGTTTAAAAATTAAATAATAAAGCTACTTTATAAATTGTTAGCACGAAACAATACATAACTTTAAATTTATATTTTTGTAAATCTTTCAATATTATCGCGTATATGAAGTGAGAGTATTAAGGCAAATGAAGAGGAAAGTATCAAAGTATCAACTCAAGACTTTATTATTCGAACTGAATACGCATATATGCTTATATGCACTTGATGAACAACTGGAATGTTCTAGAAAAAGGAGAACATTATTCAATAAATGGAATATAAAAGAAATAAATTAACAGGAGGGAAATTTAAACAAAAGTCAATATTTAGAAGACTTGTTTTTAAAGCGTTTTGAGCTCCAGAACTTCAGTTTCCGAAATCTGACGTCTTACTCACTGCACTATGATGTGTCGGTCAGGCGGAACAAATAAAAAAATTAAAAATATTTTTTTGTGCATGAAAAGTTAGAATAGAAAATGAGAAAGGTGTAATATTATTTTTGCAAAATTTGAGAATTTTTTTATATTCGTATAATTTATTCTCTACTCATCATTCGAAACCCTGTCTGGTAAAATGTTACTGAAAGTTTGTTATTTATTTCTACTGTGAATATTGCTGCCGCAGATTATGTTTTTGTTTCTAGTGTTATAATTAAAACATTTCCTATCACAAACAAAAAAATGTTATTGATAATGTTCTTTTACTGATTTGAATAAATACTAGAATCTGAAGTTTACAATTAATGTATGCCGAAATGTATAAGGTCAAAATCTACATCTAGTTTACTAAACTCTTTAGTTTTCAACCTGGAGCTAAACTACCGCAAATATAATAATAAAATAAAAAACACAAAATTATTTGTATTATTTTGAAACTCTTTTCATGAGATTTATCTAGGAATGACTTCTTCCTCTCTTACGCCAGCCATCGAAATATATGCAGCAAGGGAATTCTATCTCGCTCGCATCGTAAAGGAGAAAAAAAATGCTTTCCGGGTTTTTTCAGACTGCACAGAAAATTCTGTCAAGATTTCATGATTAATTGTCTTCGCATAAACAGGTAAAAGTTTAACAAACAAATAAAAAAGAACGAAAATAAGCAAATAAAAATAGAAGCCATTTTCTTGTATTACCCATAATT
The DNA here is from genome assembly GCA_000611955.2 of Stegodyphus mimosarum. NCBI lineage: Eukaryota > Metazoa > Arthropoda > Arachnida > Araneae > Eresidae > Stegodyphus > Stegodyphus mimosarum. The sequence goes on along the minus strand of KK115267.1, from coordinate 82,515 downwards.
TTTTCTTCCATTTTCAAGTATGTATGCTGGGACATTTACTGCATTTCTTCACCTATCGCCGAGAATAAAAACTAAAGGGCGGTTACTGTTATATATAAAAAATATCACAAAGAAGTGGATGATAAAAGATGGAGAGAAGGTTCATTTTAAGGAGTGCTCTTGGGGACTAGGGTCTTTCATCATTATTTTTTAAACATCTGCGACGTTAAACTCGAGTGACTGTGCTGGGTTGATAATAAATTGAAGCTGCCACTATCAGAAGAATGACTTCGAATCTTCATTATGGCATCAGATTCTGCTTTGGTTCGCCTTGGGAAACATTTAATGGCATTGGGAAAGACAGTTTTGTGGCATTTGTGTATCTGTTATTCTTTGCGCCTAAACAGACCCAAAGGATAACGTATGGTTGGCAATAATTCCAAAATTGATAACCAAGTTGAAAATAAAATTACAAGCTTGGAGTAATTTCGTACGCTTGATAAACTCTAGAAGAGTATATATCGTTTTAAAAGAGTTAGTACAATGAAAAATTAGTTTAATGTACCATTAAGTCCCTTACGTTACTTCTGACCCTTAATCTAAGGGAGATACTAATCTCTTCCTTGGAGCCGGAATTTACCAATTTAATGTCTTTAGTGCTTCATTTCCTTCTCAAATCTTTATATTCAGAATTAAATTTCTATATTCTTGCTCTAAATAAGATTCTAATAATTGCCAGATCTTTGAAAATGGAGCATAACATAGACGTGTGTAATCTTACATTAATGTACACGAATGACAGAATCATTTTAAATAATTCTGTTTCTGCATGTGCTCAACTTTTTTACGTATATCAATAATACTTTTGGTTTTAACTAATAACTTCTTTTTAACTTTTATGTTTATTATTTGCATAAGAGCTTCATATCTCAAAATGCTACCCAAAGAACAATCCATTTATTCTTTAATTTCCAAAGCAAAGTCCAGTAATATATTTTTCAAAGGTGAGTTTCTGAAATGTTTCACGTTTAAACATTTTTGTTCAATTTGGTAGTTAAGGGTTTGTTATTATTTTTGATTCCCCGATATACTCGGCACAGAATCTAAATGAAACCATACTTTTATTCATAATTCATGCCAAAGGTTTGGTTTGAATAACTTTTGTGTGGTATCATCAAATATAAGATAAACAACACGTAAGATAAACATATAAGATACACAATATATAAGGTAACGGTATAACATAAATAACAAATGAATAAAATGTTCATTAACCAGCGCGTTAGTTCAAAAACCTAACCAGAAAGCAGACTTTCAGATAACTCGTTTTGGATCTTGTAAAATCATTACATTTTTTTTATTTCTTTTTAAACGCAAGACGCGAAACTGTGTAATGCCCTCATCGAGAATCGAACCCTGGAACTCACTAATCTGCGTCAAGTATGTTTCCATTCACACCACGATGTCATGTGGAGAGGAAAAAGAAAATACCTTATAGACTTCCTCTTTTAAAAGGTGACTGGGGATAAGGGGACTTAATCATTCAATCGGGGATTTTCTTTTATAAAAAATTGCCAAAGTTGCCACTCAGAAATTAAAATATCATAGGAATATTTTCCGTAATGTTTTGGTTCGCCAGTTTTAACAAATCCTTTCAAATAGTTATATCCCACACGTTTAATTTTGGGAGACTGATCCGTAATTTAGCAGGCAGATCACAGCAGTTTATTTAAAGTTATTTCAAGTGATTAACTGAAATCTAAACTCCATGATAAATTGTTTTAATCTTATGACTTTTGTCATCATTTACGCATTGAAATAAATTTAATTAGTTTCCGTTTTAAACCTCATATTTGAGACACCCGTATCCATTTATCTATACCTCTTAGCACCTAAGGTATACATGTTGTATTTTCAAAACGAAAATTTATATAGAGAGGCAAAAATTGTGTTTGGGATCCCCTTTCAAAATACAAATACAGCTGTAATCCAACGCGCATATAATTCAACACAGGTATAAATCTCCAAAGACCTAAAGAGAAAAATGTCCTTTTCTTCCCTTGGAGTGCCTTAAATTAATAATTACTTTAACCCGTTAACGCCCAAATTATTTTAAAATGAGAATTTTTGAAAAATATTTTAAAATTACATTTCATATATAATAAATAAAATAATTATAACGTTTTATTCACTTACCGTAATAAGCAGTTCAGATAATTGGTGATCTATAAATAGATCGCTAGGCGCTTCTGGTAATAAAAGAACAAATAACTGCCCTCTGATCTATGCTTAAAAAAATCACAAATTCAGTTAAAAAACATGAATTTCTTGCAAACGTAAAAACAACTTAAGATATTTAAAGAAAAAAAATCTTATTTTACTGATCTATACTTCCTTAATTACATTTTCACTGAGCAAATGTGCTGTATTTAAGTGTGATATAGCTGTAAAAATTTCATACAAAGTGATACATCTCATTTTGTACAAAACGTAAGAAGTCTTCCCTTACATTTTTGAAAGTGGCATCTTCTTTGGTTTTGTCTATAACATGGTCTTTTCTAACTAAACGTACAGAGTCTATCATTGTTGGTCTCAGTATAATCACCGAGGGTCTTCCAATGATTTTCTTGAAATTTGTTCCCAGTTTTTGAGATACGCGACCGCGATATACCTTCGGATGTCTTTATACTTTTCTTGTCGGAATTTGTTAAATTGAACAGAATATACGTATTTACAGAATCCATATCAATAACTCTTGTAAGTATTGGGCAGTACATTTCTTTGCCACGGATTTGAATTGCTTGTTTTTCTAAAAGCCAGTCCTCTTGCTCGACATCACCCATATTTTTGTTATATTGGGCTATAGGTTGCAAAATTTAGGATGCTTCTTTGAAACCGTTTTGATGCCTTGAAGCTTGTGTTAGAATCTCTATGTAATCAGAGTTTGTTGTTGTTTTTACACATTTGTTATCCTTCCATTTAACTGTAGTTATTTTGTTCCTTTCGTCGAAACAGTAATCATAAGTCCCAAGATTTATTTTTCTTTTCTAATATCTTATCAGGGAGAGAAATAGTTCTGTTGTTTCTAATTGTGCCCTTGGCTCACAATCCTTGTGTTTTTAATTCAACCAGAAGATCATAAGAAATAAAAAAAATTGTCAAAAATATGATTTGGATCGGGATCAATTACTAGTTATAGCACGTTTTTCCCCATTCGTGTTCCAAGCGGTTTTTTAGAAGTTTAAGGAGTATTGTCAAAACTCTCCCCACCACAATATAAGCCAATATATAACAGTAGCCCTGTACTTCACACTTAGCCCAAGATTTATAGGCAAACGTATGGGTTTCCTTTTAAAGAATTGCTTGAAAAAATGATGACCGTAATATATAATCATCATTTCATCATCAGAGTGGTATTTATCGAAAATTCCAAATTTTTGAAAACTTTGATTAATATGCGTCATTAATTTCCTTATTTTGAATGCCCAGTCTGATTTTTGCATTGTTGCATAATTATTGTTGGCAAAATGGATTACAGATTTAATTTCTAAACATTTGTTTCGAGACACTGCATTTTTTATTATCGGTACCATAAGATGTTCTTCCTCTAACCAGTAATCACGTTCACTACATAAAGTTTGGGAGCCAGAGAAAATCAAAAAACTAATAAAACTCTTCAACTCATCAACTGTAACTGAAAACTCTGGTTTATTTTTCCTCTCTTTCGGATATCTTTCTGTTTCATTAATTGTGAATTCGTAAAATTCGGGAGTTAAAAATTCTTCAAAAATTTCAAATGGATTCATATTTTCTAAAACATTTTAAATGTTCTGAAGATTTTCACCAGACAAATTACCTCCTTCGTTAAAAGCATAAGTAGGGTTACGTTTCGTCCAATTTGCTTCAGGCCCCATTTTTTTCAAGCAGTTTTTTGATAATTTCAAACTAACTTGTTTTTTATTTTCATTTTTATTACTGCAAAAGGGAAACATTGTAGATAAAACAAACAAAAGGAAAAAAAATCATGGAATAACACAACATAGTAGAATTCAAAGTGTTCATAAAGCTCCTAGCTGCTAAACATGTAGACTTTGTTAGGCTCTTCGTAAATAAGAAACAGGAAAAATTACGAAATTCTATCACTGACTGCCATGCAGACGAGCTTCCAGTTACACCACAGAACAAGTGAGGAATAAAGAAGCAAACAGTTTTTTGCATCTCCCCTACTTAAAGCGCGAGTAGAAAGGCGAGGAATCGCCAATCCAGGTGATGAAAAATTACCGTTCACCATATTTTAGTTCGGGCCTCTTTGTAGAGTCTTATTTTTAAGTTTTGTTTTCTTTTTAAAGTAGGAAACATGAAGAATCAACAACGCCCTCATCGAGATTGAAGCTCATGACCTGCCGATTTTCAACCGGACGTGCTACCAATCACACCAAAGAAGCTCCCAGCAAGGCTGGAAAAAGTTCTTTAGAAACACTTAACAATACAAAAGCTTTTGAATGTAGGGCGATACTTTGCTGATGCAAAGCATCATGGAGGCCTTCTGGTCTGAAGGAACAGTGTAGAGTAAAGAAACAGAATGAAATAATTAATTCTTTACACAAATATTTAAAGTCCTCTCATTTATCTTTTATTTTTTTAGCAATCTAAAATAGACTGCAGATTTTGAAATTAAATAACATCGCATATGATTTTAAAATTAATATGCATAAACCTGTAATGAAAATCAAATTCATTTCTAGATTGCAATAAATTATTTGAATAGGAAAGAACATATAAAGGCCGTCTGTCTCAGTGAAAGGATGTCTTCGTGACTGACTCGGGAAAACCACAAAATACAGAAAACCACGAAAGTCAACAATGCAGCCAGTCCGTTCACCTGGAGTCGAAGGCTAGCATTTAGCGGTCTGAAGTACTTTGCTACTGGTTAAGGCAATTTATTCCTGTTATATTTTTTTTATTGTTGTATTTGGTAGCTGAGTGATGGATTTTAATACCTTTAAACTTCAAATGCAACAGGGATTAATAAATATTTCAAGAAAAATTCTGACTTTTTTATTAATTTAAGGCTTCGCTCATTTACTAATTAAGCCTTCGTTTATTCGTTAAAATGGCCGAAACCATCGTTTTAGCAATTTTATCACCGACAATGGTGCCCAGAATGTCCTTCAGATAACTATCGATGTTAAATCAACAATATTAAATATATTGTTAATGTAATATCGATAGTTATCTGAATACCTGAATTACATGATTTACGTGGTTTTCTTTCTCACAAAATGATTCAAACTTCTATATAGGACATAAATAAAAGTTTGGGTGTGAAATTATTCTTTTCAACATCTAAGATAATTACTTAAATTTCAAATCTGATCGATTATCATTGCTTCCATTGCATTGTGGTTTACAATGATAATATCAGATACCCTTCGCATATTTAATGCCCATTTTGAAGAGAATAAGTGGATGATATCGCAAATTTCCAGGTCTAAACTACTAACATAGGTATTTTGACACGAAATCGCATTTTTAAAATAAACTACCGATGGTTTTTCCATGTTTCGATTCTGCAACTCAAGTTATGCCAAAGTGCCATTTTTTTTTTAAAGTCGCGCTAGTAGTTTTTAAAAAGTTAGCTCTCAAAATTTTAATTCCTCAGTGTTAACTGAATTTGCTATATGTTTACTAATATCTTTTTTTTTATAAAACGTAATAAATTTCTTCTTTCCCAAATTGAAATTTAGGGTCGATCCAAATAAATTTAGCAGTTATTACCTGGTTTTTTTAAAGTTTATATTTATTATTAATTTTTTGGAATTCTTGCTAAAAGTGTTAATTATAACCTAAAACATTCTTTGCCATCACTCTAAAGGAGATGTAATTCTAGGCATACCTGTAAAAAATTATAGATACTTATTCCAAATTTCCCAAGATATATGTGAATTTATATAACGCTATGTTTTGAAATTTGGCATTAATAACGCCTAATGTGGTTTACGAACATTGTTAAAATTTATTAGAGAGAATGAAAGTTTCACCTTTTTGTCTGCTCATGCTCAATGAAAGGGAAGTGAAAAAAAAGTTACCACAAATTTTAAACATTTCGCAAAGTGAATTTTTCTTGACGCAAACTAAAAAAGTGCGCCAAAATAAGTTTTTAAACTTCTGGATAAGTTTTTCTTTTTTTAAGTTGAAATCCTGGTGCACCACAAAGTATCACAGTCATCAAAAGCTCGGTAGGCCAAAGCTGAAGAAATAAAATAAAATTCGGCGACCAATGAATTCCAATTAATTTTAATCTGCATTTCAATAGATTTCTTGAATTATCAAGCAATGGGCAAATCATAAAGCAAGTAGAAAACACTTTGTTGAACGCTAAAATTGCAATTAGAGAAATTGGAAGATGTCAGCTTAAAGCGTTGGAGATAAATGTTGAACTTGCTATGTCCAGACAAAAATTGCGTAACGTTAAAATTGAGCAATAAGTTCTTACTTTTCAATCTTTCAAAAATAGTTTGGAAGAATTTTTTTTTGTAACAGTTCCCCTATCTGAAGAGATATAATCACAATTCCATGAATCAATCATTTTAGCTTTGAATGCCTTTTTAAGCTAGGATTCTAGAATATTTACATTAACATTTATATAATTTTAGTTGCGTTGAAAGCAAGCTAGTCAGCTCTCTCATTTTCATAATTACTCGAGTGACCACGGACAAATGTAAAGAACACTGAAATATTCTCGGTAAAATTTACATCACATTTTTAAAAACTTTAGCATTTATGCTTAATTTGAGTCGTAGATATATGGAAAGAATCTCTATCACATTTCAAAAAAAGTTCGATTTTGTGTCAGAATACTTATGTTGGAACAATGCTACACATGAATGGAATACGTATCCTAAGTCACGCTTTCGAGACATGAAAAACGTAAATTAAATTTCGTTAATCGCCCCAGTAGATCAGGAGATGTAGAATTGCCCCCTCTTTTTGGGGGGTAAGGTGTATAAAAACAGTTGTTATGTGCCTTTTTCTCTTAAAACTAGTTTGTGAAAGAAGGTATAAACAAGATTAAAATTATTCAGTCTAATCAATATCATAGTTTCTAAGTAAAAACGCATTCCTTATGTATGAGTAATTATTTATTTTAATAAACTATAACGATTAGCATTTTATTATTTATTTTATTACTTAAATTTAACCAATCTGTAAATAAAAAATAAATGTAATATTGTGAACTGTTCATCTACTGATTAGTCAGATTTACATTCCAAGTTTTACTAAAAGGCTTACATTGAATTAGGAAAAAAGTAGAATTCATTTCTGTCCAAACTTTTCCCTATGGCATGTGACATCTTTATTACACAGCCTGTCACAACTGGAGTTACTAAGAAAAACGAAAAGGCGTTTTTGGAGATCAGCTACGTCGCTTCGAATAAGGGATGCACGTGTTTTCTCTTGCGTGCAACGATAACTTAAAAGAGAACTTCGAATATCGCCAAAGAAACGCTTGGCCGCTTTCGGGATAGCTTTCCTTTCTCTAGTACGCTCCAAAAAGTGTCTTCTCATTTCCTTTTTTCTTTCCCGAAAGCAAATTTTCAGTTTCAGCTTCTCGTGTGTGTATGTATATATGCGGGCGTGTGTGTGTGCATGCATACATAGAGAGGGAGCTTTATATCCGGATGTATTGTTCTCCGCGCGCAATACGGTTCATGACTGTGGAACAGTCTGCTAAAACATTTTTTTTTAATCTTCATATTATATACGAGTTGTTTCGTTTTATTCTGGATCCCTCGGAAATCAATAATGGTGAGAAGACAGATATAAATTATTTGCGAATAAGTTTGAATAAACATTTTCGTCCCTTTCAAACTAATAATTTTAAAAGAATATTACAATTGAATACCGCAAATGAGAATGCAGTAATCAAATCTGTTTGCTTTTACGTAGATACAGATTTATCTTATCTAGATCGATCACACAGATTTATCTTATCTATAATTCCGACATATATATGTGTCGGACATCTTTGAATGTGATTTTGTTTGGACGTTGATCCTGTTTAAATTTAGTGTTACTCAGAAAAGCTCAAATGTGTTTTGAAGGTGTTTTCGTTACTAACGTAGATTCATCCCAAAAAAGACCGAGTTTTTAGGCGGAAGCGTATTATAAATATTCAGCATCTTCTGTGGATCAAGCCCAGAATCCCTCAGTCAGCAAACAAATGTTAAACTGGCATAAACACGTTAACCGCTACGCAAGTTTATAAAAGAATCTCCCTTACTCCACAAGCGCTGCTATACAATGCGTCAGTTGTTTCTGATCGTAGGAGTTAAGAACGTCTGGAAGAAAATACTTTGGGGCATACATTCCGTTAAAATTATTTTGTCAGGAACGAAATATGTAAGAACGGGTGTGAGATTCGAAAATTATTTCTTCTTTTCCAATTATATTTTCTGTAGTGAAAAATTGTTAAAATGTTTTTGCGTTAAAATTGTTGCCTCAATGTTTTGAAAAGTATAAAAGAAAAATAAAAGACAGTTTTAAGTGAATTATATAGCAGTGAAGAATAAACTTGTTGCGAGGCTTACAAAAATTCGAATATTAGCGATGAGGAACAGTGAAGATTTTTCAGTAATATAATGTATAAACAAAATTACATCTTCAGATTCTGATTCAAACGCTGTTAATGTAGTGATAATAAAAGTAGTGTATATATTACTAATAATTTATAAGAACTGGTTGTTTAGTAAGAAAGAAACGTCGATACCGAAGAAAGCACAATTTAGTTTAGAGAACGGAATGAATTTAGCTGTCGGCAACAATAATTTTCGTTTCTTTCTTTCAACTATCAATATTTTTTTTCGAATACGTACTTTACCTAGAAAGTACTGAAAGAACTGTCACCCGAATTCATTCAAAGCGTTAAGTATTTTATTCTTTCTCGAAATGTGCTGGGCCGTGTTACCTTTTGTATTGTGGGTAGAGGTCTTTAAACCACTCAAGAATAGCGAAATTAATAAAAATCTCCTTAACAATATCGTTTCGAAGATATTGTTGTGTTCTTCGAGTTCGTGGATTTGGAATGATTGATGACAACACTTGATGAAGACTCGATGACAACAAAATACAATTTATTTGTCAGTATTACACAGGACAATTACATAGACGTGTTACAGTCATCCAAAAGCTACGAGAAGCACGCTGAAAATATCAGCAACACAGCCTTCACGTTACAACATTGAAGAAAGCTTCAACACAAAACACTAAATCCAGCTCCCGACTCGGTCAATCGCTGTCGAAGCTCAAACTCATTCAAGATACTCTTCATGATAAAACTTGATGATGCACTGCTGCCCCGCGTACAGGCAGAGTTTATATAGCTTTTGATCTGTCTTCGAGAACATTCTTGGGTCAACCGGTAAGAATTCGTTAGTGAATGTTCCCTCTCCATCTATCGTATATCGCCATTTTTGTCAATAAGTGAGCCAAATCTGGCACTCCTGCCTTTCCTCGTCATTTTCTGGCAACCCTAAACCCACTTTGCTTGGTAGCTATCTCACCGCAGCTGGGCATTTCGTAGCACTGCCCCTCTCAAGGACTGCATGTCCCGGTACAATCCTTGGATAGAAGCCAAATTCAAAAAGTGAAAAACATTCATATTTCTTTAATATAATCGCCTTCCATTTCCATCGTCTACGACGCCAAACTAGTCTTCGCCATACTGGGAATTACTCGTGGTCCGTCAAAAGCAGAACTTTTATCTGATTGGCTGTACTCTACGCAGGACGCAGCTGTAAACGGAACATTTTCGATAAAGTTTCAAAATGTTCTGCGTAGCCAGGACATCGTTTCCTCAGCTAGGTGGAACATCGCCACCAGTTATGCTGGTTTTTTTCGGATCCCTCCCGTTTAAACCAATGCTATCAGTATCTTGTTTCTCAGAAATATCCCGCCTAGTCGCGCGCGTCGCTAGATGTGATAGAGGTTTAATGTTTTATAAGTGAAAACAAATCGCTGTGTACTTCGGGAGAAGAATAACGGGAAAAAAAGTACGGAAAGATTCGAAGAATATAAGTGTTTTATTTTTTAATGTATGGCATTGCCCTATTTAATAATCTAAATTTGTACTTTAAATTGCTTAAGTATGTTTCCTTTTCCTGTGTTGATATTATTTACCAAACTTTCTATAAATATCGATAGTTTGGGAATTTTTCTAAAAAAGAAGGCGCGAAAACCATCAACTTGCACATGCTAAGTAACAAATCGCCAAATTGTGCCAAGATGGTTGCGATAGTACGTAAGTGCCTCAAAAATATGTTTGCTACGTAAATAAAAAGTAATAAATATTTTATAAAAAGAGAAAAATGAAATTCAGTACCTAATATCCAGGTATAATAAACAACAACAAAAAGGTATCTTTGTTTATTAATACAGAAAACCTTGTTTGAAAAGTACGGAAAATTGTTGTTGTTGAAAAATTTAAAAGAATCAATAGATATGATTACTTAACGAATATGGGAGCACACGAGAATAATGAATACGAGAAAACAATAGAATACATTAAAATTCAAATTAGCACCCTAACAAAGTACAGTAACAAACTATCAAATACTTTAATACAGAAGTTTCAACAGCATCAAATTTTTATATTATTTTAATTTTTTTGTAGACTCACATCTCATTATTTTGAAAATTACATTGCCTGCATATTGCAACATCCTGAATAGCAGAATACAGTTGATATTCTTATTCCGTGCTTGAAATTTGCGAATTTGTGCGAAGTTCTTGCTATTTTATGCCAGCTAATACGCGGTGCTGTTCCTTGCACTTTTATTCACGCTAAAGTAGATGACTTCCTAAAGGGGCTCTAGGATTAAGTTAAGTCATACGATTATGGCAAAGCAAAAGATGGTTTTTTCCTTAAGGGAAGTAGCATTCATAAAGTATTTTAAGAAAAACCGACTCATATCACACTGCACATGAGAAAAACCATAATAAAGCCCATGCAGCTTGCCCGTTTTTCTGGATTTTAATCCAGGTCAAATTACCAGTGTTCAACGATTTGACTGCACAGCCACTGGTGGGCACGAATTTGACTCTACGAGAATTTTTATTGACTTTTTCCACTTTCGATTACACACAGTCTCTTTTGTTTACATTCATAAATAATATTCTTTTTATAAATTACCTTTGAAAAAGTAACTGTACATCTTTTCCCAGAAAGTTTCAGTTAAGTTTCGCAAACTCATTTTACACTATAAAACATGTTGTTATTTTCGTTGTGACTAATCTCACTTGACTCTTCTAACAAAAATAAGCTATGATTTTATCGTGGCAATGAGTACAAATCTGTGTCTGTCATTGGCAAAAGGCTTAAGAGCCACACAGATGACAATACGACTTCCGCCCCAGTTTTAAAGTCCTGCAAGAAACTTATATCCAAGAAGCACTAATATTATATCTCGGCGAAACTGCTATACTTAATTAACTATTATCTGGTTGTTTCGGGAGAGGAAAAGTAAATCTAGATATTCGAATCTTCAGATATTATCAAGAAAAGTACACTTATACACACTGAAATCCTATACGATCTTAGCTATATTACTTTAAAATGAGTAAAGAAAAACAGCACTGTACTTAAAAGGCAGAAGAATTACGGAAATTTCCAAAAATAAACATACTTAAACTAAATATGCACAATAGCAGAAAGAAATATCCAAATGGTCAGGAAATAGAGAGGAAAACACACACATACACATATATCGATATTTTATGCACCGCCTTCAGCATAAGCCCGCAACAAAATCTCTCGCAGTTTATTATAAATTTCTTCCAACGCCAGAGCTTCCACGATACGGAAAATAGAAGTTGATATTCATGGCCGACGCGTGGAATTTCGGGACTTTCGAGATAGGATTTTGTTCACGCCTCGCTGGGCCAAAACGCAACTCCCGCAGCCCTCATTCACGCTGAGGCAGACGACTTCCTAAAGGGGCTCCACGAGGGTGCTTATTGTCCTTCCCACCCTCGACTACCCACAGCAAACTCAAGCGTAGGGCATCTTTCGAAATCAATGTTTCGAAGCGGGATATCGGCTTTGAATTTTAAACCGTCTGAATAGAGTTATGGAGGCTTTCGGCGGAATACTCAAGATTGCAAATTTACTCTCAATCTGAGAGTCCAGGAAACGAAAAGGATAAGGAATGCTATCAATGAAAACCGGAACGAACTCGAATTATGTATGGGTATATTCTTATCAAAAGCCCACAAGTATCTTATGTTATCCCATTATTGTTAAAGACTTTATTAATTGCACTATTTACTTCCTCGTGCGAAGTAAAAAGGAAGTATTGCAATCGGGAAAAATTTTGGATACTATATTTAAACGAAAATATCCATTTTGATCATTATTGAATGCAATTTAACAATGTTTTTGCGTGATATATGTACCTAACGACAGCATAAAGAATTCATTTCCCCCCCAAAAATAAAAAACTGATTTAAAATGGATTCTGAAGAGATTTTTTTCGTGGCGTCTGTACTTACGTATGTATGTATGTATCTTGCATAACTCAAAAACGAGTAGCCTCAGAACGTTGACATTTTGTATATATGACTGCTGTAACATATAGATATGCACCTCCTATATTGGTCTGCAACAGCCGCACCAGAAGTATATAAATATATGTATCCACTCTGTTACTTGGCTCAGTCAGCTAGGTTTCTTTATTCTTATATATTTGTAAATTGCGCATTTTTTCTTTAAAAGTGATTGAATTATGTTGTTCTTATCTTCCGGTTAAAGTTTTTATGCCTTTAGATAACCTGCGTGCAATAATTACATAATTATCAACAATTTAAAAGTTGTTTAAGTGGGACTAAGCGTAAGTTTTGTTTAACACGAGAGACATATTTGTTTGCATTTGAGACAGCAGAATAGTGGATTTGTTGCCAATCTAGAGAAACTAAGATTCGCAACGACAAAGTTAACGCCGTCTGTTTTTATTGCAAATTAAATCATGTTAAATCAATTCTGTATTTGAGTTTTTATGCAGTTTTGCCTTGTCGCGAAGTGAGAACAGAATTAATTTAATGAAAAATAATGAATCGTGAGCGAAAATCTGTTCCTTTTTTGTTCTTTTTGTTTAATTTCCTTTATATATCATTTTAGATTTATTAGCATTTGAGCAGAACATGTAGCAAAGATTAGATAACTCTTCAGATGATATACATACTTTTTGTGCATTCTGAGTTATAAAATGAATAGGATGTAACGCTGTTAATAGAACCTAGGGCCAGTGTTTCGCTATGATAAACAAATATAGTGAATTTTAAAGAGTGCATTTATTCTATTGTAGTTTATGCGCTATCGATGAAGTAGAATGAATTCAATTCAATAATGTTAAATGAAATGCAAAATGCGTATAATTTAATTTTCCGTACAAGAAAGTCGTGTGGTGTATACATCAGATTTTGTAACTATGCGCTCATGCATAGCATATGCCAAGTTAAATTATTAAATTAATTAACTGCTCTACATCGCGCAAATTAGACTCTCAGAGAAAAAATTTTGTAAATAAAAATCTTATCCCTAGCATGTTAAGATAAAATCGTGTCCCTAATTTACTTATTTCATGGATTTAAAGTCCATTCATTTGAAAACTACTGAGTGGCACAGTTGCTTTATTGCTGTACAACTTTATAATTTTTCTGGCTAAAATATCTTAGAAGTTTTAGATTCTTTAATAAGTAAATGTAAAACTTTTACATAGTTTATTATTAGGCCAAAAAAATCTTAATTCGTCTTAAACTTTTAGTAAAACTATAAGACTCGATAGCGGTCACAAAGACCTCTTCTTCAAGAACGAAAAAGTGTTATTCAAAATTTGCAGGAAACTAAAGCTACTCTTTTGGCTTACTTAAAATTTTGCACTGGTGTGTTTCTCTTCCATTTTAAGTTAAAGGTGGGTTTACTGTTATTTTTATTCATTTTTGAAAGCTTATGCGTGGACATGAATAAATTTACTTTTATAATTTGAGTAATTTTTTTAATAATCAAGTGTTCACGGCGTTTTTGGTAATATATATTTTCTGTTATCATTTTTGTAACCATTTTATATCTTTCTGTTTTGTAAGATTTTTAGCGAATTTTATGCCATTCTAGAGAATTAATTTATTTGCATCTTTTCATAATTGAATCTTATTACAAAATGATTTATTTCTTGGTTACCTTATTACAGCTAACTCCTTTTTTGCATCAGCTTTGATTGCGCTTGCAAATTATAATGCCTAAGATAATTTAGTTATTTGTGCAATACGCTGTATTTCTAAAATATGTTATGTAACTTTACAAAATTATTTACTATATTGTTTTGCTCATGCAATATGAAAAATTGGAAATATGTTAACTTGAAGCACTAAATCTGGCAACTGAATAAAAGCAATCATGCGGTGTAGAAGAAGAAAGCTATTTTTAATATTATTTTTAATAAAATGAATTATTGAATGTGTATTTACTTATATCTGTCACTGCATATGCAATATTTACAAGAAAACAAAATATTTTTAGCTAAAAATTTAACACATATTCTTCTTTTAATTCTCGAGCTAATTCCACCCTTTTATGCGGCTGTGTCTTAAAATTAACATCGATCGGAAAATGAAGACATCATCGGTTTTCACACAGCCTAGCCATCGATTTCCTAAATGTGCGTTTTGCTAATTGCGACAAAAATTCTTAATTAGTCGGCGAAAGTTGATGATACTGCGATCGGTTATTCATTTCATATATTATTATTCTTTCATTCGCATTCACTTTTGCTTGAGTCTGCAAATTTCATTTCGCAAACAAAAAAAAGGTTTGATTTATGCTAATGTATTTTCAATAACATACTCGAAGTCACTTTGGGTTTCTCATATTTTAAGTACATGTTTAGAATTTATTATTAGTTAAGGAACGTTTTAGTGATTGTAATTAACTTTGCAAAGTTTACATGGCGTACGTATTCATATACATATATATTCAAAATCCACAGAATATGCATTCCTTTGACAAATTCTAGAAATTAATGAGCAGAATATAATGAAATTTACAGAATAATGTACAGAATCGGATAGAAAATAATATAACATAGTAAATAATATCATATAACTGGGAAAGTAATCACACATATAGTGAGTAACTAACTAACTTTGCACTGCTCCGTCAACTTAATGACACTACAAGGACTGGTACATTGTATCAGTCAGAAGCCACCCAAAAGATGGTCATACAAGCTGCCGAGATCCGAAGTCCCACATCTTCGAGAACCTCAGCGATTTAAATTCGAACTCTCTCTTCCCACCGGTAAACTGGCCATCTAAGACCACCGTCCCAGAGGTCAGAGACCACGGTGAGGTCTGTGAAAACTTGGAGCTTTGACTGGCTTTGACTTGGAGCTTTGACTGGCTCCGTGAAAACTTGGAGCTTTGAGTGGCCGTTGACTGATGCTACCTACCAGTACTACACGGGCAGCCCCTCCCTTCAGGCTTTACACAGAATACTGAGGACAGCGTGAACCGGACGCTCAATGGCTTGGGCGCTATTCGGCTACTGATAACCTAGTTACCAGGGACTTACGCCACCCGGACCGTCAACGTTGGAGGTAAACCCCACCTCACGGACCATCGGGAACCGCCAAGTTCATGAATTTTATACCCCCGTGGCCGAGACTGCCTATGTACAGATCCTAGCCAGTAGCTTCACAGAGTTCTCTGCGTCGACCCCCGGGAGGAATATAGTGAGTAAGGCTTGTGAAAGCAAAAATGTCCAAAAAAGAAATTTGTAAGAAGTCGCATAGAAATACATTAATAGAAGGTGAAATACATTAATAGAAGGTATAGTCACATTTGGCACATGAACATTTTCCTGTGGAGAAAGCAAAAAATGATTTCGAACGACTATTAAAATCTTCAATTAAAGAAAAACAATGTTTTGAGAAGTTTATGGCTCTTAAGGAAGAACATTTATTGGCGTCGTATGAAGTATCATAACTGATTGCTGAAAGTAAAAATTCACATAAATTCGGAAAAGATCTTTTATACCCCTATACTCTTAGAATGGTAGAAATACTTCACGAAAATAAATATGGCAACGGAATTCTGAAAATTCCATTATTAGACAGCACTGTCGTCAGTAGAATCATTGAAATTAGCAGCGACTAAGAAGAGCAGCTTGTTACCAGAATTAAAGGAAGCCCATATTTTACAATTCCTTCGCATGAAATAACTGATATTTAAAAAAATAGCTCAGTTA
The DNA here is from genome assembly GCA_000611955.2 of Stegodyphus mimosarum. Lineage (NCBI taxonomy): Eukaryota > Metazoa > Arthropoda > Arachnida > Araneae > Eresidae > Stegodyphus > Stegodyphus mimosarum. Next base: position 66,239 of record KK115267.1, on the reverse strand, counting down.
TTAGTATATGGCAGGCATATTTATAGAAAAAACATTTACAATGAATTGCTATCTAGTCATACTTTGGATGAGCATACAAGTGGGGAAGACATACGCAGCAAAGGTTGGCGATTTTTTTTATCATTGAGATTTAGAAATAAAAATTGCTTTTTAGAGTAGGCAGATGGTGCAAAAGCGGTTGCGGGCGAATATGTTTGTTTGAAATTATTTGTTAAAAGTTTTGGCAATGATCATGTAGCTATTATACACTGCCCAGTCCATCAAAAAGTGCTCGCTGGTGACAGGTGAAGGAAAATTGGGACACCTGGCGTCCACCATAAGTAAGTAGGTGCATGTCCCTCGTCCACTACTGTCCAAAGTTTATTGAAGAATTTAAGATTTTAGATATGTTACATGGCAATAAAATAGCTATTCTTTTGAAGACAGAGGATTGAAGAAATACACTGGTGTGCAAAAATTAAGGACGAAATCGAAAAATTAGCATATCAGCTGAACGAAGAGACAGAGCGGACAGAAAGACCAATCAGGAGATTAAGGTAAGGTGATGTACGGTAGCACATGCGCAGATATGCAGGTAGACGTAATGGGGGAGTGTCTGAGTAGTATAAAACATGTTGTCGGTGCAAGATCAGTATTTCTGGCAAAGAGATTGCACGCCGTATAACAGTTAAAATCACACCGAGTTGCTACCTCAGCGAGAAATGGCGAATAATCAATCTGTTAGGCGACATCTGGATGCTTTTACCCGCGGTCGAATCATTGGGAAGTTGGAGGAAGGCCGCAGTGGGACACTTGTGGCTGCAGAATTCGCAATTGCTCACAGCATCGTTTCACGACTTTGGAGACAATTTCAAACTACAGGAACAGCTATCCGGGGGTTTAGTAGTGGTCGTCTACTAGGAACCACACCAGCAGATGACCGGTATATTGCCTTACAGGCCAGAAGAAACAGGCGGCAGACAGCGGGAGTAATCGCTAGACACACGACACAGGCGACTGGACGACTGATATCGCAATTTACCGTGGCCAGAAGACTGCACGGTGGTGGTCTGTTTGCACGACGCCCTGTACAGTGTGTACCTCTAACGCCTGCCCATCGGAGAAGGCGTTCTCTATGGTGCTGGTAACAACGGAATTGGAGAGACAATAAATGGGGACGAGTACTCTTTACAGATGAGAGCAAATTTAGCCTGAGTTGCGATTCTAGACACATACACATCTGGACAGAGCGGGGAACAAGCAATAACTCCTTCAACATCATCAAAAGGGACTGTTTTGGAGGTCGCGGAGTTCTCGTTCGAGCAGACATAATGCTTGGTAGCCGGACCGACCTTCATATCTCCCAAGGAGGTTCGTCTCCTGGGACTGCTATTGCAACGAGGTTCTTCTTCCTTACATGCGTCTTTTCACAAGGGCTATGGGTCCTCAGTTCCTCTTCATGGACGACAACGCTCCACCTCATCGCACAGTTACTGTCGAAGAGCTGTTGGAGAGTGAAGATATTGAACACATGGATCGGTCGGCAAAGTCTCTGGATCTAAATTACGTCAAGCATGTACGGAACTTACTAGGGAGACCCGTGGCAGCACGTAACTTACCGCCAGTAACGACTCCGAAACTGCGATCGGTGCTACAAGAGGAACGAGCAGCAGTGTCTCAACAGCTCATTAACAACCACATATCCAGCATGCACAAATGATGTGAAACCTGCCTAGCAGTCAGGGGAGATCATATCCCCTATTAAAGACCGGATGTTTCTTGCTGGACACCCATCACAGGGATGTTTCGGCCTTCAGTCGCATTGCGCTCCATGCTACTTTTTCAATAAAGCTTCTTTTTATCCCTCTGATTTCTCTTTTAGTAAGTGTTGCTTACATTACTCATGTCCTTACGTATTGGGGATCTTACGGTATTAAATGTGTTGATTTGGAAAGCTTTTGTACAAAGTTATATTGAAAAAACCGTCTCGTCCTTAATTTTTGCACACCAGTGTATATTGCAACGCCAGAATATAAAATAGAGAACATAAAATATAAAATTTAAATATAAATAACTATAAATATACATATTAATTTTTTTTAATTTATTAAAAATTTATTATTTATGAATTTCAATTTAAGTCTTTGGCAAAAAGTAGTTCAAAATTTCTTACTTTATGTCTTCACCGATATTTTTTCAGCAGCTTAGTGCGCGAATATATATATATATAAAATGCATATAAAGGATATAACATAAATTATAAAAAATGTATAAAACACTGTTTTGGAGATACATAAACAATGCCAAGCAACTGTACGTGGAGGCACAAAGCTCGTTCATAATCCATTACAGTTTCTGAATTAAACTGCAGGTAATTCAGTATCCATCAGTTGTGCTGATATTGAGTCACTTTCACAAAATCCGAACAAATGAGATGATACTATAGGTGACATGCGAGTTTTGCTCAGAGAAAAGTACTTTTAGCAGAAACGATTAGTTATGGAATTAAACGACGTGCCTCAGGGTGCTGGAAAAATCATTAAACATCATTATAAGTAGTCTCCTTTATTAGCCGTTTATTTGGAAATATCTGTAAGGGCATGGATTTCGAATACAAAAATCTATTATTACATGTGCAAGTAAGTTGAATTTCAAGAGAATAAAGTTTAAGAAGATTACTGCTATTAAAAAATGAAATTTTTGTAATTTTAGCCGAGCAAAAATCTGAATCTTTCAAAAAGATTTATGACCATAAAAGCTGTACTATTAGATAAGCTTTGAGAAACTAAATGATCTCAACTTGTCTGTTCAAAGAAAAACTAGCAGTATGTTTACATCGAATGATAAAAATTAAGATTTATTTTAAAAGATCATTATTGGAAAGAATGATTCATTGGAATTGTTTTCGATTGTCGATTGTTTTAAATAGAAAAAAAAAATCATTGTAAACTTTTAATAGTAAAAATTAATATAGATCAATTAAAACATTAGAAACACAAAAATTATATAGATTGCGAATATCTAACATGAAATTTTGATTTGAAAATTTTTCTTGGCTTTAAAACCATTTTAGTTGATATTAATGAAATTAATCACTTATCATATTAAGCGCAAGAGCAATTTGCTGCGCTATCGAGTGACTCAAGCCTGGAACTTGATTCTTTATTAAACTTCCTTCGTGAAATTTGGATCAAAGCTAGATTTCTCCCAGTTTCTGAAATGGCATTAAATATTTTTGACTTCTTCAGTTAGTGGCTTGGAATGTCAGCAGTTGCACAAAGTTTTTGTTATGCCACAAAAAAGAAACAACCTATCTTATTAAACGTGACTTCTTTTTCGTTAATTTTTGCATATATCAAATAGATCCTAAAATTACTTTATTTCACATGTATTTTGTTTACCAAAGAAATAAATCCTTTGCGGAAAAATAATAATTTGTATATCTTTATTTAATGTTTTATACCTGGTGTTTTGAAAAAAATCTCGATTATAAAAAGGACTCAATAAAAAATGTTTAAAGAGCGTTGTTCTCTTATATTCGTATTAATGTAAAAATCCGGAAAATCGAATTTTGCTGTCCATTCCTTTAATTATTTTTCTTTCCTTATATTTACTGTGGGCAATAATTTAAAACATTTAAGTATAAATTTTTAATTTCTAATTTTAGTGCCATTTTCTGATGATTTTAAATTTAATTATATGCATAGTTTAATTCCCTTTCCCACATTAAGCTGCTGAAAAATTATCAGTAAAAACAAAGTAAGAAATTTAGAACAATTTTTCACGAAGACCAAAAATTCACCATCATTATTAATAAATTTCAAATAAATTAAGCAAAAAAGAATTCAATAAATGTTAAAACCAAAACACTTCAAACAAGCATAACTCCAATTCAAAAAACCAATGAAATTTAAAGAAAAAGGAATATAATAGAAGAGAAATTCAATCAACTTCAATGCCACTTCCTCAGGAGGAGGAACAAGGAAATCAATTGAAATCTCTCCCCCACAAAAATTCTTGCTTTTCTGTATCCAAAATTAGCCGATGAATCATTTTAATGTATTTTAACTATAGTAGTTTAACCGAAACTTCTGACTCTCTCCAAAGCAAGGAAAAAACAAAACCTTTAAATAAAGAGAACTGTACTGAAAGAATTGAACACGTAAGGGAAATAATAAAATACTTTATTGAAAACAAAACACTTTATTGAAATATTGAAATTTATTTATTCAAATTAATTTACCTTTTTAATTTACCTTTAAACAAAGAAAATATTATCCAAATAATTTAAGCCGCAAGTGAAATTATAAAACTTTAGTGAAAAGTCTTAACGGAATTGAAATAAAATCGCAAAAGAAATAATTAAAAGCTTCAAGTACTTTCAATTAGAACACAACCCCAACTATGAAAAATATTGTTACAGTAGTGACTTTAAGTTTGTCAGTCTAGCGTCATTAGCGAAACTAAAATTCAGTAGCGAGAAAGTAATCCCTCAAAAGGCGAAAAATTGCAGCAAAATATAAAATTTTGAAACTAAACGAAAAACCTTTTAAGACTTATATTAAAACTTCATTTTAAAATAGATATTTTGAAAAAGAACAATATTATTTATGATTTTCAACTTTTGGTTTTTGTGAAAAATTGATTCTAAATTTCTTACTTTACATAATCATGTACATACATATATATGTAGTAAAATCCATTAACAACTCTTTCTTTTCATTAGTTTTTGAAAGATAGTATTTTGAACCTGAATAGTCGGATCTTATATAATAATCCAAAGAAAGCCATTTTTATTCAATGCTATGTTTTAGTTGCTTTTATCAGTTTATAAGGTATTTCTCCCGCATTCTTCGTATGCCTTCGTAGTGTAACGTCAGCGCATTCAGCGCGAATTCGAGAGGCCAGTAATTCGAGTCCCGGCGAGGGCATTGCCCATTTTTAATAGGCTCCCGCTTTAAAAAAATACCTAATGTCTCTATGAGTTATTTTTTGTACGGCAAGTTTTCGTTTCTCATCACCATACGTTCGAGATTAAGAGTTGTTATTCAAATTTCATTTAAAACATTTTTTTAAGTAAAATAAGATAAAAATACTATATATGTTATAACTGCATTAACTTGTTGCTTTAAAATTTGCTGTGAAACATTACTAAATAGGAGTTTGTAATTAATTCTTTTTGTTTTCCTCAGAGAATAGTTCAGTTGTTTCATAATTATTGCTCGATTACGCTATGGTTAACTTGCAAAGCAACTCGAAAAGAACGCATTGTAATGGAAGCTACAAAACTCTCCCACAGAGTGAATGGTTTTAGTTCATGTATTAGAAAAAGTATTTCAATTAAATCAAGAGATTTTGAGACATAATAAATCAACATGATGCGGCATTACTATTTTTCAGGAATTTAAGCAGTGGTCCGAAATGTCTGCCTGACCCCATAAAGGATAGACTTTTGGCACAATGAGTCAGAGCTCTGGGTGCATACTCTTTCAAAGTTCCATGGAGATGACCTTCATATTGCTCATTGCTTGTTGTCCTGTTATTTCTAATATATTCTTTAAGCATATAGTACAACAGGTGTCCCTTAATGTGATAACATGTGCCCACGACTATTTTGGTAAAATTAACAAAATAATAACATTAAAAGATGAGAGAAAATTGCCTTTCAAGACAACAATGAAATTTAACTAACGTAATATAAGTGTAGCTAGAAATAGATGAAAATGGGTACATTCCTGCATTTTAATGGCAAAAATTGGAAAAATTAAAAAATTTCTTTATGAACTACTCACAATGTCTTTATTGTAAAAATTCATTGACGAACTGTTCATAGCGCTTCTGGTAAATATTTGATCGATGCTGAACTGCTAATCTGAATATTTGGAGGACATCCCTTGTCGAATGAGAACATGCCTATGTAAACTTAAAAATTAGGGAAAAAAAAGCAACCTTAGTAGATGTTTTCATGGGTGGATTTCTTTTTATTTTCATATTAAAAAAAAGGAAGAAAATTCTGCAAAACATTTTTTAGCTCCTGAAGAAGAGGAACCTGTGTATAACTGCTTTTAAAATCGATATGGTATTATTCGAAATCTTGCTGTTGTTTTTATTAATTTTAAACTGTTGGTTTAAAAGACGAAGCGAAGTTGTTTGATAACATAATCCCTTACTTGGCCCTTTTCCTCTCATTTGCCAATTTTCATATTCCATTTTAACCTTAATGGGCGATTTTATTTCAGTTTAAAAAATTATTCTGTAATATTTAGATCATAGTAATCAAGCGTTTGCTCACTATAAGCGAAGCATTTTGCATATTCGCATATACAAACGGGGGAGGACTTCAAACATTTGATGACAATATCTGAATGATAACATTAACTGCAATCACATTAAGCGGATTCTGCTGTAGAAAAAAAAAAGTCATGTCTACAGTGTAAGAATTCACTAATGAGCTTGCAATATCGCCAGTATTCGAGATGCCTAACAATTATGGATCAACTTAAAAACCTTAATGCTATAATTTAGCGCATTCCGCTCGAAGTCATTAAACTAGCGCTTCCTCATGTCACCGGATACTTATGGTTCAATGATAAAGAGAAGATTTATGGCGACAAAAAATAACTAACGCAATAGCTTAGTAAAATGGATCCACTTAAACTTACGTTCAGACCTGATATTTCACCCAAAGTTATAGATTCACTGGAAATATACAAACCTTATATTTAATCCAAATTTTTCATCAGCGCGTGGTCGATACCAAGGCTGCTGTATGTTCAGCGTCTGTCGAGGTCGCTAAATGTTACAATTCATATATAAAACCAGCATGAAGACGCATGTAACTAGATAGTATTCAACAAACTTCCGCAGACAGCAAACTGATTGCTCCCGTGCTCTTACAATATATTACTACGAATTTTGTATATCTGTAAATAATTTTAGCGAAATTTTGTGTAAATTGTAGTATCGCCTTGTAACGTGAAAGGCCTCAGAAATATGAAGGTTTTGGCGGAAAAGTGGGACTTCAGAGATCTATTTAAAACTTACGTAATTCGCTATATCGCCAAGTCGACGTAATGTTGGTTTTAACTACTAAGTTTTGTTAGCAAATTTGGCGAAAAATCGCCAAACGTCGCCATACTTCTCAACCATTTGACGACATTTTAGTCCGATCCCAGTAATAACTGTAACTTTAACTGCGTATGTATTCCAGAACTTTCGAGAAATCTAAGGTACTGGAAATTTCTCTGCAACCGAGAAAAATTATGTAAGACCGCAGAGAGTTCAGTTCTCAGTTTACTTTAAAGTTGAGTTCAGAGGAATTGAGAAATCGCTATGAGCTTACGCACTGAGGACTTTTATACTGTCTTGTGCTTAACATTTCTTTGTAGCTGAAAGTGAAAGCTATTGATTGTGCTTTGTCATACTGAGTAGAGCTGTACGAGTACTTTCGTGGAAAGTTCCAGAACTGTAAAGTGTGCCTTTTGGGAAAATACCTTTTATCAAGTTATAACCTATCTTTCCAGCAATCATGGCAGAGGTTGCCGAGATATTGAGAAGTCCCATTTAAAAGCATTTCAGATGTCTAAAATGAATGAGACAGTAATAGACACTTCATCCATATAAATTGAATCTTTGCAATTTGACCATTGATACAGGAGTCAGAATTACTATCAACCAAAAAGATCTGACTCAATGCCTAGAAGGTATGGTCAACTGCACACTGCTCCCCTGAGTTACCTTCCAGACTTTATTCACTGATAAAAGCGACATCGATGGAAAATTAAACGTTAACATCACATCAAAGTGCCGCCTACCATCACACGGCATATGAGGTAGATATTACAAGCATTCACATACTCGGATTAGACTTTCTAAAGAAATACAATTTTTCTTTGGACTTTAGCGAACTGAACTCTACCTTTGAGGACATAACCCAACTCAAAGTTGAATGAGTCAGATCTGTCTATCAAGTTTAGACGATATCAAAATACCAGAAAGAACAGATATTTTTCTACTTGGATACATACGTGAAAACAGAAATTTCCGGTACGATGTAATGGAATATTCCAAGAACTGTAACACCCCACAAGGAGCACTAGTAGCCTCGCACTTGTCGACTAATCGAAGATAGTTATTCCGGTGAGAGTTGCCAACGTCAGTAATAAAACGGAAATCATTAGGAAAGACGAAGTGGTTGCAGTATATACTCCAATAACCTGCGCCAAGCGAAACAGCCAAGAGTTCTTGTGGGCAACAGAGTGTGAGGATGAATTTATTAAATTGAAGGAGGTTTAAACAACTGGTCAAGTCTGAGGTATCCTTAACTCGACAAGCCATTTATTCTGACGACAAGTAATCATTGGGACAAATGCCTATTCAAACCGGAGACGAATTACGGTGTCATCAGGAACAATTTACTCGCCATAGGTAAAGCCTAGAACATTTTCAAGACTACCACTACGGTAGATCGTAATTCGCACAGATCATATATTGTTTGCGTAGGTCATAAATTTCAAGAACCCCAGAGGCAAAAAAGCCAGATGGATACAAAGACTCCAGGAACATGATATCACTATCCATCATCGAAAATATCATTACATGGAAAAGTCGACGCATTGTTTGAAATACCTTGCATAGAAAGCTTCCGATATTGTTCTAGGGTCAAAGCGAAACACGAGCTGCTAAATCCGCTCGCACGTCTAGTTACAAATTGGATATCGTCTAACTCAAAACCATGCACGAGGAAGAAGTCAGGAAAGACCAGTTGGAGGACGGCTTGATTAAATCCACAATTGAATTAATAGAGAGTTCAATAGGAAACCTACTTGGCCGCACAGTAGGCTAGTGATACATTGTTACCTGTTTGTTTCAGTTTTACCAGCAACATTCTAGAAGTTCAAAGTGTAAACTGAAATCGTTCTGCTAGACGAGGCTAATATAACTAGCTATAATTATGCCCTTAATGTATAGGTATTTAATTACACAGTTTATTTTATATTGAAAACGCGTAATTATTCTACAGAGTATGATTATTAAACTCCTTCCTCTCATTCTGCAATTTGATGTATCAAAATACATGATTACAAGAACTGAGCAAATTCTGAAATAAAAATTTAACAATCGATGTAATACTCAAAATTTCAACTTAAATTATATAAAGAACGTCATTAGTAATAAAGAGAAACTGGCAATTACAGTGTGTCATTAGGAATAGCGTGAGCTTGAGCACTAACACGCGTGCATGATTCTGACAAATTAGTTCGGATCAGGATGTATTGTTATGATCCTAGAGGCAGCGATTTGTCAGTCTTCTGATATTTCTAAGCACATTCAAGAAAGAAGACATCGGAAACATTTGACAAATTATAGGTCCAAAAGCGAAATCTGTGAAAGCTGCTAACTCCAGTTGTCCTCTTAAGGTTTAGACACGACATTCCCGCTGGACACGTTTAAGAGTTTTAGCAAAGTGCGTGCCAGGACAGTGCTAACCCAGATAAATAATCAATAGTGAGATTCGTTTTTAACCATTAGACTTCTGAGTTTCCACTAGTGCTTAAGCGCGGATACAGGATGAAGCATGAAATATCATACCTTTTATACTGTTTATTAAACATTTCTCTATCACGGAAATTTTACAAAAAATACTTAGGTAACTACTGGCTGAGCACTGAAAGCGCGTTTAATGTAGAATATGTTAAATTTGCCCGCATTTTGTGTTACAACTTCTTGCAGCCGAATATTTATATTTGCCCCAATCTTCCAAACCTGCAAGATAAAAGCTTGCACATTTGCAAGCTTCCTTGCAAATCCTATAATAAATCCTCTATAAAATTAAGAAATCACATGAATTGAAATCGGGCTATGGGTAGGCCACTGTATCTCACATTCGTAACGGTCAGGAAACCGATGCTGCAAATCAGACAATTTAAACAGGTCATACAGGAAATAAAGACAACATTTGTAGTGTATGGGAGGATTCGTCAGGAATCGCTGATATGCATAAGAGGACACCTCTTGCCATTTTCGTTCTGCGGATATTTGATTGCTGTCGTCGATTCTTTTGTGACACAGAGCCATTGACTTCTAACTGCTGACGCAATTTGTGAATGATTTATTTACACAGAGTCCAAATCGTACCAGAGTGTGATCGAAAACGACTTTATGTCACTACTATACTATATTTTTTTCAAATGGAATTCCAGTTTTCACTTTCTGATCGACACATAACCGACCGTTATCTGCTATCGGGCAAACTGTTGTTTTATGGCGAATTAAAAGACAGTCTCTAATATTTCCTAAAGGCCATCGGATTTTCCATGAATGAAAACGGGCCGAATACTCGTTTTTAAATTCAATATCTGAAAATTATATATATGAAAATTATAACTTCGTATCCCACCCTGCAGTTGTATGAAACGTGTAATATATTTAATGAGATTGATCGAGTAGGTTTAATTACCTTCACACAAGAAAGATGAATTTGTCATCCATGGAAATGAGAGCCTTGAAAAAAAAAATTAAATGATAAGTATAATTATGTACGAAGGCACTGTTTGGTTAAAAATATGATATTTATAAAGGGTTTTAAAACAAAGGCGATTGCGTTTAATAAGATCTTTTACGTTTTTCTCCACAACAGAAGATAGTAAGTATACTTAAATGCTTCATCTGGAACCTGTACCAGAAACTTCAAACGTGCGATTCAAACCCCAGATTTGTAAGGCATAAAATGTTTTGTTTCTGAATTAATTAATGCTTTACTTTCGTCTATTTTTATATAAGCATAAATTTAACATATTAAGCTGAAAATATATAGTTTTTTCTTTAGTTCGATCAATTAATAACAAAACCTGACAATATTATTTCTCAAAGACTCTCATTAATGTATTTTCATTTTAGTTAAAATAAGTAAAATCTTATTTGTCTGATCAAATGTTTAATTTTTATGCTGTTTATTTCATTGTTTCTTAGGAATTACAAGTTCGTTTCTAGTAAAATGCGATAAAAGAAAATCTCTTTGGAATTTACAGGAGACTGCAAGATCAATAAAGCTTTTATTCTTTCAAAGTACGGTGATTAATAATGAGTCAACTGCGTTTTATTTTCTTTCGTCCTCAGCCTCAGGAGTATTAGTAAGGAACTAGGTAAAAGTTTTCGAACTAATCAACCTAATTTCTATCAATATGATAGGTTTTGGGATGTTATCGGTTAAGCCTTCTTGGCTTCATGCTTTACTGGCCATTTGCGGAAGGGCTTTATTAATTTAATATGATGTTTCTGGAATACATATGCTTATTGTGCATTATTTGAAGAAAGAATTATCCTATTTACTACTATTGCATTAAATCCATTAAAGCAACTAGCAAATGAGCTTAATCAAGCCCTTTATTTAAATAATGCAATTTTACATTTTTCCTCTTTACGTGGTATAGCACTTGGATCGCCTTTAGTCAAAATTAATGGAATGAAATTAATGGAACGATTGATGGTATGGTTACGTACAACCAATCGTTCCATCATTGCGACACTGTTCGCAACTGATTTATTTTTCAGTTTGCCATTTATATCTACTTTTTACCCACTTCAAACTTTCAGCGTGATAGACAAAATATATTGAAGTTCATAAATAAAGTATAACATTTATTCTTATGAATATTTTGCGAACCAAAATTTAGAACTGAACGAAATTTGGTATTCTTGCATAATTAATTAATGTAAAAGGAGATAAGCGAGAAATCATGCAATATTGTGTAACATATTTTTAAATGCGATTTCAAAACACTGCTTTTCTCTTTTATAAAACGGTGATTTGCTTTTAACGTAGCATAGACTTCACACTAGTTTCCAGCTTCTTCTTACTTACTGTGCAAGAAAATATCTAAGTTAGAATGTGATCATCTGTACAGAAAAAAAAATGTCTGAAAAACAGAATTTCTTTCTTTTTTGCTTGAATGCATATAATCTGCGGAGAATGACGTGATGCATTTCATATGCATGAATAGTAGGATTAATTAATGGCTAGAGACACGTGGGCACTGCAGTCACTAGTTGTTGAAAACACTTATCAGCCTGCTGAGATCGGGAAGAATGAGAATTTTTATCTAAGGTTATTAATTCTGGACAAACAGCAGTTCGAAATATGAAATTCCTTTATGCCATCTGTGTAACCTTTAGAAGTAATAAAGTCATCGAAGATATGTAACTCTGAGTATCAACTCAACATATTATCTCCGTAATAAGAATCCATCATTTCCAGCTTGAATTCTTTCTGTGATTTAAAAAAATATTATAATTTATTCCTAATTCCTTCTATCACTGGCGCGACAGTAAATAGCCAGGGAACTGAATTAGGACTCACCATAAATAAAAAGCAAATTGTACTCTGCTTATTGAGTCTAAATTATATATTTTAATTATACTATAAAAGCGCGAGTCCAGAAGTCAGGAGCAGACAAGTTATCGTACATCTGGCATACATGCCTTACCACTGAAAACTGGTAACACGAACCCGGATCGAGTGCAACGGAATCAATGTGGCTCCATGTGAACTTTCGAGCTTTCTCCCACGTGTAACATAAACAGGATCCAATTTCTCTTAAAATGTTTTCCAGGAATGTACATTTAGGCAGATAGTCTTCGTGTGTTTGCTTCAATTAACCAAACAAATAGCCTTCTTTCTTTAAGCCTTTTGTAAAACGTGTGTCTGGAAAGAACCGGGCCGGCTCTTTGTTGAGGTACACTGCAGAAAGCATCCGGGATATCTTGTATTCCATGTCTAATAATTATGCTGCATAAATATTTTATAGTTTGTACAACTTTGTATTGCTAGTTGTCTAACATTTTATGGGTTTCTAATTATTCAGCGTAGTCTGGAAATTAATTTCCATGCAAATAATTATTTACGAAACCGTATGTCTTAGAAAGAGATCCTAGGAAACATTTGCACTTGATATACGTACTTAGTTGAATATATAATGAATAATAATAAGGCAATATTTTATAATACTCTACACATTTACTTATTATAGATACAGGTATTGTTATAGGAGAAATAAATTTTTGATCATTTAAATTCTGTTCACTTCGGAGCTCTTCGTGTATTATACGGATGCATTTGCAATTTAAAATACTTTCTCAATTGATTCATTTCTTTAATGTAACGCACGAAATGATTTTTAAAGCTTATGGCTAACACAGATTTGGATAGCAATTTTCTGCGCAACCCACATTAATAGTACAAATAAAGATTTCTACGAACACCGTACTGGTTAACATATAGGAAAAAAAGCGATTTAAATTTTGATTAGATTTCAACAATTACAATTAATTGGCATAAAGGACGACCAAATCTCTCTCCTGAAAAAATACTATTTGATACTAACCATTTTATGTAATTCTTAAAGTTATGTAAAGAAACTGTGAAATCTTGTCAGTTTCTGAATCCTTTAGATCAGGTGTTATTGTCTTTAATGCCAAAATTTCAGTGTTCTCTCTCTCTATATATATATACAGCAAGCGATGCTTAAGCAAATATTTTCTGCAAATGAAGTACCAACAATTTCTATTAAATAATAAATTTGACCAAGTGGAAAAGAATACATAAATCTATTTTAAAGAAAATCTTTTTACAATGAATAAGCGAGATGTCTTCACATGATCTCAATTTATGATGGAATAATACTCCTTACCTTTTCTTTCCTCTAACATCTTGCACTCAATCCTGAGAAACTCGCTTCGTATGCTTATATGCTATGTATCTTAAAATTCTGGGTTTCACTTTTAAATTAGTAAATAAAACTATTTAAATTAAAATTATTTAAGTACGACAGTTCGGTGAAACAATTCAACAACTGGAATCTGAATATTATAGATCAGATGCATTTTTTTTTAAGTTTTTATTTTGAGTTCTATTTCAATATAAAGAAACTAATGACGGAAAACATCCTGCAACAATAAAGTAAGTTTTATCAAAGATATAAATAAATAATACTTGTAAGATCTGTAACGGGCAATATTTAAGGGTTATTTAGTCTATGTACTACCTAAATCACTGACATTTATGTGCAATACACATCAAATTATATTACTGTAGAGCTTTCTTCTTGAAGGAGTTTCTAAATGTTATTGTCAAATGGTTTTCGAAACTACTAATTAAAAAAGCAGTTACAATTTTATCATTTTAGTGACCTTTCTTCCTTTTCTTCTTTTTTAGTGAAATTCTTACGAAACTGTGATAATTTCAGATATTAGAGCGTATTATGAGCCTAAATTATATGCTTAATAAAGTGTAAATGTAAAAGCCCCTTAATAACTGATAATTTTGATCTTACAGGATATAGATACGTTTACTGTTTAAACTTTTTTTGTATTAATGAGAACATTAGTTTTAAAAGAGCAGTAAAACAGTTTCATGTGAACTATATAAAGAAATTAACTCCTAATTACTGCCACTCTGATCAGTATAGTAGCTACTGCACTTGGCTGCTGAAGCGTTCGTGGAGCTTCTGGTTCAAATACCGGAGGAGCTTATATTAAGGGTGTTTGTAAGCGTATATTATCTGTGAAATATTAGGGCACTCCTTGTGCATGGTGAGCCAAACGGTTCCGTCCTCTTGGTATTGTCTTTCAAAACTGAGACGGAACTAGACAAAGTCGCACTGTCATCTGTATTGTGCTCCAGGCAGGATGAGAAAGACAAACGCAAACTTGTATTCTTTGCCACGATAATATTTGTGGATTTATTTGTATATTCCGACTAAACATCAAATGATTAATTCTTCTTACAATTAAAGAAAGAATAATTTGATTAAATAAATTTTAAAACTAACTAAATATCGATAGATACTATGCGACATTCTCCTTAATCTTAAACATATTGGAGAGTAAACGCAAGAAAGTGGCAACAGTATTCCTATTATAAACACGTAACAATGTCAAGCTATTCCCGGCTCCTTTTATGGCATGAATTATTAACTACGCAATTATTCCGCTACCGTGGAGTAAATAATTCTGCAGACTGCATTGCAGAATCTTTCATTTTGCCCTGCGAACACTAGATTAGAATTATATTCTATCCACTTTGTCTCAGGGATTTAACTGCCATCTGTATACCGTAGATAAATCTAAAACGTTGTTTCTGCATGTGTGTACATTTATATGCATACATCAATGTAATGTAGGCAAACGTGAGATGCACGCTTTTGTATACAATATGAGCAAATATTAGAGCCTGCTCATATAAAGTGGCAAAATCCCCAAGTAAATTTTATGAGCACACATATACATACTACAGACAAGTTACATAATTCTTTCATGATTCACTTACTGCAGTCGTAATTAAAAGTGATTTATCATACACGCTTTTTGTTTTAGTAATTAACTCATAATTTTTCTCATTAAGGTATTTCATATTGATGGCTGTGAAATGTTACCTATGATGTTCAGTTTAATTTAAAAATCGTCAAGGATTTCTTATCACCATAGGAACTATTATTCTCGAAATGTAATTTCGGAACTGTAATCATCCGGTTTATCACAATGAATAATTTTTACATAAATGAAATAATAAAGAATCTATACATTCATATATCTGTATATATTGAGAGAGAGAGAGAGAGATTAAAGAGAATAATGTTTTATTTCCAACAACTCTGCCACTGCTGGCTTTCGAATCACTGAATTTGTTAATCAAAAATTCATTAAATTTGTAGAAAATACGAATTAAATAAAAACCAAATTCGAAATTCAGAACTGAGCTTCGAGGTGCTATCTAGTATAAACTGCTAATATATATATATATATAGAGAGAGAGAATTACTAAGTTTTTTACCAGATGAATTATCAGTTCTGAATTTCGAATTTGGTTGTTATTTACTTCACATTTTCTACAAATTTACTGAATGTTTGATTAACAAATTCAGTGATTTGAAAGCCAGCAGTGGTGGCGCTGTTCGAAAAACAATATTTGCCTCTCCAGCGCGTTGAACTGTTGCCATTCATCAAGATGTGAGGATGAATACCTTTCAGTTTTAATCAACAAACTCTGTTCTTTGAAAGCAATGTGTTTCCACTGCTGTAAATAAAATGTTCTTTTCTTCCATGCGCCAGATTTAGTAAAGCCTAAGTTATTTAACTTTTGAACTTTTTAATTTATTCTGGAAGATTACTGAATAAGAAACTAAGTGATTTAAAACAATAGTACAATGCTTGAGATTTTTTATATATCTAATACGATTCTTTTAAATAAAATGCATTAAAATCATGAAATTTATAATTAGAAATAATAAACATTTTTATGAAATTGCACTAGGTATGCTCAGAAAATCATCATTTACTTTTGCTTTTTATGGTAAATCTTTTAGGTGGTTGGTCACGTAAGAAGTTAGTTTTTAAAGAAATAGTTTAGCGAATATAAAATAGTATGACTACACTCTCTATAATTATCTATGTATTAATATATAGTAATAATATATCACTCTATATAACACTTTATATAATAATACTGTATATAAAAAAATGCTTTTTTAAATTTTTTTTCTTATTCTGCTTTTGAATTTAACGTGTCGTAAGTGTGATGTGATATTTCATAAATAAAGTTAAAAGCACAAAAGGTTAGTAATAAAAAGACAAAAAGACACAATCTTGCGCATAAAACTGAACAATGCTGTGATGAAAAAGAAAGACTGAAAAGAATAGAAAACTGAATACCAACACTTAACACTGTATCCGAATTTCTAGGCAAAGTGATGCTTAATAATAAAGCTATAAAAATGTATTAATAGGAATGAAGAGCGGATAGTTTAATGGAAAATTTTAAGTAAGTTTGTTAAACCTTAGCAAACCCTTCTGGTGCGATGCTAAAATCTAAATCCTTTAATATTTTCACTCATTCTTTTCTTTTTATTTAATTGCTAGCCCAAAGATGCAAATTGCCCAGAAGGGCTATTAATTTCGTTTTGGCAGTTTTTGTTGATTCGCTATAGAAGTCTGAATCACTTTTCTTATTCTTGTAACCAAATACTAATGTTTAAAGAAATGCATTATGTTTAAAGAAATTAAATAATTAAGAATATGCATGAATGTATGTATCTTTCTCGCACTGTGAAAAAACAACGGTACCTAAAGACATCCGATTTTGAATAACGTAGTCCTCAACTCGAATATGGGCTTGTGGAAAACCAAATTTGGAATTTGTTTCATTATCTATTTCATATTTTGTAAAACATTAAAGAATGTTTTGAATGTTGAACAAAATCAACGATTTCAAAGCGAACAATGGCAACACAGTAAACATTTTTATCTCAAGGGAGCGAGACTGTGTATCGGAAATTCTAAAGATATGTTCTCTTTAAATGTTTTGTGATATTGTTGTTGAATTGAGTTTTATGGTTTAGGTGTGATGAACATGATAGCACGTCCAGAAAGTAAGTTCCCTTTCAATTTATCTCCGCTGCAGCTCTGCGATCGCAGTTCCGGACATGCGCAGTAGACGCTCTGTATCAAGGAGAAGAAACGCGCGCCATTTGGAGATCGCTGTCAGTCACGTACGCTTTGTTGTGCTTGTTTACAATGTCGGTGTTGATTGAAAATCTCGCCGCTTGTGAAATCAGATCTGTGATTCGTTTTCTGAATGCGAGGAAAGTGAAATTTAGTGAAATTTATCGGCAAATTTGCGATGTTTACGGACCAAAAGCGATGAGTGATTCAATGGTGAGAAGATGGGTCCGAAAGTTCAATGACGGACGTAGTGATGTGCACGATGAAGAACGAAGTGGGCGTCCATCTTTGGTTACAGAAGAACTGGTTCACGCGATTGATGACAAGATCCATGAATACCGAAGGTTTATAATTTGTGCTCTCGCTATGGAATTTCTCCAAATTTCACGATCACTAATGCATGAAATTGTTACCGAAATTTCGTATGAAATTTCGTAAACTTTCCTCAAGTTGGGTACCAAAGATTCTTACTGAGCAACACAAAACAAAACGGATGGGCAGTGCACTTCAGTTTTTGACCCGTTATGCTGAAAGCGGCGAAGAATTTCTGACACAGATAGTCACAGGAGATGAAACTTGGATTTCTTACGACACCCCTGAAAGTAAGCGGCAATCAATGGAATGGAGGCACACTTCATCCCCAGCAAAGGTTAAGCCGAAGCAAATCTTGACACCTCGAAAAATGATGTGCACAGTGTTCTGGGACTGGAAAGGCATCTTACTCATTGATTTCTTACCGCGTGGTCAAACAATCAGAGCAGATTCGGAAATTGCGCCGCACAATACAGAATAAGCGCCGAGGATTGCTGTCAAAAGGTGTTGTTTTTCTTCACGACAACGCACGACCACACACTGCAAATGTGACGAAAAACCTCCTACAGGGATTTGGCTGGGACGTGTTTGACCATCCTCCGTACAGCCCTGACCTCGCTCCTAGCGACTTTCATCTGCTCTTACATCTTAAGTCTTTCCTTGGCGGTAATGTGGAAAAGTAGTTCAAGAGTTGTTGAATTTTGTGCAATAAATATTTTTTCTGTAGCTGTGCACAATTTACTTTTATTACCAAACGGAACTTACTTTCTGGACGTACAAGATAACGAACGCACAAAACGTTAAAAAACGCCGTTTTTGTGTAATAGAAAATCTGAAAACCGTCAGATTTTGTTACCTAATAAAATATATTTTCTTGTTAACTTTTACCCTATGTTGTGAATGCTATAATTACAAATATTCGTGTCACTCACATAGTACCTGTAAACATGTACTATAAGGAAAATATTTGTTCATTGCTCTGATTAGTCCATTGAAGGACTTATTATTAAAACATGGCCTTATTACCGGAGCACAATATACACATTTTTTATTTTCATTTACAAAGCAGCAACCCAAAATTAAATTAAAATTTTCAGCAGTCTAAAATTAAATACTCTAGCACTTCTATAACTGTGTTTTTCACTACCGTTACTCAAAATTTTGCATTTTTGCATATTCGCGACATTTCTTTCTGAATCAAAACATTCAATTATTTTAAGTCTGTATATATTGCTTTTAAATATAAAACTTCATTAGTATTAATTAACTTTAAAGTGTATTATGAGTTTTGTTTTCCCATAAGCTAAGTCCTAAGCTTTCTGTTTTATTTTCTTCCCGATGAAACGCCTGACTAACGGTTTTATTTCTTCCCTTTTGCTAATGGATGAAATTTCTCAATGAGAGTATAAAAAAACAATCTCAGACTGGTACATCATTTGATTGAGTCTTCAATAACAATTTTAATAAAAGCGTGTATATTTCCATGCAAGATCTACCAAACGTAATTTTGCAGAATGAACTAAAAGTTATTTAAAACTACGTTTATTAAAAATGTAACGAAATAGAGAGAGAAAGACTTCAATATCCATGTAAATATTTTACAATAATAAATTTCAAGGATTTATCTTTAAAGGAATTAATTTATTAAAATAATTTCTGTTACGGTTCTAGTTACAATGCTGGATTGTCATAAAATATCTTACCGAATATATGAAATTCTAGCGGCCTATGCCTCAACGAATAGAAATGAAACTTCAGATTTGTTATTTGAAGGTCTGAGCTAGAGATTCTGATGATAAAAACAATACAGCTCTAATGGTTAGGGTAACAATGAAAACATTTCGAAATTTTCGAATGGCCACATGCATTGCTTTCCTGAGCTAATTGCTCAGCGCATTGAAAAGCCATAAACGGCGTTGGAAGGAAATACGTATGACTAAAATTGCCGGCCTAATACATTTGCAAAGAAGAACATTGTACAGAAGCAATGACAACACAAGAGAGAGATGGGAAAAGAACTTTTATCGAGTATCCCCCGACTTCATTCCAATGGATTTCTGATTCTAGGCTTATCTGAAACCTAAGGTAGAGACATCAAATCCACAAGATTTTTCTAAATTGAAAGATGCCACAAAACATGAAGCCACAAAACTCATTTCTCCTCCGATGAAGCGTTCATCATTGTTGTCAACAATCTCCGGCATACAATACGCTATTATCTGCTAAGGTGGGCACATTGAAAACTTGTGATTCTAATCATTTTTTTCCTCTGTTGTGTTCTAAGTGTTCCTTTACAATACTGTTTTCTATTAAAATGCTTTACAACGGCACGTTTCATCATACATGTATCATTCCAACGTCCTTTATGATTTTTTCATGCCCTCATCAATTTGCGCAAGAAAAAGTGAGCTTTGCCATTTGAAAATTCTGAAATTTTCCCTCTGTAATCGCAACCGTGAGAGCTCAATTTTTTTAAACAGCACAACCTCGAGCGCATACCTTCAAAAAAGAATATATGAAATTTCATTTCAGTTGGTTGAATGAAAGGCCGCTAGGGATTCATTTACAGGAAGTTTTTTATGATCACCCTATATGTAACATTATAGCATTCTAGATGGCGTTCGTGCCAAATGCTGGACGCTGTGAAATCTCAGGAAGCGTTACTAGTCGTGAAACTGTAAAGATGTACGACAAGCAAAGAGCTAAGAAGAATGAGTCTGAGAAATTTTGCTGTGGCAGCACATTTCTTTTAAATTTCTGAATTTGTTTATCAGATACGAAAGACAAATATATTGCGAGTGGCAACACACATATTACTTATCGCCGAGTTTTGTGATGATATTTGAAACATATACATTACGCTTTGCAGAGTAGGAAAATAAAGCAATACGATGGATGACACATTGTCTTTACCGCGTTATATTGTAGGTACCGGAACAACGAGTTCCACGAAATGCCGGATGGTTAAGATCTTTTAATACTGATAGGTCGACCTGGTCTCTAATCCCAGAAAACGAGCTAACTGCATGGTTGAATTTCGTGATTTTCCCCACGTATAACGCGAACACAAGCCAGTTCCTCCAGCAAAGCATTCCTCTCCTTAGTCAAATGATCCCCGTGAGCTTTATCATACTCGAAGAACCCATTTCTGACCAATGTAGGCAAATTTTTCTAGAAATTTATTTTCTCAGAACATGATTGAAGGCTGGTTGTTAAGGAAAAAATTGTATTTGTTGCGCGTATGTCAGTCTGTTAGAAGGAATTAAAGATTACAGGGCCAAGAAACGTAACCTAATTAAGTAAAATTCTTGGAAGCAAAAGTTGCTGGACATCGTGGGCTCGATGAAATGTTGCTAAATTTAGTGTTTCATTCCGTTAGTTCATTAAGCAAACTTCCTTAAATCAAGTTTCTACGAGAATCGCTTTGGACGATATAGTGATTACCAGAAGCTGACTACTTGGCCAAAATGCAGTTCAAAAGTGCAGGTTGAAATGTTACGTAAGGTCTGCATGTTTGTGCTTGTCGCTTCAGTTTTACTGCAGATGAGATATCTGTCCACCTCTGGAAAGTATCCTGACAAATGTTCCGGATAAGATGGCTGAAACACCTCTGAGTTTGTCCATTTATGGCAAATTGCTCCACAGCAACCGACTATTATACGATCATTAAAACCGAATCATTAAACGACCATTCAAAATGTATAAAAATGTTGAGTTCGATGGAGGGTTCAGGGATTTTGTTTTCAAGTCTGATAATAAGCAGACATGGTAGATGAAGAAGACTTAATGAACTGTGAGATTGCATATGTGTATAATGTATGTAGATACTTTTAGTGAATATAAATTAGTCTTTGTAGCAGAAAATAAAAGGCAAAAAAAAAACTTACAATCTTTAACATTTGTCATCTAACATCTCTAACATAATGTTTTCTGAAACCTTCTAATGGCGTAGTTCGTGATTAGGAATCGGCATCAGGAAACATTGAATTTATTTCCAAAATAACATCTCAGATAACGAAAAATTCACATAAAAGGTATCCGAGAACGGATTTTGTTAGTTATCCGAGGTACAGTTTTCTTATTCTTACAAGGGTAAGGCACTGGACAAATCCAAAGAGGTTATTGAATGGAAAATCTTTAAATAAGAGTCAGTCGGTAGAAGAAATTTGGAGTATATCCAAAGCTGTAAGAAATACTTCTTAAAATATTTGTTTTAAATTTCATTTGTTTACTGAAAATACAACTGAAAGTGGTTTTGCACGTTTTTTAATCAATAGACATCTAGAACATGCAACTTTAATAAATTTATTACATATTCCGTTAAACTGCGACAAATTTAACAGAATATATATATATTCTGTTGAAGACTGTTTAACAATGTTATTTATATCCCTAATAGTTACCAAACAGAATGTATTTTATTGATAAATATGTTACGTGTTCATTGCTTTATTTCGTCAGACGCATGCTAATTTAAGGTAAATCATAATTAAACAGGCGTATGTTAACCAACAATAACAAGCTACGAACAACTCATGCATGCATCGAAAATGTCCTATGAATGGTAGCATGCGCTCTTTCTGATTGTTTACAATGAAACTTGTAACATCTGAGTGTTTGATGTTGGCGGAATTAAATCCGTCATAGGCTAACGAAAGCTTTCAGTTTATAAACGAAGCTTTACTAAGCATTAAACTTGTCCGTTTGTTCCGTGCCGCGCAAAACTGGGACCTCTAGCATTAGGTAAATTGGTAGCAGATTCGAATTGTTTAATAGCAGTACATTTAACAAAGGATTGATTAAAACATTGGCTGATTGAATTTTGCTTAAATCAGATTACTATCAGAATCTGTTCGTTAGTTACAAATGGCAATTACGCTGAAATAATAAGAATATAATGTAATAGCTATAACTGCTTAATATGTATACTGTTCAGTAATACTTGGAAAATAATATCCGCTTATTATATTAGGTTCTGCTGGCGTATATTTCCTTCTGAAATTTATTAAATTAGAAAATTGATCCTATAGAGTTTCTATCAGATTTCGGTAGAGAACACTGTGTTAACTTTCATAAATGGAACTATATAAACCATTTCTTTAAAACGCAATGGAGAAAATCTGCTTTCATATTTAATTTCTCACCATTATATATTAATCTTATGTGATTAAGTTGGGGTGTCAAAACTGGTAACACGTAAAAATATATTTTATTGGTAACTCTGAAATATTTAAATTGCTTCTTAACAGAAATGTATGAGGATCGATTATATTAATTTCTTAAATTTTAACCTGCATTAAATAACTTCAAAACTCAGATTACAAAAAAATGTGCCAATTATACTCAATCTTCGACCCCGATTTCACAAGAATGTGTGAAGGACAGGATGGAATATTTTTAAACAGACTGGTATTACTATTTTTTCTTCTGAGATATTTTGCATTCGTATTTCTTAAAATGTTTTCATTTGAGTTTTTTATTCGATTGTTTAATTCCAATTATTATAGATTTTATAGTATGTGAAACCAAAAACATTTTTAGTATAAACAGCTC
>KK115267.1:0-42866 GCA_000611955.2 Stegodyphus mimosarum | reverse complement strand
GTAGAGATTAAGCATTAGTTATCCTATTTCTTTTGAATTTATTAGCAGCACTCTAAAAGAACTTTATATTTAAATTATTTTTCTCTCGAGTAACAAATAAATTTTGTCTTAACGAAGAATGTTTATCATTATATAAAATATGCCTGACCGAACCATGCTACAGAAAATTTATCGAAAATTTAAAACACAAAAACTTCAAAACCTTCTCAAAAACCAATAAATAAGTATAAAACATAATTTTATGTGGCAAAGTTAATAGACATCTAGTCCGTTAAATTTTAAATTACAAAAAAAGTAATTAAAAAAATGTTAACCGTTGAAAATTATTAAAAATGAAAAAGGAATTAAAAAATGAAGCCTTGGAAAATAATAGATAAACACCACACCGCTTTGAATACTCTGCCGTCAGGGAGGGAGGGAAAAGTGTTTAAATAACCTCAATTAATTAATTAAATTGAACCTAATCTAACTAAAACAAACGTTGTCCTTTGATTTAATTAGATTAAATTAAAATGTATGAAGTCATAAATTATGGCCATTTAGCTAAATTCAGAGTACTCTAATCACTATAAATTTTAGTCTCTAAAATCAAATACAAATTAAAAATAAATAGGCAGTGCCTGAGTTCATTTAAGATAGATTGTAAGAATCCAGTATGGTTCCAAAGCCAAACAACATTCAAAGAAAGGCGTAATAAAATGTTTTTAGAAATAAAAATATAAAGGCAGTGCCTGAAATATAATCAAATATTAAAGCCCAAAAAAAAGATGTTAATCTCAAGTCAGTCGTTAGTTACTTCCAAAACGGAAAGAAATTGTTATTTTCGAATAAATGTACAGTATTATCGGGCAGCAAAATTCAGTGTCAGTCGTGGGAAAAGATGGAAATGTGGTTGCAAAGCTTAAATGTAAAACGTCTTTCCGCTACCGTTAGGGCTATTAATTTTGGCCCTTAAAATTAAATTTTTGTTTTATTTATAGGTTTCTTGAGGTGATTTTAAAGTTTTTAAACTTTCGCTCTCTCTCTGTCTCGGTATATATATATGTAGGATATGTATTAATTTTGAGTAACTGATAAAAGCAATTTCTGTCTTCTGAATACGGAATGCAAACATACTTCAAATATCCTTCTACAACTCTTATTAATTGAATAATCCGCATAATAGCATGAATTCTCCCTGTTATAGACGTGATAAAAAATGTTGATGGGGAAATCAATTCGGCCTGCTATACGTGCTACCGAAATTGAATTAAAAGCATATTAGAATTCAATATATATATATTTATTGCAAACACTGAATCTGAGAGCATCCAGGCTTTACCATACGAAATGAAAAGAATCTTAAAATATTCAGTAATCTGTACCGAAAGAAATGTACGAAACCAATGTATAGACCCTCAATCCGCCAGTTAACATAATTATGAAAAAAGACGATAACGCAACGTCAAGTCAACCAGCATTAGCTACTTATAGTCAGAGTGCTTCACAGGATTTTAAAGAAATTGGTCCAGTTGTCCTAAGTGTTATTCGTAATTTGCGGGAAATGAAGGGCTGCTCTCTGAAAGACATAACAAACTTTGTGGCTACCAAAAGCAAACTCGAAATAAACACGTACACCTTTGGCATCAAATCATTTTTAAAGAAGGCTGTCGAAAACGGCATACTGACTAAGCTGGGAGGAAAGTACAAGTTGCGAGAAACTGTTGGAAGACGTAGAAGAAGCAGAAGCCGAAAGACACTGAAATCTGGAGTTACAAAACGCAAACGTTCTCGATCCAGAAGACGTGGTACTAGCTCTAAGACAAGAGGTCGTCGAAGAAGGGGTAGGGCTAAGCGTACTATTAACCGACGCCATTCAAGACGTAAAGCGCACGAAGTTCATAAACCAGGAGATAGCTCTAAGCAGTAACAATGTGAAAACATTTTGAAATATTTCCACGAAAATTCCTAATCAGTACCTTAAAACATCATAGAGCGAAATGTCTTTTAAAACTACAAATATCAGCATAATATTTGCACTATTACATATCAGTATAATCTATGTATCACAATCTATAAAATTAATGTGCTTAAAATCCGTAAATCAAACAGAAATTTAGTAGAGTAGACAGCGTTTATTTTTTAATGGGAAATACTATCTTATGCAATATTCTCACTTATATCCTTTTAAAAAATTTCAGAAAATGATTTTCCTGATATCCAGCTGGAAATGCCAAACACTAGTTTTTAAGTTACTTGATGAAGAATAATAATGCCAATTTTACCTGTTTGTTTATCTAATATCTTACATAACATCTAAACTAAAAAAAATTCGAAAGAATGATGTTTGTAGTATGATAATAAGTGATTCCTTAACAATGTCTCTCTGATAATAATTGACTCCTAAAATAATTACGAAATGTGATTAAATTTCTGTAAGCTGTAAACGAAATGTGAATATTTTGAATGCAGTTATAATAATTACTCATAAAAAATTAAAATGCATTTCTTTCCAAATAATTTAACTTAAAATTTTCGGTTTTGTGCGTTTACCGGAATATTAGATTAAACAATTTCCTTCAGCAGAACACAAATTTTATTTTCGAATATTTTATCACCCAATATTATTTTGCAGCTATAAGGGCCTTCGCATAGATTATATCAGCATCATGTTGCAAAAATTACGTAAGCTAAATGTTTGTAATCTAAAAATTATAAATTTTTTAAATTTATAATTTCGTAAATAATTCAGGACATTTTCGTTTCTAATGCGATGAAGCTGGTATTTTCTTATTTTTGTCTTTGGTTTTTATTTTCTATCACGCCTTATCAACATAATTTTTTGCCATTTTGGTTTTCGAATATGCTGTCGTAAGGCCTATGACGCATAATTTTGGAAATCCCTCCGCCATCCGGCAGAAATTCAAAACTGAAAAAGAAACGCACGGCAAAAGTAAATGATTTAGGGATTATAAAACATAGTCTCTGTTCATTTATTAACATAATACTGTAATTTAGAAAAATTTCACTGCATTCTTAATCATAAACAATGGAGAAAATTTGGTGGCGATTGCGGACTATTAGCGAAATTTCCGCCAACAATCGACCGGATTTTACGCACGTACCAATATTTTTCTGCGCTTTCAAAAATTGTACTGGCGTGTTTCTCTTCCGTATTCTTAAAACTCACGTAGTCGTCAGACGTAACAGACATTTTGGTATTTGACTTTCGTAACAGCCATGGCGAAAAGGTGAGTTTAGAGCGTTTCTGCATTGGCGAGAAAAAAACAGTTACCGTACTGCGCGTGTGAAAGAAACAAACGCTTAAAGACCGAACTAGTTTTTGATAATAGAATTGTGTCAATATAGCTGTCTTATATATTTACTCACATGCATATGTATAAACATGCATACTAGCCTATATTCCAAGCTTGGCAATGTCTTGAAATTGTCAGCTAATTCTATAGAGGCTCTTCATAAATTTCTTAATTTGATTTTCGTTCTACCTGGATTTTGCTTTGCTATACAAAACAACATGTGGCTGGCATTTTTCTTGAAATTGCAACTGTATTTTTGAAAGTATAAATTATGATATTCTGCTTAAGAGTTTTGTTTTGGTGCAAAATGGCGCTTTTAGAGAAGCAATAGATGGAAGACTTATATTCGTTCTTTTTCCGACGAAACCTATTCCTATCTGGATATTAAAAGACGCTGAGAAAACCATGACTTTTCAATATCTAAAGTTACTATAGGTAATGTTACCAACAAGAAAAGGAAAAACTTTAAAATTTGGTTTCCAGTGGAAAAACTGTTCAAAACACATATGAAAGGAATATTACAAAGTAATATCATTAATGTTTAAGAAAAGCTGCTAAGTCAAAGAGCAGTTGCAAAGTCATTAAAATGCTCAGTGTGAACTGTAAAAAAGTGTTTAATGCGGATTTGGAAAAACGAAATGTGAATCGTCTTTCTCCACGAAATATCGAACAACGTGGAATACGCTGCAGAATTCTTTATGCGAGACATTTACCCGGAGAAAGTCGAAAAATGTGGCCACAATAGACGAATCTTGGATGTATTTAAACGACTGCAAAGAATAGAGATCTATTTATTATCATCAAAGTGGAGAACAAAATCTTAAAGCATAGTTCAAAGAATCCAAAGAAATTTTTTAAATAGATTTATGATAGTTGATAATTTTTCAATAAAGACAAATTAAAAATAAAGACAGTGAAAATTAATGTAAGGATAAAATCCACATACTATCAGAAATATATTTTATAGTTAATTTTCAAATGTGAGATATATTCTCTTTGCCCACTCTGCCATCATCAGTAGAACTGCATCAAGAGAAAGCAAGCAGCTATACGTCAAAATCCACTGTTAATTTCCTGGGGAAAAAAACGGAACAAGAAACGGGTATCAAGACCATTCTCTCAACTCCGTATCTCTACTAAATCTGCTGAGGTATCAGACATGGATTTTTGCGTTTTTGGAATTTAAAAACGGATAGTCGAAACGTCGACATATTTCTGTAAATACAACGAAATCATCTAAAAATGTGCAAACACCGTATTTACCACAGACTGTCTACTGTTGACCGAATCTCGATATATAATTTATTAACATTTCGTAATCCGGATACAGATTATATCTATATCAGGTTTACAAATATATTATATATATAATTTATATTAATTCATCTATAAGTTATAAAAATATTTTACTAGCGTATAAAATTTAAATATTTATTAATTTAAATATGAATAGTTTTCCAATTTATCGAAAAAGTGAATTTTATTTAACTTAACATTTTTACAGATGGCAGAAAGCCTTTTTAATAAAAGGCAGAAATTTGTTTCTCAGTCAGAAATTAAAAATATAGATATGTCTCTTTATAAAAAAATTGTTTCCTTTTGGTATTCCGAAATCTTATTCTTTACAAATTATTCTGAAAACTTGCTTATTTAGGGAGGGATCAAAATCAATTTTCACCCTCATTTTGCACTGGTTACTTATTTTAGTATGCGAGTGTATTCCAAGTAACAGGTTTGAAATAATTTCGGTCGTTATTCTCAAATTCACAATGAAAATGCCTAATTTTTTGCTCATAATTGTGTATTGCACAAAAACTCGAAATGTTCAGAAATCATTAACTGCAGATTCTGGTAAATGTTTTCTACAGCTTTTCAATTAACTACATTTTTCCATTAATTGCGAAAAATAATTACGTTAAATTAATGAAATGTGAATATTTTATACCTTCTACAAATTTCTCATAATAAATTTTCCATCAGATTGAAGAAGTGTAAACAACTTATTATGTGTTATTATGTAACTTTTCTCTTTGATCACACGAATTAGCTAGAATTCGGTATTTTTACATAAATTTTTGTGAAAGTATTAAAATTAGTTTTTACTGCAGCTTAAGTTTATATTTAGAATTGGCGGAGTTAAAGAGATTTTCATGAATTATTGTTTTCTAAATTGTTTTAAGAAATTGTTTCTAGACTTTACTCATTCAGAACTACTTTTTATCAGATCAGAAATAATAGCCTGATTAAATTATTAGTTATTAAATGAAGGAACACTTGTTGGTGCTGTGTTGTCTTCTGGATAAAAAAAACTAGACTAGATAAGAGTTTATTAAATTTGCATTCTCAGTTTTCATTTTTCTAGATATTGATTTATCTGAAATTAGTAACTTATGATGACAATATGATCTTACAATATGATAAAGTCAAATTTAGAAATTTGATTCTTAAAAAGTTTTGATTAATTTTCAATCCCGAAATCTTTCGAATTTAATGCATTTTAGTACATATTACTGTATTTCCTTTTTATGTGATTAATAAGTGTGTTTTATTCACGTATCATGTAAATACTAAACTATTAGCCCAAAGTGGCAATTTGCTCAGAAGGGCTAATAACTTCGTTTCGGCATTTTGCGTGATTCACTATAAACGGCAAATCCCTTTTTAAACTGTTGCTACCAAATATTACAACCCTGCATTATATTTAAAAAATTAAATAACGAAGAATCTGCATATATGTATGTATGTATGTTTCTCGCATTGTGATAAAACAACGGTACTTACAGCCATCAAATTTTGAATAACGTACATGTCCACCTGAATCGGGAAGCCCAAATTTGGAATCTAAATATTTTTATTATCTGTTTCATACTTTGTAAAGCATTTATGAGTTTTTGATTAAGAAACTCAACGATTTCAAAGCAAGGATTGGCAACACAGTACGGAAAAAAATTATATCCCTAGCGCGCGAAGTCTGTATATCGGAAGCTTTTTAAAATATTTTGTGATATTGCTGTTAAATTGAATTTTATGGTTTAAGTGAGAAGGACATCATATTTAATAAATAAAATTAACACGCAAAATTTTAAAGAAACCTTCCTTTGAGCGTAATATAAAATTTGAATGCTTTCAGATTTTTTATTAATTATCATTGATTTAATTGCTTATATTGTATGGTTTCCTTTAGTTTGAATAACCAATTATTTAAATTTTTGTTATCTTTTCTGAGCCCCTCAATTTCCTCTCACATTTCCTCGCCAGGATGCAAAATAAGTTAAAGTGAAGAAGATTGTTTAAATGAGCGAAAAGATAAGGTTAGTCACAGCGTGATTTTGCTAGTATAACTCACGTTGCTTTCTCTCCTTCCTGCTGCTAAATCTTAGTTGCCCCTACGCCTTC
This sequence comes from Stegodyphus mimosarum, assembly GCA_000611955.2. NCBI lineage: Eukaryota > Metazoa > Arthropoda > Arachnida > Araneae > Eresidae > Stegodyphus > Stegodyphus mimosarum. The sequence continues at coordinate 36,174 of KK115267.1, read as the reverse complement.
TGCCTGTTTATTTAAAGTCTGCCACCGGTGTAGGTTGCTGAGTCAGCCTGTTAGTCTTAAGTAGTCCAGCACTACTGTTTGGTATATATTTTTAAGTCATTAATTTCCCACCGCAAGTAGTAGGCGTTATTATTGTGAGCAAGAAGTACGTGCATTTTTGTTAAAAAGCTTAATCAAATAAAAGGGCAATTTAAGCCCTTTCCTCTGTGTGCTATTTCTTCACTCCTGTGCGAGAAGTCGCCTGAGTTAGTAATAAATTGTATCTTTGAATATTAGCCAAAAGGATGAGATCTTACTATATGATTTCTTTATTACTGATTTAGAGTATAATTAATTAAATATCTTTGAAATTTCAAAACTCTATCTTATCTTGTTTACTTTAAATTATTTTCATTTGGTTCAAGCAGACTAATTATCATTCTCATTTTTGAGTTTTGTTCGTAGCTTATGATTTAACTTTAGTGAAATAACTAATTTAATCCTTACTTGAAAAAAAGACGAAACACTCTCACTTAATTTTTTATTGCTAATTAATAGTGGATTGGCTTGTTCTCCTTGATTAGTCAATTAATCTACGATGAATAGCAATTGCTATCTCTTTAGTACTTTAAATTTTACTTTTTAATTTTACGATCTAGAGCTTTTCCTGTTTAAAATAATAGTTCTATAACAGCATATTAAAATATATTTCCTGCAATAGAGACCTAAATAACTTGTTTTTAAAATACTAATTAAAATTTTTCAAATAATTCAACGCATAAATTAAATTTATGTTTCTTGTTAGATGGAATATAAAAAACATCTGTAATAATAAATTATGTTTATATATATAGAGATAGATTATATATATATATAAACAAAAATAAGGTAGTCTCCTAGGAATAGTAATAAAAATTATAATCTTTATTACTATTGAGAAAAATTTTTTAGATTACGTACTAGAGCATACTAATAGGCATTAATTAAGGTAAATTAAAGAATTTGGTAAAAACATAAAAAATCAAATTAATTCTAAAAGAGAATTCTTCTAGAATGTTGTAAAGAAAATAATTACTGCTATTTAATGAAGATATGCCTTATTATGGAGAACAAATCAACCACCCTATAATACAAGACTTCTCAAATAGCCACTAAGAAATAATGAGAATGCCGTGTGGATGCAACTTTCACAGCTCATAGCTAGTGATCCACCAGGGGTCTGAACTCGGTACAAAATATGTGCCGGAGGGAACATCGAAGTCATTTTATCAGTATGTTTTCATTGCAGTTCCAATTTTGTTCGCAAGGTTACAAAAGTTTGACAAAAGTTGTATGGCACTACGACTATCATTCATAATCTAGATGGCTTTAGGGTCTAAAAAAACATTATATATCTCAGTCCCTTATCGATAGCAACGAGTTCATTTTTAAAAACTGAACTACAGTCAGGAATTCTTTATTTATGTTGACAATTCTATTGGGATCTCTGATAAGTATTTCAACTTGGGAATACTCATTTTTGCTACCATCATTATACATAAGCGTAGTGCCTTTTCGGATGTTATTTATAAATCCAAGCGAAAATTGTAGAAGGCAAATCGAGGGAACATTTTTCTTTGTGAGCCTTGACAGTAGTTCAGTAGAGAAACTGATCCTTGGAAGACCCACTGAGGGGTCAATGTATTGCTTCAGAATCATTGTTCTACGGTGGGATCGAGTAAGTTGTTATGCTTAATTTGACTAAAAGGACTGTGCTTCTGAAGTCTTTCGTTATAATGTCAATGCCGCAATAAATCCGAGGTACTATATTGGGAACAGTAGCTGTAACGTTTGTTGTAATATTTCACAAGGCTCGCGTATCATCTGAGACTCAGAGGCTGAAGCTCCGCCTGAGACAGCACAATATCATTTGGGCAGCCGTTATGTAAACCAGTTATAACACGAGAGGCACTAAGCTTCACTCCTCCAATTTCTAGATTTAAGTTGTAGACGCATAGCAATGTATAGGAAGGCTGTATTCCAAGATGGGAAGGCTAGCCATACAGGTAGCTCTTAAAGATCCTGCGTCAGCACCCCAACCAATATTCAACAACCTAAACAAGCGATTATGTTTCGTCACCTATGGACAAATAGTAAAATTGAATCAGTAAGAACTTCAGCCAAAACTGATTCAAGTTGCAAGTGAAAAAAACAACTATCAAGTACATGGTTATAGTACTTTGAAGTTACCTTTTCATCATTCTTTGAATATATACATGTATAAATTATTATATATGTGCATATATGGAAATCAAAATTAACTTCGTAATTCCCCCTGCTTATTCTAAAAATCGTAACTTTTCTGCACTGCATTATTTCTAGATCCAGCCATCTTGCATGGCTAACGTAACGCTAATGACGTAACTAATTTAGACATTAAACTCCCAATTTCGAGAATTGAAACCTCTCTAACCTACACCAAAAAGGTCTATTTGGTGACCCTCCATATTGATAATATGTTTTAGCTTCAGCTCTCCTGCAGTCAAGATGCTGCTTCGCTCCCTTCGTTTCGTCTTGCCGCTAAATATGCTATTACCTAAAATGTGATACTCTATGTAAAATTGTGGGGGCGTATTGTGCCCATGATCATGTGCGATGAAAAAGTTGTCTTTTATAATTATTTTGTATCCACCAGTAAAAGTGCTGTTCAATTCGGCAATGTCTGTCTACACATCTTTCCTTCGAGTGTCATCTTTCGAATTACGTAGTAAAGTCTCACCAGGATATAACGCAGTGAACCATTGTCCGTCTGTTGCAGCTTAGTCTAAGTCCCCTTATTGAAATGAATCTAAATATCAAGTCACTGCTCATCTAGACGATTTAACCAGACATCTCAATGCCTTGAGACGGAATAATAGTGAGAAGAAAGAAGACCTCAAAGTGCTGAAACTGCGGAGCTGAAGGCCATTTACGAAGAAACTGGACACCCCAGAGCACTGATGTTAAGACCGCTCCTATCAAGAGCCAGGGAAACTAATTAGTCGCCATCTCGCTGGGCGGAGGTTCCCAGATAATGAAAAACCCCAGTTTAAAGCGCTTTAGATTTCTGCAGTGAGTGGCAGCAGTAATGGACTTTTTATCATGGGACATATCAATGGAGTTTCCTGCAATATGACGATCAATACGGGAGCCAAAGTTACCATCATCCGAAATGATTTGGCTCAACAACTCGAAGGTAAACTTATCTGGACGCTGCCCTGCGATACGCTCCAGACTATGTCCCTCGAGAAAATGGACATCGAAGAAAAAGTAAAGCTTAACAGCACGTTTGGAAGTGCAGCTTACCATCACACGGCATATGTAGCCGAGGTTACAGACCCTTGAATACTCGGATAGGACTTTCTAAGGAAATACAATTTTTCCTTGGTCTTTAAAAATAACGAACTGCATTCTGCTTCTGAGGACATAGACTTTTTCGGAATTATTGATGAAAGAGTTAAATCTGTTCAAAAAATCATAGCGCAACACAATATCACAATACCAGCAAGAACAGAAGTTTTACATCTTGGATCCATACCCGAAAACAGAAATTTCCGCTACGGCATCGTCGAATATCCCAAGAACTGTAACAGCCCAAAAAGAGTAACTAGTAGCCTCCTCACTCGTCGACCTATCAAAGACCGTTATTCCGGTGAGAGTTGCCAATGTAACTGAAAATGCGAGAGTTATTAAGACAGGTGCTGTGGTTGAAGCATGTACTCCAGTAACCAGAGTTGAAAGAAACAGTAACGTCTTAGAATCCGTGTCTTCAGAAGGCATTGCATCGGAGTTATTGCAGAATACGGAATTAAACGATGAAGAGAGGAATGCTGCCGAACGTTTCATTCAAGACCTTCAAGATGTTCTCTCCCGCTCATGTTCTGATATTGTTCGAACTAGTTTGACGAAATATAGAATCGATACCGTTGATCATTCACAAATCAAGTAATATGTAAGATTTCGACCGATTACTAAACAGGAAGAGGTAAGAACACTTTCAAAGGACATGAAAGAAAGCGATGTCTTAAGCCTTCAGCAAGTCCTTGGGAATCTCCCATCTTCCAGGGTAAAAAGAAAGACGGTTCGACTAGCTTTTGCGTTGACTATCGCCTATTGAATGAGCTTAAGAAGAACAACAGTTACTCTCTTCCTAGAACTGAAGAGATTCTGGACACTCTGTGGAAGCAAGGGGTTTTCAACACTTGAAATACTTCCTGATGACAGAGAAAAGACGGCATTTACTACCAGACAAGAACTTTGGCAGGTCAAGGTGATGACTTTTGAACTGTGTAATGCGTCGGGAACATTCGAACGCCGCATGGAGACTGTTTTGAATGTCTTTCCTACGAAGCCTGTCTGATACACCTGGATGACATAATCATCATAAGGAAGAGTTTTGGAAACATTTAGATAATCTCAGTTACCTCAGACATATCATCTCTGCTGAAAGTATACGTGTACGCCTCCTGAAAAAGTGTCACCAGTTAGACTGGAAATGCCGTGAAAATGTTTGTCAGCTAAGAAGTTTCCTGGGGCTTTGCATCTGTAGGAGATTTGTGAAGGACTTTTTTCAGTTGCAAGGCCTCTTCAAAAACTGACAGAGAGCAAACAAAGGTTCTTGTGGACAAACGAATGTGAGGATTTATTTATCAACCTGAAGGAAGCTTTAACATCGGCTCCAATCCTGACGTATCCTCAGCTCGTCAAATCATTTATTCCCGACACGGATGCTAGCAATGAGAATGTCGCTGCTGTTTTGTCCGAAGAAATAAACGGCCAAGAACGTGTCGTGGCATACTGGAGCAAGTGCCTTTCGAAACCGGAGATGAATTACTGCGTCACCAGGAAAGTGTTGCTCGCCATAATTAAAGCCGTAGAACATTTCCATTATTATATCTATTGCAGAAAATTCTGCTGCGCACGGATCATGCTCCTTGACCTGGCTTTTAAATTTCAAGAATCCTGGAGGCCAAATAGACAAGTGGATACATACACTCCAGGGATATGACAATCACTGTCCGTCATCGGCAGGGATCTTCACATTGAAACGCCGACGCCCTGTTCTAGAAGATCCTGCCAGAAAGCTGCCGATATTATTCCAGGGTCGAAATAAGCTACAAGCTGCTTAATCTGATCTCACGACAAATTATGACATCAACATTGGCTGATCCAGACATATGGAGTGACAAAGAAGTCAGGAAAGACCAGCTGAAATATTGTGAATTTAAACCTATAATTAACTGAACGGAGTCCTCAAACAGAAAAACTACCTGGCAGAACATTTCGATTTACAATCCTACGACAAAAACAATACTGGGTTCTCTGGGAGTCACTCCACATTCGAAACGGCATCCTATACCGGAAATTCAAATCGGATAATGGAAAGGCATTCCGATGGCAGCTGAAAGTTCTTAGATTCTGGAACCCGGACATCCTTCAAGGACTACATAGCAGCCCTACAGGAGCCCACTTCGGAATAATGAAGACCTTGGAGAGAGTTCGAGAGGGTTCCTACTGGAGTAATGCAAAGGATAACGTGCAAATCTGGTCCCATTCTTGCGATGCCTATGCGGGCCGGAAACGATCGAAGAAATGCAGCCGAGTCAAGCTGCAAAATTACATCATAGGAGCGCCTTTTGAACGTATCGCCGTTTACATCTTCGGACCTCTGCCTTGACCTGCAGATGGCGACAAATACATCCTCGTTGTCACTGATTACTTCACCAAGTGGCATGAAGCATATCCTATTGCTGATCAAGAGGCTGTCACAGTAGCAGAGGTAATGATACAGCACTGGATTTCTATGTCGGAGTGCCTCTTGAATTGCATTCCGATCAGAGAAGGAATTTTACCTCGACTATAATCAAAGAGCTCTGCAAGCTACTCTACATTGATAAAACCCAAACACCGCATTTACTTTCACAGTCGGACGGCATGGTTAAGAGGTTTAATCGAACCATCCTTAATAACCCATTGTCTCTGAATGGGTAGTCTCTAGAAACCAACAAGACTGGGAAAAGAAATTACCATTGTTTCATTGGGTTACCGCAGTGCTGTCCACAAGACTACCGGCAATTCCCCATCTCAGATACTCTTGGTCGTGATCTTCGTCTGCCTTGTCATGTTTTGTTTGGCCCCCACCGGATGCGACTTCATCGCCTGAAGAATACATCCAAGATCTCCAGGCTCGGTTAGAAGTGACGCACAGTTTTGCACGACATCGAGTCAACTTAGTGCCGGAGAAGATGAAGACTCGATACGACACGAAATCTACTGGACACGGATTCAACAAAGGAGACAAGGTGTGGTTGTGGAATCCAACTCGACGGAAAAGAAGACTCTGTGTTAAACTACAGTCCCCTTCGGATGATGCATACACAGTTCGAAACAGGCTGAACGACATCGTGATTCGGATTCGTAAGTATTTCTACTCTAAACCTAAAGTCGTTCATTACGAAAGGTTAGCTCCATGCTATGGCCATAATACGTAGTGTATGTAATGTAAATAGCATAAGACCATGGTCTTTTTTGTTTATAAATTTGTAAATTTTTGTACTCATTTATTTATTTTCTATTTGATTTTATTTGTATTTAGTATTTGATTTGTTTTAAGTTACTTATTGAAATTATTTTTTATGCTGTTTGTTATTCTAATGCAATGTTTATTATTAAATTGATCTTTAGTTGTAAATATGACTTCCTCTCCAGGAATTGTACTGCCCGGGCCGCGCAGTACTTGGGAATGGGGCAGTGTTGCGAATTTTCTATTTAGTTAGGTATTTTAATAGAATTACTATAATTAAAATTGTTTTATTTTTTAGTGCAATGCAGCGCATGTTATGTTTTAAGAGAAAGCTACGCGGGAAAAGTAAAAACACAAGAACGCGTGCATTTACCATTGAATAAAGGTTTATCTCCTCAATTTCTTTGTCTAATTTGAATAAATGTAATTGAATAGCATTAACCGTAATTCTACTCATTTTGCTTTCTAGAAATAGCTAGAATTGTCTCGCGCGGCCGATTTAAAAGTCCATACAAGCCGGAAACAAACATGCCAGCTTTATACTGTTTTAAGTGAACTGCTATTGTGTACTTCACTGCTGCAGTTTGTTGCTCGGATTAGCTTTCTTTGCGCTTTCTTATTTTTGAAGAATAATCCAACGATTTTGTTATATTTCTTGCGATGAAAATAAATCTGAGTTGTGCATTCAATTTTTACGAAACTAATATATAACTAATATATGATAATATAAAACTAATATATGTGTTTCGCATTTCCGAAAATTAAAATTTAGCTTATATATCATTTGTGAATTATTTTTAATGCCCCAACTTTATAAATAATTTTACTTACAGAGCAAAAAGACATTCCAGTTTGGATGCAATGGAAGTTTGAGTCCGTAGAATTTCTTTCAGGATCAGCTCGACATTTTTTCCCTTTAAAATTTAGTACATTAAAATACCTTTCTTAGAAATAGCACAGCATCAAATTTTAGACATCATTACAATTTTTTGATACGAATAACTTTCCAAGGATATTGCATTTATGTGCGTTTGAGCCATCTATCAACTTGACGAGGAATTTCTAAAATAAATCTATTATTCTCCATTTCAATCAAATCAAAATGAATATATTGAAAGTAGTAGAAGATTATACTGAAGATGCCAAGTATTTATCTCAAATGGTTAACAAAAAATTTAAATAGAAAATCGTTTCCATAAAGTGCAAAAACCTTCTGTCTTCTTCGAATAGATATCATGTAACACTTTTCTTTGAAAGTTTTCTAGAAGGCACTCCCGCCCTTTGGCAGTAGTCTTCCTGTACTTTGTCGTTCATTTAACCAACCAAGCATTTTGCGTACCTTAAGTGACAGCTGAAGTGTAAGGAGCAGAATCAACTTAATGGTTCTTTTGAATGAAGCATAATTTTATTTTAAAGCTACACTTATCAGCAGAGTTTTTGAAACTTTTTGCATTATATTCAAGCAATTTAGGTAAGTTCTGCTTTTGAGAGAAGCTTAAGTTCACTAATTTATCAAATCCGCGTCCCTTCAAATAGACAATTTTCAAAGTTGTTCCCATTTGACGGGGGATATGAAACATCAAATAGCAACAATCTGAAACAATTTATCTCTGAAGCAACAGTCTGAAATAATTTATCTTTCGTATTATAAATATATAGTAGGCTGAAGCATTTAAAAGATACATATTACGTGATAATTTAAATAAAAAATTATTAAGATTAACTGATGCAATTTATCTGCGAATAACTATTTCTTAAACGTATATAACGTATTTCGAATGTAAACGTACTTCTTAAACGTATGTAACTATTACATGAACATAAAAAACTCTACACGAAACAAAACTTTTATAAATAACTCAGAAGCAATCAAAAGTTAAATAAATTCAGAAATTAACTTGTTTACCTTTATTAAAGTAACTTGAATTTAGCCACTTCTGATTTCTCAGTGCAGAGTACAGTCCTGTCGCGGACACCACTTTTTTTTGTTATTCGGATGAAATTTAAATGTACTGTTTAAATAAAATTAAACTGCATTAAGCTGGTGATTTCCAACTCCAGAGGTCATTGTTTACCTATGGGTTAATGGTAATCGTTGTAATGCAAAGCAATGACTTAAAGCTACTAACATTTTTAATCAGTTACAACGTTCAATATTGTCTTTGCCAAAAACGTTATTCGTTCAATATTGTCTTTGCCAGGAAACAGTTCAGTTACCTGTGCTAAAGGCTAATTTATCCTATTTGGGTTCTTTGACTCCACTAGGACAATTTCTCCTGGAGAAGTCGTCTTTCTCCGTGAAGATGACTTTGGACTTCTTACCAATTCTCCTAGATATTCTTTATAGAAACGTTTTCGTAGATTTAGCCGTAAGTTATGAAGGTAACGTACACGTTTCAATAAATTCTGAGAGTCAATTATGTCCAAATCAACAGTTTCTCGCTCGCCTAAACCTTGAATAAAGTGAGCAGGCGTAAGATGTCTCAGTTCGTTAGGATCGTCTGACAAATATGTCAGTGGTCGTCTATTTATTGTGGCCTCACAGTCAGTGAGCAATGTCAACATTTCTTCATATGTGACACAGGATTTTTCTAAATACTTTCGAAGAAGTTCCTTGATACAACGAACCATTCTTTCCCCAAATCCACCGTGCCATGGGGCAGACGGAGGGCTAAATATCCATTTGATTTCACTAAAGCACATTCCCTTTGAATGATATCCCAGTCCAGAGATTTCAAAGCATTTGCTGTTCCTGTAAAGTTCGTGCCATTATCAGTATAAAGAGTAGAGCATCTTCCTGTTCGTGCCCAAAATCTTCTTAGTGCTTGCATAAATGCTTCAGTGGACAGTGAGGAAACTAGCTCAAGATGAACTGCTCGATGTACAGCACAAGTGAAAAGTACTATCCATGCTTTGCTTCCTCCACGTAGAAAAAGAGGTTCAGCCAGATCTGCACTAGTTACTTGAAATGCTGCAACTCGGTGTATTCTGTCGGGAGGTAAAGGAGCAGAATCTGAGTTAACATTTCTGGCAGTCAATTTCTTGCATTGTATACATTGTCGTAAAACTCTTCTGACAATTCTCCGTCCTTTGGGAATCCAAAATCTTTCTCTTAATTGTGTAAGTGTCGTTAAAACTCCAGCATGCATCAAAGAGCGGTGAATATGCAATATCAGTCTCTCTAGAATAGGATGGTCTGGTAAAACTATAGGACGTGTAAAATCCTCAGGATCTTGACTGAGAATAAGTCTTGTCTGAACCTTCAAAATTCCATTTTCGATGTAAAACTGTATCGTATCATTATACTTCTCACGTATTTCAGAAGGCCATTCAGACTGAATGATTTTTATTAGAGCGTTTTCTGCTCTTTCAATCTCTTCACTCGAAATCTCATCTGTCAGCTTCTTAGAATTTACTTTGACGTTATTACAAAACCTCAAAACATAAGCAGTCATGCGAAGAATTCTTTTGTAACTTGAAAAGTATAAAAATCTTTCGCTAAATTTTCTTTCCTTCTCAGTGACTAGATTTGTGACAACTGTCTTACGTCGCTCCAGAAATGCTTCCTCTGGAACCGACAATTCCGATATTGGCCAAGACTCTTCCTTTTCATACAGCCAGGCTGGTCCCTCCCACCAGTGACTCTGAAGGAAGTCCGACCAGTCGCATGTTCGGGTAGGCAGGTCTGCTGGGTTGACTTCTCCAGGAACGTGTCTCCAGTCGTCTATATTGGTCAGTTTCCTTATTTCTTTCACTCGATTTCCAACGAAAGTGTTCCATGGTTCTGTGTTCGTAATCCATGCCAGAACAATCATGGAATCGGTCCAAAAGTATGTCTTCAGAGGAAAATTCAAAACTTCTAATATTGTCGAGCCAATTCTAGCTCCCATGACAGCTCCTAGGAGCTCCAATCGCGGAATCGTTGGCCTCTTAACAGGAGCTCTTCTAGCCCTTGCTGAAACCATTGAAACTTTCACTTCTTCCCTTTCTTCACAGCGTAGAAATGCACAGCAAGCATACCCTTTAGATGAAGCATCAGTAAATACGTGTAAGGAGGCCATTTCGTAAGTTCCATGCATTATCCTTCGAGGAATTCTACATTTTTGAACAAGGTCTAAATGTTTAGCCCATCTTCGATAAAGTAACAGTAAATCGGATGGCAATTCTTCATCCCAGTTCAACTTATTACGCCAGGCTTCTTGGAGTAGTAACTTAGGCAATAGTGTTGCAGGTGACGTAAAGCCTATAGGGTCATATATGCTGTTAACAACAGAAATGAACATTCTCTTCGTAACAATTTCACTAAATTTCATGTCAGCTTGAGGACCAACGCAGTAAAGTTCATCGGTTTCTGTATCCCACTTAAGACCAAGTACATTTTGAATTTCCTGGTATTGAACTCCGGTGTGAGCCCAACATCTCAGTTCAAATGACGCTTCATTCATTACTTGTATAGCTTGAGATTTTAATTGCTCCAGTTCTTTTATGTCATTAACACTTGTGACTAGGTTGTCCAATTAAAATCCTTCTCTCAATTTATCAATTGTATTTTGAAGGTCTTCTGTCTGGAATTTTTGCAATCTTAAGTGATATTTTATTGTGGCATTCAGAAGAAAAGGACTGGAAGTAATGCCAAAAACTACTCGGCAGTGTCTATAAATGGTACGGTGGATTTTGGGAAAGAATGGTTCGTTGTATCAAGGAACTTCTTCGAAAGTGTTTAGGAAAATCCTGTGTCACATATGAAGAAATGTTGACATTGCTCACTGACTGTGAGGCCACAATAAATGGACGACCACTGACGTATTTGTCAGACGATCCTAACGAACTGAGACCTCTTACGCCTGCTCACTTTATTCAAGGTTTAGGCGAGCGAGAAACTGTTGATTTGGATTGTTGGTCCTTAATTGACTCTCAGCATTTATTGAAATGTGTACATTACCTTCATAACTTACGGCTAAATCTACGAAAACGTTTCTATAAAGAATATCTAGGAGAATTGGTAAGAAGTCCAAAGTCATCTTCACGGAGAAAGACGATTTCTCCAGGAGAAATTGTCCTAGTGGAGTCAAAGAACCCAAATAGGATAAATTGGCCTTTAGCACAGGTAATTTTCCTGGCAAAGACAATATTGAACGAATAATGTTTTTGGCAAAGACAATAATGAACGTTGTAACTGATTAAAAATGTTAGTAGCTTTAAGTCATTGCTTTGCATTACAACGATTACCATTAACCCATAAGTAAACAATGACCCCTGGAGTTGGAAATCACCAGCTTAATGCAGTTTAATTTTATTTCAACAGTACATTTAAATTTCATCCGAATAACAAAAAAAGTGGCGTCCGCGACAGGACTGTGCTCTGCACTGAGAAATCAGAAGTGGCTAAATTCAAGTTACTTTAATGAAGGTAAACAAGTTAATTTCTGAATTTATTTAACTTTTGATTGCTTCTGAGTTATTTATAAAAGTTTTGTTTCGTGTAGAGTTTTTTATGTTCATGTAATAGTTACATACGTTTAAGAAGTACGTTTACATTCGAAATACGTTATACACGTTTAAGAAATACGTTTGATGTACGTGTAAGTAAAACATTGTCAGGACTTAGTGTCCTGTGCATCATTTTAGGAAACATAATAAAGTCTGTAATAGGGTTCTTCTTCTCAAGTCCTGAACTGGAACAGTGAGCTGATAAAACGTAAGCTTTGTTCTGATGTAACTGCTGTGCTGGATAATAATTGCACGTGAAGGGATTTAAAATCCTCTTTTATTTAATCACTATTATTTACAAACTTCCCAACTCGGGAGAGATACAGAAAGTAAAAGACCGCACTTGGGTCGAACTTAACAATCAAATAAATTTAAAACTAAACCTAAAATAGAACTTAAATCAAACTTTGCTTCGCAGAGCAATTCGCGGAAGTTGGCCTCTCACTAAATGGTGCGTAGCAAGATATACTAATACTAGCGCACTTCAAATTGCTTCAATATGCAATTACGTAGCAAGCACTATGGCTTATAAATTTTAACTGCTAGCTGGTCAGACGAACGTTGAGCAGAGTGTCCGTGATTTGAGACTGAAGCTCTCTCACGCTAAGAGGTTTCTACCTCTGGCTTAAATAGTACTTCGCTGTACTTCAAAATTAGCATAAGTTGAAAACGCGCGCTTCTTCTGACGGGAAGTTGAAACAGAGAGGAGATAGAAAGATTTAAATTATAATAAAACTTGGTTAGTTTAACTAAAACCTTACAACATGACTTCAGAAAAAACAGACTGAGGCTGCTATTTGCAGAAAAGCCTGTTTTATGTCAGCAATTACCCCCAAAGTACCTAAACGGAATCTCAGCAGCAGAGGAGGTATCTGAAGTATCAGACTCGGTCCAACACTCAAACACTCATTTAGAGAAGCATATCCTGGTCTCTTGAAAGAAGCATCGAACACTGGTCGAACCTTAGTAGTACTGCTGGATGGCTTGATAACAGGCCTATGAGAGAGATAATGACTAAGCTTCGAAAGTTCCTCCCTTGGAACAGTCTCTATGATGCCTTCTAATTCCCACTGTTGGATTACTGCATCGTAGGCTTTATAGTTATTTTCGTTCAACAAACGTTTTGTTACCGTGCGAAGTCGTGATTCTGCTATGTCATACTTATCATAAAGAGCAGGATGTCCAGCTAGCCACGGCAAAGCTACTTCATAACGTTGATCTTCACATACTCTTAAGGTTTTCCTGAAATGGATCAATGTTTCTTCTTCAAGAAGGATCTTATTTTTTCTTTCTACAGGATCTGTAATGCCTAAAACTTCTAAATCCCACATCTTTGGCAGCTCAAAATTTTGGAGGTTTAACGTGACCATATTGACCACTTGTTTTTTCTTACCTAGTCCTAAAAATGTCCAACCTAATAAAGTTTCCACGGCTGAAATACCAGATGTAAGTACTTCAATTCTTCCTGTCAAAATGCTTCCAAGTACGTCAGCTCCTAGAAGAATTCTTATAGGTGGCGAATCTCTTCCGACATCTGTCAGTTTTATTCCTCGAGAGGCAAGTTCAACAAGTAATGTTTCATCACGTATTCTGGGTAACGTAGGGCAAATCTTCGGTTGATCGAGCAGAGACATTGAAGTAGAGTACTTTCGATCTAAACTTTCAATGGTTACAACATATTTCGTATGCTCAGCAGCCGGAGTAATTCCTCCGCCAAACAGTCCTTGAGATAACATTTCCTTTCCGGAAGGGGAAAGATTTAATTCAGCAGCTAAGCTCTTCTCAATATAGGAACGATGTGATCCATCATCCATTAAGCTCGTGCACATGCCTCTGTGCCGTAGTCTGATCATGATTGTTTTCAAATAAATTTCACGTTCTGAGGGAAGATTTGTCAACAGCGTCTTGGTAGATTTTTGCTTTTCTCCTGCGACTTTGTCCTTTGATGAAGAGTTAATATCTTTACCTAAATCTGGGCAAAGTAACGCGTAATGCCTCCGTCCACAAATCAAACATTTTACACTACTGTGACACCCTTTTGCCATATGACCAGGCTTAAGGCAAACAAGGCAGCATTTCCGTCGCATAACTTGGGACTTTCTGTCATCGTAATTTATTGTCGACAATTTTTGACAATCCTGACTTGGATGAGGACGGTCACAGAATATACAACTAATTTTTCTTCCAGATGTGTTCGAAATTAGAGTAGCAGCAGTAGGTTCATCTCGTTGAACTGGTTTTTGGAATTCCTTTCGTTTCGTACCACTTCCGAACGCATTTTCTGCTAAAACCCGATGCTCTTCACCCTCTACTTCATGACGTAAGAAAGACATCAAATTTTCCAGAATCTTCTCCTTTGCGAGGAATTGTTCTCCTTCCTCGACTTCTCTGTTGAGTCTATATCTGTCCTAAGCCTTTAGACTTTCAGTCGGAAGACATGATTCCACAACAGGATACAGCATTGCTGCGTAATTCGATGTTGTCACACCCAATGTCTCTAACGCTCGTAGATAGGAACCAAGTTTATCGTATAAATCAGCTAACTTGATGACTGATTTGTTATTTACTAATGCCAAAAGATCTCGAATGTAAACTTCAATCAATAAGTCCTTTCCGCCAAATCGGCACTTTAAATGTTCAATAACTTTCGCGTAGTTATCCTTAGAAGTTGGGTAACTTTCCGCTATATCGCGTGCTTTAGTTTTTGGTTTTAACGAAGAAAGCAGATACTGAAATTTATCTTCTTCTCTTAAATTTTCATCTTCATGAACTCGAGAAAACTGACCCCAAAATGCAACCCATGGTCTAGGCATAAGATCATACTCCTTAAGACGTAATTTGGGAAGTTTTAAGTTATCAGATGCAATCTTATTAGAAATTACAGATTTACTTTCATTATATTGATTATAATTCTTCTCGTATATAACTCGTACTTCAGTAAATTTATCTCTGTAAGATTCCATTGCATCATACTCTTCATCCGTAAAACTAATTAATTTTTTAATTTCTTCATCTACTTTAAATAAACGCTCTGCTTTCTCAACAACTTTGCAAAACTGTACGTGAATGTCCTTTTCAACATCAATTTTACGATGAATATCATTAAACGTATTCGCCGCTGTGGTAAAGAGACGGCGTAAATTAGTTCTTTCATCTCGTAACTTAGTTTCCAGTTTTGCTTGCTCAGCCTCAGTATGTGTTTTTTCTGAAGTCATGTTTTACTTACACGTACATCAAACGTATTTCTTAAACGTATATAACGTATTTCGAATGTAAACAAATGACCACTTGTGGTGGTTAATGTCAGTGACCACCGCCCACAGAACACATCCCTACAATTCAATCTCTATGGTACTCATGGAAACAATTTTTGTTTTTCCAAGCAGAGTGCAACTCTGCATTCCCTCACTGTTCTTACAGGCTTTACCTTGGTTCTCCAGAGTGCACATCATCGTGATGTTATCTTCGATGGCTAAGATGAATTGCTGCATCAATTGATGGCTTATGTTCTGTGGTTGGTTTATATTTTTTGATTGGCATCCAGTGAGCTACAAGAGAACTTTAGAAAGAGTAAGTCTTGAGAACCATTCACACGAGTGAGAAAGATGTTCAATAGAAAAGGTGGTAACTGTAGGTAACCACCTTTGAATTATTCATGAATTTCGGTAAGAAGAAACATGAATTATTCACGTACTTCGGTAAGAAGGTGGGAAGTCAGCACTAAAAATTACAACGTTCCATCAATTATAGACTGAATTTGATTATCGCCGATCACATTGATACCCGAGTTCCACCAGATTTCATGGAGCATGAGTTGGACAAATGCGGTAATATCATTTAGCTCTCAGAATTGGGTGAGCCTTGATCATTTCAAAAACGTAAAGATACCCATGACAGCATTGTCTAGTATAGAACGGGACGTATTGAAGCTCTTATTTCAAAATGCCAAGAGCTGTTCTGTAGAGAGAGAGAAAACAAACAATGGACATGTTGCCCTGGAAATATCCATAGACCAATAACCTGAGAAATTTTGCAGACAAAGTTTATTAAAATGTTTTGAGTGTCGAGACAACTGGGCATTTCAAGTCTTATTCCCCCAGTGTGACTAGAAAGGGAAGTGATCGCACAATAAGACTTGTGAACAGAAGGCCACAGGTGTCGCAGTCACAGGAATGTTTAATGATGGATGAGGTAGTTCAAATCAAAGACCTGACTTTTAACAATATAACTGTTGCAGCACTGGTCGACACAAGTAGTTTAGTGTGTCTCCTGCATAAAGATACATGCAAAAAATAGTTAACATGCCGAAGATGTCAAGGAAACTAATACTTTTATACAGGATTTGATCATCAGAGTTTTGGACTATGATGTCAGCTGAATATGAAATGGATATATATTGTTACAGATTTTGCACTTATTTAGCTATTTATTTAGAATTGCAATTAAAATTGTTTTGTTTTCTCGTGCAACGCAGACACGTCGAAAAAGTAAAAATACAAGAGCGCATGCATTTAATATTTAATAAATAAATATCTCATAATTGCTGTTCTATCGAGGAACATTCAAATAGTTATAGATTTTATCAGAATATTCTAGTGAACAATTTAAAAGGTAATAAAAACCGAATATAAACACCTCAGCTCAGTTGTAGCTGTTTAAAGCGAACTGCTATCTACTTACTGAAAGCTGTGACTGATTGTAGCGAATTCGCTGACATTGGATTACTTTACCTGTTTTGAATTGAATTGAATTTGAGATATTGTGATAGTGTACGAGTATCTCTGAGGAAATATTTAAGTATTTTGTTTTAATTCACGCGAAAAGAATAAATTTAATTAACTTTGGAACGACTTGTGCATTCAATCCATTACGAACGCGTACGCATGCAACAATGTGTACCTTTGTTTGTTCTGATGGGGAATAGAGCACCCACCGCTCACTTGCGCTAACAAGCAGAAAATTAGAGTGAATATTCTTGACCAAGTCCCATTAAATTTTAGCAGAAATGTTGCTGAGACTTGCAAGTATCAAATTTTATAAGAAAATTCTGCTGAAATTAAAAAGGTTATTTTGAATGCTCTGTAAAACAATACGTAATTATAAACTACCGTAAGAGCAGATTCGTCTAATATTTCTTTTAATAAGAAATATAATAAAATTTCTAAACGTGTTCATTTCCCTAAGTGGCGTAAAGAGTTTCGTAGTAGTAGATAGCATATCTGATATCTGAAAGCGAGGAAGCTGTTCAATCTGCTGGACTTCTGTCTTTAAATTATGAAGACAAAGTGAGAATTCATTCACCATCTGTATGCACTACTGGCCACCTAAATTGTAACACCAAGAAAGACAACAAATATCACAACAAAATTTATTTAGTAGATAACATGTTGACCAAGTATCAAATGATTAAATTTATAGACTTCTGTGAAGTGTGGTTCCTTCCAGAATCAGTAGCCAGAGTAACCGCCATTGTTGGAGATCACCTCTGCCACACGCCTCGGCATTAATTCAAAGAGACATTGGATGTGTTCTTGGGGTACAGCAGTCCAAGCAGCTTCCACACATTGCCTAAGTTGATCTGTTGTGGTAGCTTGGGATGTAATCTGGGTCAATCGTTCAGCAACCATGGACCACATGTTTTCTATCGGCGAAAGATCCGGAGAGCGAGCCGCCCAGGGAAGCAATTCAATCTGGCGATTGACGAAGAACCCTTGGACAATGCGTGCCACGTGTGGTCGCGCATTATTATTTGGCTGTGGGCAATCCCTGAAGGTAAGGAAGGACAACCGGCTCCAACACCTCGGAGATGTCGCGCTGACTGTTTAAAGTACCGGCAATGCGTACTAGAGGAGTGCGAGAGTGATATACAATACCGCCCCATGCCATAATATCCGGTGCAGGACCAGTGTGGTGGTCCATAACGCAGTTGTTCTGCATCCTCTCTCCACAATGTCTTCAGATTCCAATCCGACCATCGTGGTATTGCAGACAGAAGCGTCACTCGTCATTAAAGACAATTTCATTCCATTCTGCCGTCCACTTCTTTCTTTCATCGCACTATTGGTGGCGGAGACGTCTGTGGTTCTTCGTCAAAGGTATATGAAGCAACGGACATCTTGCTGACAGACCACTCTGCTGTAAACTGCGTCGAATGATATATGCAGACACTGGATGATGCCTTACAGACTGAATGTGTTGTGCTATGGTTCTTGATGTGACTGAGCGATCCGTCACTGCCATGAGCACAACGTTCCTGTCATCACGTGAAGTGGTGCACTGAGGTGGATGCGATCAAACACGTATGTCCGTCGTACCCTCCTGCATCCAACGGTCACATATCCGCATTAGAGTTGTTTGGTTTCGTCCAACACTCCTATCGATTTCCCTGAAAGATAATCCCCACTCTCGGTAGACTACTATCCTTCCTCTGTCGAATTCGGATACGATCAAGCGATGATCGCTGTTTACTGCCAGGCATAATTGATCTTTTTTTTTGAAAACATCACAAGAAAAAAACAATTGCGGAAGTTGAAATCGTCGAAAATCCAAGCCTTAAATAGCGCTTTGAAGTGGCGCCAGAGGCGCGTGTGATGTGCATCTGCGCTGAAATTTCAATCATTTGCATATCTCACCTTCGGTAATGCATGTTGTAAATTTCATGTTATTTGCATGCTTCCTTCAAGGTGTTGCATTTACGGTGGCCAGCAGTGTATGTAGTGAAGGATATCGATTGTGGTGCGAGAGATGAAGCACTTGAGTGTGGATCAATAGATCGAATTACAATAGAGCTGATAAATTAATTAGAAAGGCTTTGCTTACATAGAATTCGGAAATCGTGAATCAGTATCAAATTTTAAAACCCTTGAAAAATCTACACTTTAAAGGAGAATAATTAACATTCTTCCTGAACATACAAATCTCTCAGATGAGTACAAGAGACTGCGGAGGATTCTCAGCAGTGCTACAAGTCAAAGTACAATGCGAACATCATTTGATCTTTTGACTGGTTTACGATTGGTATGATGAAATATTTTTAAACAGACTAATATTACCATTTTTTCTGATTTATATTGCATTCATATTTCTCAGAATGTTTTCATTTGAGTTTTTTATTTTATTTTTTATTTGTAATGATTGAATGTATAGTTTTTATAGTATGTAAAACCCAAACAATTTTTAAGATTTTAAACAGCTCCTGAGGCCAGTGACATCTAGATGACCAAACCTGTAGAGATTAAGCATTAGTTATCATATTTCTTTGGGATTTATTAGCAGCATTCCAAAACAAGTTTATATTTAAAATTTTGTTTCTGTGGAGTAACAAATGAATTTTGTCTTAATAAAGAACGTTTTATCATTATAGGAAATATGCTTGACCGAAACATGCCACAGGAAAATTTATCGAAAATTTAAAAAGTAAAAATTTCAAAAGCTTCTCAAGAAACCAATAAATAACTTCAAAACAGAATTTTATGTGATGAAGGTAATAAACGGCTAGTCCGTTAAATTTCAAATTAAAAGAAATTAATTCAAAATTTTAAAAATTACTTTTGCAAATTATTAAAAATTAGAAAGAAATTAAAAAATGAAGTGTTAGAAAGTTATAAGGTATTTCTCTCGCCTTCTTCGCATGCCTTCGTGGTGTAGTAGTCAGCGTATTCCAGAGGTCCGTGGTTCGAGTTCTGGAGAAGGCGTTGCTCATTTATCAATACTCCTGCTTCCATAAAATAACCTAATGTTTCTACAAAGTAATAGAAAACTTTGCTTTAAACGCACTGTCTACAGGGAGGAAGACGTGTTTAAAATAATCTTAATTAATCAAATTAACGCTAATCTAATTAAATCAAATGGTGTCTCTTGATTTAACTCGATTAAATTAAAATGTCATATGAAGTCATAGATTACAACCGTTTAGCCAAATTAAGAGTATTATAATCAACCTAAAGTTTAGACTCTAAAAATTAGACAAATTAAAAATAAATAGGAAGCGCCAGAGTTCATCTAAGATAGATTCTATGAATCCAAAATGGCACATAAGCCAAAACTGCGTAATTAAATGTTTATAGAAATAAAAATAAAAAAGGCAGTGCCCGAAGTATAAACAAATATTAAAGCCAAAAAAAGATGTTAATCTAAATTGCACTGTTAATCAGTTCCAAAATGTTAAGAAATTGCTATTTGCCAAAATTTAAAGTCCTACATTTGGATAATTTTAAATAAGCAATGCCGAAATTTAATTAAGTAATTAAAAAGACTAAAAATAAAAAAGGAAAAACCAGGAAATTGAATACACAGTACGTCATAGGAAATGTGAAACATTAATAATTAAAAGAATGATGACTATCATTTAGTATACCCCACCCAGAATTTTCACCAAAAATATCGCCAAGCATAGCGATTAACCCATACCATTCGACAAACGTAATGTAAAAAACTGTAAATTTTTGGAACTACGATTACAGTCAACATTTACAGCTAATAGTGGTCATTTACATTTATCAATTTCAATACAAATTACCGAGATATTCATTTACTCAAAGTTAAATGCACGTGACCCTGTATTCTTACTTTTCCGCCATAGCTTTCTCTTAAAGTTTTCCTCTCTCTGCATTGCACGATGAAATACAACAATTTAAATTATAATTCTACTAAAATTAAATATCTGAGTACAAAATTCGTAACACTGTTATCGTGGATTATTTAACGCTCAGAAATCGCGTAGAATATTGTCTCTGAGATAAGATTTTTGGCTACTTTGGAATTGAGAATTTTGCATTTTGTTATGTTTGCTGTAAACCTGCTCTTAGTGATGTTGTAATTAATTATCAGTAGATCTTAACGGAAAATTTAAGGTGGGAATTTTCCAACAAGTTTAAAAGTTTGAGAAAGGCCTGGTATTTCAAACAGATATTTTATGTATGAATTAACAAGAGAGTATGAACTTTTCAGAGGATTTTTGATGGATTGTGTGGATTATTGAAGGATAGAGTTTGTTGCGAAAATGTAAGAAACTATGCGAGTTACTTAGTCAGAAAAAGTTATCGAATGGTATAATTCTGAGATGCAAAAAGTGTGAGACAAAGAAATCATGCAGGCTAAGATCTTGGTTCGCCTGTAGTAAGCTAATTTACAGTTAATTAATTCTTCATAATTATTTGTTAAGGGCGAAATATATAAAGATTTTCGGCATTGTTTTTAAAATTACATCCTTTTAACCTTAATCATTTTCATTAATCATTCCTTAATAATTGTTTTTCTATTAAAATCGTGTATAATAGTCGAAAATTTATTTCTTATATCCCCGATTTCTGGTGAAAACAAAATGGTCGACATTTTTGAAACACGCAGTTTCGTCGGAAATCTTCATAGTAACCATTTCTCAAAACACCGTATTTGACGCGCATTGGCACCAAATAATTTCACCAAATTTTGAAGGTGGGCTGTTTCAGAATAATAAACCATATCAGTCACCAGATAATTAAAACATACAAATAATTAAGCGAAAACGTACAGAGAGGCGAATAAATCTACATTATTATCGTGCAGTAGAATTTCATGTCAGTCGTGGCGGAAATGATGGTTGCCAAAGCTAAAATGTAAAACATCTTTTTGCTATCGTCAATACTATTAATTATGGCCCTTAAAATTATAGTTTTTATTTATTTATTTTATTGAGGTAATTTTAAAATTTTAAACATTCTCTCTCTCTCTGTATATATATATCTGTAGAATATGTATGAATTTTGAATTATTGGTAAAAGCAACTTCTATCTTCTGAATACGGAATGCAAACATACTTCAAATATTCGTAAACAACTCTTATTAATTAAATGATCCGCATAAATTCATAAATTCTTACTGTTTTACACGTGATAACAAAATGTTGATGGAATAATTAAATCGGCCCGTTATACGTGCTATCGAAATTAAATTATACGCATATTAGAATTCAGCATATTTATTTATTGCAAACATTGAATCTGATAGCATCCAGGCTTTACCACACGAAAGAAAAAGGATCTTAAAATATTCAGTAATCTGTACCGAAAGAAATGTATGAAACCAATGCACAAACCCTCAAACCGCCAGTTAGCATAATTATGGAAAAAGAGGATAACTCAACGTCAACTCAACCAGCAATACCTACTTATAGACCGAGCGCTTCACAGGATTTTAAAGAAATTGGTCCAGTTGTCCTAAATGCTATTCGTAATTTGCCGGAAATGAAGGGCTGCTCTCTGAAAGACATAACAAACTTTGTGGCTACAAAAAGCAAACTCGACGTAAACACACATACCTTTGGCATCAAATCATTTTTGAAGAAGGCTGTCGAAAATGGCGTACTGACTAAACTGGGAGGAAAGTACAAGTTGCGAGAAACTGCTGGAAGACGTAGAAGAAGCAGAAGCCGAAAGACAGCGAAATCTGGTGTTACAAAACGCAAACGTTCTCGATCCAGAAAACGTGGTACTAGCTCTAAGACAAGAGGTCGTCGAAGAAGCGGGAGGGCTAAGCGTACTACTAAACGACGCCGTTCAAGACGTAAAACGCACAAAAGTCATAAACCAGGAGATAGCTGTGGGCAGTAACAATTTCGAAACATTTTGAAATATTTCCACGAAAATTCCTAATCAGTACCTTAAAACATTTTACAGCGAAATATCTTTTCAAACTACAAATATCAGCATAATATTCGCCCTATTACATATCCGTACAATGCATGTATCACAATCTATAAAACTATGTATGTGTTTAAAGGCAATAAATCAAACAGAAGTTTAGAAGAGTATACAGTGTTTATTTATTATTCGGAAGTACCATCTTATGCAATTTTATCATTTAAATCCATTAGAAAACTTCAGAAAATCATTTGCCTCAGATCCAGTCGGAAATGCCAAACATAAGGTTTTAAGTTACTAGATGAGGCATAGTAATGCAACTTTGATTTGCTATTTTACCTAATATCTTACAGAACATTTAAACTAAAGACAATTTGAAAGAATGTTGCTTGTCTGATAATAAGCGATTCTTTAATAATTTCTTTTTGATAATAAATGACTCCTAAAATTAATTGCGAAGATTAATGAAATTTCTCTAAACTCTGAACGACATAAGAATTTTTTGAATGCAGTTATAATAAAATACTCATAAAATCAAAATGCATTTCTTTCCAAATAATTTAACTTAAAATTTTCACTTTCGTGCTTTTATCGGAATATTATATTAAACAATTTTATTCAGCATAACAGAAATTTGGTTTTTGAATATTTTTACCACCCAATATTATTTGGCAGCTGTAGGTATGAGGGCCTTCACACAGATTATATCACATGTTATAAATATAATGGTTTCCCACTTTCGTTTTCGAATTTGTTGTCGTAAGGACTAACGCATAATTTTGGAAATCCCTCCGCCGTCCGGCAGAAATTTAAAACTGAAATTTATGACCATTGCAAGAAGGAAAGTGAAACGCAAGCAAAAGTAAATGATTTGGGGATTATAAAACATAGTCCTTATCCATTTATTAGCAAACTCATAGTCTGCTAATTTAGAAAAATTACAATGAGGTCTTAATCGTAAACAATGGAGAAAAATCAGTTCGTTTTAGCAAGAAATAGTCGTAGACGTCGATGCTTCCTATGAAACAAAAATATTTTGTTACCTTCGTCGATCCCTTCAACTGGCCAATTAGTGCGATTTTGAGCTAATTATGGATGATCGTGTGCTTTAGGACACTACAGTAACTTTTGGCGACCATTGCCGAAATTTCCGCCAACAGTCGACTGGATATTTTTCCGCGCTTTGAAAAATTGTACTGGCGTGTACCTCTTCCGTATACTTAAAACCCACTTAGTTATCAGACGTAACAAACATCTCGGTATTTTTCTTTTGTAAAGGCCTTGGCGGAAAGGTGAGTTTAGAGCGTTTCTGCATTGGCGAGAAAAAACATTTACCGTACTGCGCATGTGACAGAAACAAACGGTTAATGATCGAACTAGTTTCTGATAATAGAATTGTGTCTATATAGGTGGTTTATATATTTACACACATGCAGACATACAAACATGCACACCTATTTTTTGGTTAATATTGGTAGCCTGGCAATATCTTGAAATTGCCAGCTACTTCTATAGAGACTATTCATAAATTTCTTAATTCAAGTTTCTCTCTGCCTGGATTTTCCTGTGCTATAGAAACATTCATGTGCCTGGCATTTTTGTTTAAAATTGCAACTGGATTTTTGAAAATATAAATTATGATATTCTGCCTAAGAGTTTTGTTTTTATGCAAAATGGCGTTTTTGAAGAACAAATTGATGGAAGACTACATTCGTTCTTTTTCTGACGAAACTTATTCCTATATAGATGTTAAAAATCGCTGAGGAAACCATGGATTTCCAATATCTAAAGCTATGATAGATAATGTTACCAACAAGAAAAGGAAAAACTTCAAAGTTTGGCTTCCAGTGGAGAAACTATTCAAAATACATAAGGAAAAAAGGAATGTGTTCGAATGTTGCAAAGTAAGATCATTATTGTTTACGAAAATCTGCGAAGTCAAAGAACAGTTGCAAAATCATTAAAATGCTCATTGAGAACTGTAAAAAAGTGATTAATGTTGATTTTAATCTCAAAAAGGTGAAAAACATAATGTGAATCGTCTTTCTCCACGACATATGGAAGAACGCAGAACGCGCTGATGAATTCTTTATTCGAAACATTTAACCAGAGAAAAGTCGAAATATTTTGTCACAATAGATGAATCGTGGATGTATTTAAACTACTGCAATGAAAAGAGATCCATTTATTATCATCAAAGTGGAGAACAAAATCTTAAAACATAGGTCAAAGAATCCAAAGAAAGTTTTTAAAGAGATTTATGATTGCTGCTGAATGTTTCATATAACGACAAATTAAAAATAAAGAATGTGGAAAATAATGTAATGATGAAATCCATATATTATCAGAAACATATTTTATACTTAATTTTCAAATATGAGCCATGTTCTCTTTTTCCACAGTACCATCATCGGTAGAACTGCATCAAGACAAAGTAAGCAACTATACGTCAACTTCCACTGTTTATTTCCTGGATAAAATAGAACAAGAAACAGTTATCAGAGCTATTCCCTCCACTCGGTATCTCTATTAAATCCACTGAGGTAGTACCCGTGCATTTTTGCGTTTTTGGAATTTTAAAAGCGGATTGTTGAAACTTCGACCTACGATCGTCCTTGGACTTTGAGGAGGTTTTCAAGAATGGGAAAGAAACTTGTTTCGATTGTACAAAAAGCTTTATTGTCTTCGAAACTAGGTTGTTGGAAGATAGTGAAGAATAACGCAAAAATGTGTAACGCCCTATGTACCACCGACAGTCTAATGTTGTCTGAATCTCGAAATATAATTTACCAATATTTCGTAAACCTCATACAGGTTATATCTATACCAGGTTTACAAATATATTATGTATATAATTTACATTAATTTATCTGTAAGTTATAAAAATATTTTACTAGCGTATAAAATTTAAATATTTGTTAATTTAAATATAAATAGTTTTCCAATTTATCGGGAAACTGAATTTTATTAACTGAACATAAAATTTTTACAGATGGCAGAAAGGAAAAGGAGATTAAAAGGAAGAAATTTATTTTACAGTCGGAAATAAAAAAATATAGATATGTCTCTTTATAAAGAAAAACTGTTTCCTCTTGGTATTTGGAAATCTTCAGAACGGCTATTAACTTGCTTTTGGCATTTTGCCTTGATTCACTATAAACGGCGAATCACTTTTTAAACAGTCTTTAGGGTCTAAAAAAGACACAATATAGCTCAGTTCCTCATCGATAGGAACGAATTAACTTTTGAAAACTGAGCTACAGTCAGGAATTCTTGTCTTTATTTTGACAATTCCATTCGAATTTCTAATAGTTAGTGCACTACCCAACGTTCGAATCCTCATTTTTGCTTCATACACGAGCGTAGTGCTCTTTGGGATGCTATTTATAATTTCAAGGGCAAATCGACGCATCATTTTTCTTTTGGACCCTTGACGGTAGTTCAGTATGGAAACTGACCTTGGAAGACCCACTGAGGGGTCAATGAATTACTTCAAGGATAATTCTTCTACGGTAGGATCGAGTAAGTTGTTATGCTCAATTTGACTAAACGAACTGAGTTTCTGAAGTCTTTCGTTATAATGCCAGTGCCGCAAGAAATCCGAGGTACTATTTTGGGAGCCGTAGCTATAACGTTTGTTGTAATATTTCACTAGGCTCGAGTTTCTTCTGAGACTCACAGACTGAAGGTTCGCCTCAGAAAGCACAATATCATTTGGACAGCTGTTACGTAAGCCAGTTATCCCTTTACGGCACGGTGTGCCCGGTCTGGGCACACCTATAATTTTTCCTGTGTACACACAAAAAATTGAATGGAAAAGGTTTTATATATTACTATTGGTTTCTTTTCACCTTCTTCATTAATACTAGATGGCATCACAACAAAAATCTGTCCATACATTTCAGCCATGTTTAGTTTTTTAAGACCCATATTTTTCAAAGAAATCGTTAAGATGAATTGTTTGAAAAGAAATTTCTCTGTTATTTTCAAGGCTGTATGCTGACCTCTTTTTCCTATATTAGTTTTAAATTTTTACCTTGGTAGCTTTCATAATAGCAAACGACAAACAGCTAGTGAGCCCAGAATGGGCACACTGCGCCGCTTTGGCTAGACATAGAACTGTATGTTTGTTTCCCCGCAGTATTTTCTTCATGGTGAGCTCATTAAGTACAGAAGGATAAGTACACATGTGTGTTTCATTTCCTGTTTTCCTTTTTCTTTTTTTGTTTGTTTCTGGAGGGCTAAGAAATTGTTGGGGTGTTTTTCTGAAGGTCAGGGGTAATGTTATCAGTTAGCTTTTTGATTTTCACTAGAATAGTGCTCTTTTTTCTTCCGCTTTTGTTGAAAGAAGTTTTCTTCGCTACGATTTGATAGTTTTGAGTTGTAGATGTTTATTTAATTTTATTTCATAGATTACATTTTCTTAATTATAGGTATAATATTGGTTTATTTTTTCTGATTTTTAATTATTTTGAAAATGGATCGGAGGGACCTGACCATTTCTGAAGCGCTGAAAATGCTAAATGATGTGCCGTCAGATAGAGGATCTGATATAGACAGCAGTGATACCAAAGAGTACGTAGCTGAACCGGGTGATGTTGCTGAACTGAGTGATGTTGCTGAACTGAGTGAGCATTCAGATGCCAATGATAGAAATAATAAAGATGATGAAGAGATGGTGAATGATACTTCCGAACCGGAACTATATACGCAGCCCCAAGTACCATCATGGCATAAGAAGAAAGAGCGGGCCGTGTGATGAGTTTTGGGAATTGCCAGAAAAAACACCAATAGCGGTGTTTCAAGCTATTTTTACTGTTGCTCTAATGGAGCATATAGTGTTTGAGACAAATCTATATGCTACTCAAGGTGGGAAGCCTTTTTCACCCTTTACTATAGAGGAATTATGCACGTTTTTAGGTCTGAATATCCTTATGGGCATAAAAAAATGCCTAGTTTATCGGGATTACTGGACAAATGAAGAAGCTCTCCATGACAGGTTTTTCAGTAAACGTATGTCATTTCGAAGATTCTTCTCAGATTGTACAAGGTGCGTCCATATCTAAATCACCTTTCTGATAGTTTTATTAGAATGCTTCATCCTAGTAAAAATCAATCACTTGATGACTCAATGATTCGATATAAGGGTAGAAGCTCCAAAGAAATTTCCACATATAACAAAAATATGGGTTTTGTGGATAAATTTGACCACCTGAAGTCCCTTTATGAAGCAAACCGGAAAAGCAAAAAATGGTGGCATCGCATCTGCTTTCATTTTCTGGATGTATCTGTTATAAACAGCTACATACTGCATAATATTCTGATTGACTGTCCGTCAGTCAGCATTTTATGTCAGGACAGCAAAGCAATTCCGGCTAACCCTTCTGTACTCTCTCCTAGAGATGGGAAAATCTTGAACAGCTTTGCCGAAGAGAAAACTTTATTCAAGTCCTCAAGACGCACTCCTTTACAAGAAACGAGTTTCTGAAGAAATGGAGTTTAGTAACGTTGAATAGATACCAGTGAAGGGTGTGAGAAGAAGGTGTGCGTACTGTAGCACTAAACAGGAGCCCCACAGATCCCGGTACATGTGAAAGACATGCAATGTTGGGCTGTGCTTTTTTGAAGGTGGTGTCACTTGCTTCGAAAAGTAGAACCACGAAAAAAGTAGACGAAAGTATAACTATCAAATATAAATAATGTAAATTTCATATAGCCAAGTTAATTTTTTTTAAATTTTTACGCATGTCATTATATAACCAAGAAGAGTTTTTTTCCTTTATTTTTTATTTTTTGGGGGGTTGTAGAGTAGCAGGCCTCCCCGTGGTGCACCCTGGGTAATGCCAAATCTGCTACGATTATCAGAATCTAGTGTTTTTTAATCATTTTTAATCATCTGTTACTCTATTACGGGCTTCCCAGAAATGCCCGCTTCAGCGTTCATTCGCTTGCTTAGACTGCCTACCAATTTTTTTATTCAAATTCCAACTTTAAAAGGTAGCATGTCGCAAAGGGTTATACCACGAGAGCAACTAAGCTGCACCCTCTCCAATTCCTGGAGGTTAGTTGTAGACGCACAGCAATGTATAGGAACGCTGTATTCCAAGATGGGAAGGATAATAGCCATTTAGGTAGCTCTTCAAGTTTACTGCGTCAGCATCCCAATCAATATTCAACAACCTAAAGAAGCGATTATGTTTCTTCACCTATATTTCCAAGGACAAGTAGTAAAATTGAATCAGTAAGAACTTGAGCCAAAACTGATTCAAGCTGCAAGTGAAAGAAACTATCAAATACATGGCACCGGTACTTAGAAATTACCTTTTCATCGTTCTTTGAATATATACGTATATAAATAATTATATATGTGTATATATATAAGTAAGATAAAATATGTGAATCAAAATTAGCTCCGTAATTTCCACTGCTTATTCTAAAAATCGTAACTTTTCTGCACTGCATTATTTCCAGATCAAGCCATCTTGCATGGCTTGAGTAACGCTGATGACTTAACTAATTCGGAACCTTAACTCACAGTTTCGAGAACTGAAACCTTTCTAACCTAAACGAAAACGTCTTTTTAGTGACCTTCCATATTGGATAATCGCGCACGTTTTAGCTTCAGCTGTCGTGCAGTCAAGATGCTACTTCGTTCTTTTCGCTTTGTCGTGCTGCTATAAAATTGTGAGGCGCGTATTGCGCCATGATTATCTGTGATGAAAAATGTGGTTTCCTTAATTAGTTTATCTCCACTAGTAAAAGTGATATTTAACTCAGCAACGTCTGTCTACCCGTCTTTCCTCCGAGTGTCAAATTTGTAACTACGCAGTAAAGTCCCTCCAATATATAACGCAACAAATCATTGTCAGTCTGTTGTAGCTTACTCTAAGATATCTTATTACAATGAAATTAATTATCAAACACATGTGTTTACATGTCACATGACCACGGGCACAATACGCGACCCACGGTTTTATATATAGTATCCCAGTTTAGATAATGGCGTAGTTAGCAGCAGGACAAAGCGATACGCTTACAATCCATCCCACGTCCAATTGGGAACAAACCATGTGCACAAAAAAATGTATTAAATTTTAACTTTTGCCTTAGTTTATTCAAAAACAGGCTGAAGTTAAAATTTAATACATTTTCGGACTGATGTACTTAGTTCCTTTATTGTACTACAGCCCTGCCGACTGTGTACAGAAGGATGTAAATTTATTTTTTCTTTTTCAATTTTGATTTCCGCATTTTTCGCGCCATTCAGGGAGTTTTCACACTGTGTTCCCTTTATTTTGTTTTTTTTTTAAGTATGATTTGTTCCGAGTTCAGCATGGTATGTATTTTAAACGTATTATTTTAATTTATTTTGCCTTATACCATGACTTCCTGCTGCTTTCAGCACGCAACTGGATTAGTTGTAAGATCTCGCTGGCCCAACTTGTCAGAAACTGGGGTAGTGATTGTGCCTATGTGTGAATTTCCACAGAAACGTAAGAAGGGGTTAGAATCCTTTTTTTTATCTTTAAAATGACAAATACGTCTACTTGACGTTCACAAACTGCACCAACCCGGCGGTAAACTAAAACAAAACGTAAAACTGAAAGTAATAACTAGGTGACAAATATCAAACACTACCGAAGAGGCTCTGAGATCCTAAACTAACTGCGTTTTTAATTACGCTGAGATTTAGCAAGATTTCAGATTAAACAGTTGAAAATTAGCACTTCTGCAAAGCTAGGCACACAGGCCGACACGCGCTGATCTAAATTCCACCGAGGAATCACTCTAGCGAAACTTCAAAGCAACTCTGGTTTCGTCTACTATTTAATTCAACTAGCTTCCGCTAAATTTGAATAAACTGCGTGTGCTACTACAATTTACATACTCTGGATCGAGCATTTCTAGGGGAAAATGAAGGCTAAAGATAAATTAACTTAAAATAAATGTTAGTTAAAATATAAACCCTACATAGTTTTTGTTAGTTTTTGAACTGCTTTTTACTCTGTATTAATTCATTCTCTCTCTCTCTGTGTATATATATATATATATATATTGTTGCGTGCGTACGGGTCCATAACGGATTGAATTCAACCAGTCTTTAAAAAGTTCACAAAATTTATTCTTTTCACAGGAAATAAAACAAAACGCTGAAATATTTCCTCGGAGATATTCGTACAATATCACACTTTCTCAAACCTTAAACAGAATTCAATTCAAAACAGATAAAGTTAATCCAATCTCGCAGCGAATTCGCTGCAATCAATCAGAGCATTAAGTAAACAAACAGTTCGCTTAAAACAGCTACAGTTACAACTAAGATGAGGTGTTTTAGTTCGGCTTTTATAGGCTTTTTAATTATTCACTAGAATATTTTAGCAAAACTTATTTTCTTGATGGCAACAGGAATTTCGAGATATTTCTTTATTAAATATTAAATTCACGCGCTTTCCGACGTAGCTCTCTCTTCAAATATCGTCCACACCAAATTACTTCCTGGCGTCGCTACGAATTTCTTTAAATTATCAACCCATTTGGCAACTGCAGAAACTTTTTACTTTTCCGACGTAGCTTTCTCTTCAAAAATCGTCTGCGTTGCATGGGAAAATAAAGCAATTTTAATTACAATTCAAAATAAATATCGAATCCATATATATATACTTGTTATTTATATATATGTATATACACCTATACATACGACTGAGCGCATTAGGCAGACACCAGCTGATGCATGTGTTTGTGTGTGTGCGTCACGTACGCATATACATAATGCTGATGTCTAGTTAACGTAAAAGTACCATATATAGCTACGTAATAAAAAAGGAGCTTAGCAGAAATTTTTACAGTTTTAGTTTAATACCTGAACGTCATTCAAATGAAAAGTAATATTATTTTACATCTATTTATCAGCCCAAAGTAACGCTAGCTCAGAAGGGTTATTAATTTCGTTTTGGTGTTTTGCGTCGATTCACTGTAAATTTCCCTATCACTTTTCAAACTGTTGCTACCAAATATTATCGTCCTGAGTTATATTTAAAGAAATTAAAAAATGAAGTATCTGCATAAATATATGTATGTTTCTCGAATTGTGATAAAACAACCTAGAGACATGAAATTTTGAATAACGCAATCCTCCTCCGTATATGGGCATCCGGAAGTCCAAATATGGAATTTGTTTTTTTTTTTGTAACACTTTGCAATTCGAATATTTTGTAACACTTTTACGAATTTGTGATTAAAAAACTCAACCATTTCAAAGCGAGCAATGGCAACACTGTACGAATTAAAAAACATTTTTATCTGCAACGCCCAAGATTTTTTACAGGAAATTCTAAAGATTTGCTCATTTTAAAATTATTTTGCTATACTGCGGTTGAATTGAATTTTATGGTTTTAGTGCGAAGAACATGATATTTAATAAACAAAGGTAGCACAGTAAACGTTAAAAAACACCCGTTTGGGCGTAATGTAAAATCTGAAAGCTTTGATAATTTTATTTAATTTTTCGCTATTTTAAGTTTTTTCTTAATCTTTGCAGCATGTTAATGCTTATTCCTTCATCTGTAAATGAAAAATAATCGTTAAATCAAGCAGAAAAAGTGTATTAATTAGTACTAAAGTAATTAGTGCTAATAAATACAGTTACTCTTACAGAGGAAATACAAAAAGGAATCCAGAAGAAGTTAAAGTTTTTGCCTTAATTCTCTTAATAATAGAACGAATGCCGTAATTTGTTTCCTAAAGGTAGCGTATATTTTTCCGTTACCAATTTAGTGTATGAAGTTCAAGAAAGTTCAACTGAATTCCAAAAGTTTTCACTGCGAATGCTGAAATCTTTGAATACTTAAATTCATATAACTCCAAGGGTGATTTAATTTAATCACCTCTCCCTTAAGTATAATGGTAGGGTTAGTTTTATATAGTTGTTAGTTTATTTATATATAGAATAACAAAATGAGATTGATTCTTTGTTTATCTACAAATAATTTTCTAGCCTAATCAGTAACTTACAGAATATAGTCAACTGATGAAATCATCAAATTTAAACGCAACTAAACTCTTTGTGTCCATGTGTATAATATATACAGAATTTTCAGCTGAAATTTAACAGTATTTATCTTTAAATTGCCTATAAGGTTTACACAAAGTTATGTTTACCATTCCATAATTAGCCAAACGAAAGAATAATAATTCATTTACAGATGAACGATTATACAAAACACTTAAATTAAACAAACAAGAAAAAACAGTTATATGCGTAATTTTTGTAGAATAACCATTACGTAATTATACCTATAATTTGAAAAAGCAATTATAAGTATAATTTTCCATAACGAAGTGCGTCTGTGGGTACGAAATGTACGCAAAATTACAATAAAAATAAATAAAACATGTAATAAATAATAATGACGAAATGAATATGAAACATTTGATAGTATAATATTCAGCCATATTCGTTACTTGAGATAAAACAGAAATAAACAGAAACAAATCAGTGCTAATTTTTAAAGAAGTTACTATATATCCTCCTGAGTAAGAGACTGCACATCTCAAGTAGTTGCACTCCCAAAACGAAGAGTACTTACACTTCATTACTATGATAAATGAATAATATATCTTTGTACATTGCTTACAAGTTTAGAAGAAAGTGTTATTTATACTCGGATTACTGCGTTCTTGAATGTGACGGCCACAAGAGAGGGCCTTGTCAAGGTATCTGCAACATGCACGAGACTATGGATAACTCTACCGATTTGCGCAGGGATACATTCAAGGTCTACATCCCGTTAGTATCCTGCATTTATCCTCTTCCTGGATTATCAATGTACAAATGCGAAGCCCCCTTTCAGAATTTTCACGTGCTACATAAGCGAAGAAGGCGAATCTGATGGTCGTTTGAAACTTATGGCCTAAAATTCATTCATTCAATTTTTACACATACGATATTCTTCTAAAATGATACTTTTGTATCTTAGCAAGAACAAAGCAGTTTCTGATCCCAGTGTTTTAATCTCTAGGAAACCAAAGAAAATTTGACTTCTGGAGGAAAAAAACTAGAGAGTTAAAAGGAACCTTTTAGTTGAATGAACGTTTTTCTGCAAAAAGCATTGCGTAATTACCAAAACGTATGAATAATTTAAAGAGTTGGATATGTTTTGAAGATGAATGGTATCGTTTAATCACCAAGAATACGTTAAAAATTAGTAAAAGTCACAGTTTTATATGAACTTAAGACAAGGAAAAGAAAATCAGCCACGAGCGTGCTGATTTTAGTTGACCCCAAAATTTGAATTTAAAACATCCAGTGGCTTACTTGAATTAATAGTTACAGTTACTATTTTCGATTCAATCATCTACCTGAGGTAAATTTCCAGAACATTGACATAAATATGTTTTCTAATTTATAACTTCTTGCAATAACAGAAAAGGAGGAAGAGCAATGAATTTTAAGGAAGTAAACATATGTAAGGCAATAAACAAAGCGTCAGATTTCGTAAAAATCATTTCACAATTTTAATTTTAATTAATTAATTAATCACTTATATTTAATTAAAAATTTAAAAAATTCCTAATTTCAATTTTCGTAAACAAAAATGCAGTGTTATAAAGTTATTTTAGTCCTGTAACATTTCTATGATAAAATTATAAATATTAAAATTAATTCGGAAATCATTGCAAATAAACGTCATCAGAATGCAGAATGATTATCCTAATTCAGTTCTTTACGCTGTGACAAACTGTAACAGCAAATGAATCATTAGGAAAACAACCAGCTGGTTATTATTAGAGACTTCCTCTTTCGGACTATAAAGAAACTCATTTTTAGAGCCCAGGTGTAAACGGTCCGCAAGGGAGATGTCCTGAAGGCTAATGGGTCTCTATCCCCTAATGCTTTTATGATGCCGACTTGTTCACGGCTGTTCGCTGTTCTTTTGTGAGAAGAGACGAAGCAGTGGAGTTGATTGGACATGTAGTCAGAAAAGGGCTGGGAATTCTGTGGGAAACTCGCTTTTTCCCTTCTGTAAGATATAGCAATGTAACAATTTACGCTATTCATTCATTATTTAATCACGAATGAATTAATTGTTGAGTTTTAAATAAATTTAAAAAGACAATCCTGTCTTGCTATTTGTCCATAAAAGCTCGGAAACGTTACAGCTATAATAATTTGGTGGCAGCAGGTATGATGAAAATCCACGAAGCAGTTTTAGTTTGATCATCGAACGAGAACTCTTATGCTTAACAAAGAAAGAATACGGATGTCAGTCCGGGTGAAAAAAAGGACCGTCAGGCTCCGAAATTCAACTCCGCGCTTTTCTAAAGAAGATTCCAGACGTCAGTCCGGGAGAAAGAGAGGACCGTCAGGCTCCGAACTTCAGCTCTGTGTTTTTAAGCTCCAGACGTCAGTCCGGGAGAAAGAAAGGACCGTCAGGCTCCGAAAATCAACTCTGTGATTTATAAAGAAGATTTCAGACTCCAGTCCGGGAGAAAGAGAGGACCGTCAGGCTTCGAACTTCAACTCTGTGATTTATAAAGAAGATTCCAGACGCCAGTCCAGGAGAAAGAAAGGACCGTCAGGCTCCGAAATTCAGCTTTGTGTTTTTCTAAAGAAGATTCCAGACGTCAGTCCGGGTGAAAGAGCGGACCACCAGGATCCGAAATTCAATTCGCTTGAAGTTTAGTGGGACAGCCTTTGTCCGAAGATTTTCAGCATCTTTAAGTTGTAGGACTATCAGTGTCCGGAAAGTGTAGTGTGGTGATATACGTTTGTGTGGTAATTTAGTGCATGTGCCTTCAGCGTCCAATAAAAGAATTAAGTTGTGAGATTCAACACTTTCATGTTCCAGGCTTCAATCAGAATTTCAACTCTACAGTCCAGGAGGGTAAGTACCTTGGATTTTTTATATTGAGGCAGTGAGGTTTATTAGATATATTTTTCTATTGTGTCATTTATGTCACTTCAGGTAAATGTTTTCTAACAAATATTGGTTTCGTTGAAGCTTGCAAATGCGTTGATTGATATTTATGTTTCAGATAAGAAAATATATTTAAGAATTTAGGTATAAATTTAGAAATTTGAATTCAGGAATTATAATTAAATA
This sequence comes from Stegodyphus mimosarum, assembly GCA_000611955.2. Taxonomy (NCBI): domain Eukaryota; kingdom Metazoa; phylum Arthropoda; class Arachnida; order Araneae; family Eresidae; genus Stegodyphus; species Stegodyphus mimosarum. The sequence continues at coordinate 442 of KK115267.1, read as the reverse complement.
ATATCTTAAGAATTAGAAGTTGTATTAATAGAGTAAATTGTTCTGAGTTTTGCTACTATTATGCTTCTATAATTGAAGAGTAAAATTGTAATATTTCTAAAGATTCTATATTTTAAAGGGTATTCTGAATTATCAATTCTAAGTCGTCTTGAACGTTATAATTATTAGAAGTAAATGTTAACTGTTATGGTATGTAAGAATTATAAGTTTGTAAGAATGTATTTCATGTAAGAAATATAAGTACGTAAGAATTATAATTCCAAAAATTTTCAGTTCATTGTGTTAAAAATGAAGATAAGTAAATCTTGGTAGCTTAAAATTAAACTTTTGTTTATTTGATTTTCAGTACAGAATATGAGTTATCATTTTGTGTAAGAATTACGAGAAGTGAAAATTTTCAGTTGAAAGTGTTAACAGAAAGTTTAGAAATCACTAATATCTT
>KK115266.1:33559-46349 GCA_000611955.2 Stegodyphus mimosarum | reverse complement strand
GAAGAAATTCAGTAAGCAAAACGCCTTTCCTATCCCAGAAGACAGTGCACATGATTTTTTGTGATGACATTGTCACTTTGAACTTTTGTTTTTTCGGAGAATGAGTGTGTCTCCACTCCATCGATTGTTGTTTCGATTCTGGTGTGACATGACACATCCAAGTTTCATCACCTGTCACAATTTGGTTTAAAAAGTTTTCTCCCTCATCACTGTACGGCGTGAGAAATGTCAGGGCACTACCAAGTCGCTTTGTTTTGTGAACGTCAGTGAGCATTTTTGGAACCCATCGGGAACACAGTTTGCTATGATTCCAGCGGTCAGACACAATTTCGAACAAAACGGTACGTGAAATTTGTGGAAATGCCTCTGAAAGAGTTGTCATTGTGAAGCGTCTGTTCTCATGAATTGCTTCATCAACTTTCCTTACGAAATCATCGGTGACAACAGAAGGCCGACCACTCCGAGCCTCGGCGTGGACATTTGTTCGACCTGCATTTAAACATTCTTACCCACTTTCTCACCATTCCATCACTTATCGCGTATTCACCGTAAACTTCTGTCACTTGACGATAAATTTCGGCCGGTTTAACATTCCTCGCGTTCAAAAATTTAATCACGGCACGAATCTCACGGTCAGCGGGAGAACTAATTGTCTTAAACGTTTTGAATGTGCACAGCAAACGGAAAACACAACATAGAGCAACCAAAATGGCGGCAATTGAAAGTCAGTGAACAAGAAAGACTAGTGCGCATGCGCGGGACGCCTATTAGAGCGCTGCGACTGCGCTAGAATGAAACGGTACTTAGTTTCCGAATACGCTACGTATATATATATATATATGTGTGTATGTGTGTGTGTGTGTGTGTGTGCGTGTATGAATGTGCGACAGAATTCCAGTTACCTGGACTTGATAAATCCGATGCTTCAGTTATCCGAATTCTCTTATTCTTCTCACTTTTCAACAAAACAACAATTTTGAAATATAACAAGGCGAAAGGGTTTTCATGGTTTTCCCATGAGTTTTCCTTGCGTGTAAACGTGGATATGAGCCAGTTTCCCTTAAAAAGTTCGCCACGTTAAAAAGTATCTCTCCCTTTCAGTCTAGTGTGCCTAATCACGGAACACGTAATAAAATTTTAAAAAATAATGTCGAACTACCAGTATTCAACAATCTTAACCAATCGGTCCCAGATGGGGTAAAAGAATCAAGGGAATCTTACTGATTTATTTAATTATGTCAAAGCAATACAGGCCTATCTGCCGAAAGGTGGGATGCCTTCGTGAAGTACTTTCTAAGGGAAACTGGCTCGTATACACATTACACATGGAGAAAGCCCATGGAAACAGCCCGTTCACCGAGATTCGATCCTCGGACCGAATTACCAGTGTTCAGCGACTTTACCGTTTGGCCGAGTCAGTTACGGTTGAAGTTGCAAGCGTTAAAGTGATTCGTGGAGCAATGTGAATTTTTAAGACTAGCGATTGATTGGGGCAAGGGCTAAGAGAGTCTTTTCAGGGAACTTTGAAGGGATAGCCAAATATGCAAGGGAGGTAGGAAAGTAAAAAGAATAAAATGATTAGAAGGGGAAGGAAAAAAAAACAATCAGTTTTAACAAATAAGAATATATAAATCAGAATACGGACAATAAAGTTATAGACAACTTGCAAGCTTAGATATGGGAGAGAAAATATGCTATCTTCCAGATTCGAACTCATACAGTTTCATCTGTTATTCTGTAAGGTTTTAGTTTAAACTAACAAAGTTTTATGTTAATTTCTCTTTCCTGTAAACTCTTATTTCAACTTCCCGTTAGAATGAGCACGCGATTCAGCTTTATGCTAATTTGAGCTTCATACTAATTAATATGACATTATATATTAAATATTCAGCTTTATGCTAATTAATATTAATATATAATGTCATTGTATGAAAATATTGAATATTTTTAATCGGGTAGATCACAAATTAAATGTATTTTCATTATTTAAACAATTCCGATTCAAAAATAAGAAGCAAATACTAAGTGCATTTATTGTTTCCAAATAAGTTAGTTTGATAATGCACAACAGACGATTCAATTTGAAGATAAATATCTAGCATTTTTTCGAATGGCAACAGACTCGAATGAAAAGTGAAACCCCGCATTTATAGTGATTCAACGCAAAAGCTCGAGTCAGGATAATACACCTTTGAGGGCTTAAAAAAAAATGAAGAATTTATATCTAACAAGAGCTACAGAACACAGACAAATCTCACAAACAAGCATTTATCCGAAAGTAATAAACAACGACCCATTAGACAACAAACAATTATTTTATCACAGATACAAACACTGACTTTATTCATTAACACAAAAGGCTAACGACCTCCTGCAGCTAAGTTTCGGCCAATTTGAGTAAAACAGGAGTGTTCTAGATTACGGCTGTGATTCTAGAACAAGTGACAGGTATGGTCCCAAATGAAGTGGTAATGAGAATTTGCGAAGAAACATCTACGGAAGGTGAATAACAAAAACATGCTCAAAGCCATGTACATCAAAAAGTAAACAAGGAAAACAGGAACATCGCATGAACGTTCCCGAGAAGGAAGATTCTGACGGCAAAGACGCTTAGTTCCTCTGACAAGCAGCTGACCCCAAAACCGAATTCAAGCATAAACCGTGGGACACATATTAATTACGAAAAATCCTCGAAGACAAGAAGTAACTCCTTGTTACTGTTACGCTCAGCTACACAAAAATGAGATCGACAGCAGGAGTTAAAAATAAACAATCGGTCGAATTCCGCATTTAAAATACAACGATTCTGGTTTCAGAATCTGTCTTCTTGCAGCTTATATATTTCAGTAGATGCACATTACGAAAAAATAACACACCTCAGCAAAATTATATTTATAAATATGTAATTGGAAAATAAGTAATTTTTTTAACCCAAAGGGCATTAACCCAGAAGGACTATTACTAATTTCGTTTTGGCATTTTGCGTCGATTCACTATAAAACGGCAAATCACTTTTAAAATTGTTGCTATCAAATATTAGAGCCCTGTCAAGATATTTTTTTTATGAAAACTGTGCTATTTATGGGAACACGTGTTTTTCTGAGACCTGTAGAATGGTATTTTTCACAAATAAATAAAACTATAACAATTGGCATTAATTAGTTACGCAAAATGCTATTTAAAAAGTGAAGTAGAAATCGTCGACAATGTTTACCAAAAGCTTATGCAAAAGTAAAGGCTTTGAAAAAGTTTATAAAATTAAATTTTTAAACGCTTAAGTTGTAAGGTTTTAGTTAAACTAACCAAGTTTATTTTAATTTAAATCTTTTCTATCTCCTCTCTGCTTCAACTTCCTGTCAGAAGAAGCGCGCGTTTTTAGCTTATGCTAATTTTTGAAGTTCAGCCAAGCACTATTTAAGACAGAGGTAGAAACCTCTCGGTGTGTGAGAGCTTTGCCTCAGATCACGGTCACGCTGCTCAACGTTCGCCTGACCAGCTAGCAGTTTAAATTTATAAGCCATAGTGCTTACTACGTGATTGCATTGTAAAATAAATTAAAGTGCGGTAGTATTTAGTATACCTTGCTACGCACCCTTTTCGGTAGAGGCCAACTTCCGCGAATTGCTCTGCGAAGCAACGTTTAATTTAAGTTCTATTTTAATTCATTTAAATTTATTTGATTGTTAAGTTTGACCAAAGTGTGGTCTGTTACGTTCTGTATCTCTCCCGAATTGGGAGGTTTGTTATTAATAGTGATTGAATAAAAAAGGATTTCAAATCCCTTCACGTGCAGTTATTCTCCAGCCCAGCAGTTACATCAGAACATAGCGTACCTTCCGCTCCCTATTCCAGTTCAGGACTTAGAACGTAAGGATAAGAACCCTTTACAGAATTTACTATGTTCTCAAAGAATACACACAGAACACTAAGTCCTGATAAAGTAGATAGCTCTTAGGAGCTTGGTATACCCCTTTTAAGAACCGTTGTAGATAAAGAAGAAAAGTTCTGTAAACTAATATATACTAACAATATAACACTAAATAAACTATATAAGAATTAAAAAAAACTCAGCTCACTGAGCCAATTAAGAAGGTAGGTATATATATATATACCTTCAGATTTGTACCAAAAGTGTATATATATATAGAGAGAGAGAGAGAGAGATATACACACACACTTTAGAACCAAAAGTGTATGAATTAATTTAATTTAATTTAACTTTACTATATTCTTTTGAAACAATATATACGCAAAAAATTATACAAAAGTTTTGAGTAAACTTTGCAAAATGTAACATTTACCTGCGTCTATTTATCAAATTTTCAAAATGTGAATCCTTTCCACATTTAATTATCGTGTTTGTTCCAATCCGAACAAATCCAAAGAAACTAAAGTTGCTGTAGAAAGCCAGTCATTTGATTTCATCCTGTTAACACTTTCGCAATGCTCCTCCTTCTTGCTAGAACGTTACAACGTATTAAAGTCATTCATATCTAGTAGTTCAATTACTGAATAATATGCTCTAAATTAAAATAAAGATTTGCTGTTAAAAGTGAAAGTCCTGAGTTGTATTTTTCTCCATGGTTCAATCATCCCAGCTTCGTCAAACATCTGCCAAAACGTGTAATGGAATAGCCTCACCACTCACCCACGATGTGTTAAAATAACTGAAATATTACATATATATACACTTTTGGTCGTACCAGGCAAAAAGACACTGAAGGCGGTGCACCAATAGCTTAATTCACTCTTCTACTAAGAGTTTCAAATGCAAACAAATGGTGCCTCGTTAGGCCTAGTGTCACTTAAACTCTTATATTGTTGATAATTCTACAACTATTGCACGCAGATTAATTAAAGGCATAAAAAACCTTAACCGGAACATAAGAGTAACATCATTCTATCACTTTCAAAGCAAAAACTACCCAATTTACCAACATAAGAATAAACTAATATATACTAACAATGTAAGACTACATAAACTATATAAGAATAAAAAACTCAGCTCACTGAGCCGATTAAGAAGGTGGGTATATATATATAAACTCCACTGTTACCATTTTCTTAAAAAAATTTTTCAAACATATATATATATATATTATATATCCACCTTCAGATTTAGTACCAAAAGTATATATATGCTACGGTGAAACACCGAAATCTGGAGAATGTCGGCTTTCACAGGTGAATGTCAACATTCACATAGTCGCTTGGTGTATGTCCGAAATATTTTCCAAATACTCTTATTTCTGACTTACACAAGTGAATGTCGACATTCACCATGTGTGAATGTTGAATATAGGAGACTATTATATTTTCTTCTCCGTCATTTAGTCGCGAAAAAACACACAAGTACTTAAAACACACAATACATTCAAAATGAGAAAGGAAAATAAGAAGTTAAAAAACTTACTTAATTATACAGTACATAGTAAATGAAAAAATAAAATAATAGTAATAAAAAACTTACTAAATTATGTGATTCAAATCTGATTCATTGCAACAACTGAAACTATTGAACGACTTTGAATTGCACGAGAGGCCCTTGCTTTTACAACTGCATTTATTGGAAACGGCCAGTCGCCTCTCTTTTCGACCTAAGCCAGAGCATATCTGTGATTGTCGACATACACCGGTGAGGGTCCAAATGTACCAGAATGCAATGTTATATTCGATCTTTCACCGACGTATTTGGTGAATGTTGACATTCTCCGGTGAAAGTCGACATTCTCCAATTTCGGTCTTTCACAGTAACATATATATACTTTTGGTTCTGCCGACTGAAATAAAAAAGGGAGGTGCACAACTAGATGTCATAGCAGTCCCATGTGCAAGAAATGCATACCAAATGTATTCGAAAGCAGTCAAAATGGATATTTTCGCTGAAATACGATACCAGAAATTTTTCGCGATTGCAATACTTTCTTTACTTCGTATAATAAAGTAAAAATTATTCGAGACACAAAGAAAACAAAGGTTGAACTTTGTACAAGACACATGTACGCTAGTTGGCCATTTTAATTTTTAAAGCACTATACAATTCTTTAATGAATCGAGGGGCTTACCAGTAACAATAGAATATGAAACAAACGAATGAAAATTTCAGTTAAATGAGGTTCAATAGACAAATACTATTTACATTTCATGCCGAAATTAATAATGGGACCTATATGATTTATGGAAACGTTAAAAAATGCGCGTAACGTGAGTCTGACATTCAATTTATTTTTCCAATTATTTTACAATCGCGGAAAGTGCTCTGGAAAATAATTTAAACCAAGCGTATCATCAAGAGCTGAGAGAGATCAACTCACCCAAAACTAACTGCCGCCAAGATAAAATCGAAATTTGTAAACAGTTTGGAAAATGCTTCTTTTCACCACGCCTAGAAACACGGAACTTCAACACCGTCAAGGTTTGGTAAATGCGAAGTTGCTTCATAACTGACATTGCAAATGATTTACTACTACTTTCTGTTAAGAATTCTTAGTTCGGGAAATCCAAGCGGAATTATCTGGAAAGTTGAACGAAAATTTCTTCACTGCAATACGCAAAATTTAGCTTCGTCTTCTTTCATCACGATAAATTTTGAAATTTAAGAGATTATAACAGATATAAAACTGAAGGCTCGCGTTTGTGTCTTGTATCGCGAGAACCCAAGAAAAAAAAAATAAATAAATAAATAAAAATAAAATAAAAAATCTGAAAGGTTTCAGATTTTAAATTACGTCCAAAGGGGCGTTTTTTAAACATTTTGTATGTTACTTTTATTTATTGAATATCGTGTTCTTCGCATTTAAACCATAAAATTCAGTTAAAGAACAATATCGCAAAATAATTTTAAACTGAGCCTATCTTTAGAATTTCCTACACACAGTCTCGCGCGCTGCAGATAAAAATGTTTTTTTCTGTACAACGTTGCCATCACCCGCTTTGAAATCCTCGAGTTTGTTCATCAAACATTCGTTAAAGTTTTACAAAATATGAAACCGTTAATAAAACAAATTCCAAATTTCAAATTTGGGCTTCCAGATGCCCAGATTCGCGGCAGGATGACGGCATTCAAAATTCGATGGCTTTAGGTACCGTCGTTTTATCCCAATGCGAGAAAGACACATACATTTATGCACATTCTTCATTATTTAATTTCTTTCAATGTAATACAGGTCTGCAATATTTTGTGGCAACAGTTTGAAAAGTGATACGGACTTTTAATGTTTCAGCCGCAAACTCGCAAAACGAAAACAATAGTCCTTCAGGGACAAAGCCCCTTTGGACTAATAAATATTTAGCTGAATATGTGTGGCAACACTAGTTTGTCGTTCGTTTGTTGTTAGAAGAAAACATATTGTTGTCGGTTCATACAGCCTTCGCTTGAGTTTTAATAAATAAATTCTAAACGACTTAATTTCTAAATTCCATTGTTATTTTTCAGACTTTACAAATCCCTTACCCCTGTCCCCCCTGTTTTCGCCAAGTTTTTCATTGAAACTTAAATGAAAATTTTAAAATTCGAATTCTTTTTCGAATAATGATAGCATGCAGCTACTTTCAAATCATGATTGATCTAGTAATGTTTACAGAAGGCAAATAAAGAATGATACATGAAACATACATAATACATGAAAGAAAGATGTAGAGTCATCAGTTTTTTTTTTAATTTATTTATTTATTTTTTTTTAATGCTCGAGACATGAAAAATGAGCAGTGCCATCGCCAAGACTCGAAACTGAACCTCTCGAATACGCGCCAAGTGTGCTACCGTTACACCACGAAAGCATGCTGAAAGAAGGAAGATTAATCAAATTAATTGAATAAAACAATGAATGCACCAAACGAAGAAATACCACTGGAATATGAACATAAAAACTCATGCAATGCACAGCACTTAAGCGCTGCGAGTCAAATCGAATTATACGAACATTAAAACCATTGTACGATGAATTCGGCAAAGCCTTCAAGCGTACGAAATCTGCCAGTGTATATATTAAGGGTCAACTAATTTTGGACTTCATGCACTGCCAACGATGCATTCACTAAATGTCAATAATAGTGGTGATCATTATGAAATACGGCCTCTTAAAGTGTGACGAAAATTTAGTGGTAGAGGTAACATATTCTCAAATAGAAGGTCTGCCTTTCACACGGAAGAAGATTCTATCCAAGCATGAGGGAACTATTCGAACATTAGAACGATTATTCAACAATTAATTTTTTGTATTAGAAATTATAGAATTTCATTGCTTCAGCAAACACTACATAATAAAATATATGCACATTTAAAAAAAAAAGTTTGAAAGCTTTCAAATTTTAATGATAGCCCAGAAGGGTTTGTTAAGGTTTTTCATGCTCCCGCTGAGCTCGCAGTCTACCAGTTACAGTCCCTCCTACTACCACCTTTTTTTTGGTCTTTTTAGCTTCATTATTATGCATTATTTTCTTCGCATTTACACCATATACAAATCAACAGCAAAATTCAAAAATTTTAAAAGCAGCATAGTTAGAACTCCAGTTGAGCGTTAAGTGTTGCCATACATTTTTTTATTTCCTGACTGCCGTAGTGATGGGTCCGGGTTCGGATCCCGGAGAGAATATGGCTCAACCTGTCCGTCCCTTCATAAGAGCCCACCAGCGGCCGAGCGGTAAAGACGCTGAACACTGGTAGTTGGTCCGAGGTTCGAATCCAGCGAACGGGCTGGCTGCATGGGCGTTTTCATGGTTTTCCTCATGGTAACGTGTATACGAGCCAGTTTTCCTTAGAAAGTCCTCCACGAAGGCATCCCTCGCTTTAGGCAGATAGCCTTTGCCGTAATTGAATAACCTAACCTAACCTAACCCTTCATAGGAGGCAACTGTGACCACCTATTAGGTGCTTCCATAATGAAATAGCCACCACTTCTGACCACTATAGTGGCGCAAGGCTATTGGCTATTATATAAAGCGTTCGGCCATTTAAAAAAAAATTGTTTTGTTCAGTCTTTTTTCAGTTCATCATATCAATGTTCAGTTTTCTTACTAAGATTGTAGAGACATTAGGTTATTTCGAAGCAGGAGACTGGAAAAATGAGCAACGCCTTCGCCGGGAATCGAACCACGGACTCCCGGTTACGATTCGAGCGTGCTGACCGCTATCACTACACCACGAAAGCATGCGAGGATGGCGGGAGAAATACCTTATTAGACGGCTTTACAAAACTTTTGTCTTTTTGTTATTGTCATTTAGTGCGTTTACTTTATTTACTAAATAATACGATTACGGCACATAAAATTCTATTCAACAGCAGAATCACAAAATATTTAAAAACGGCATATCTTTAGAACTTCTGATAGACGGTCTCGGGGCTACAGATAAAATTGTTTTATTCGGCACAATAATGCCACTGCTCGCTTTGAAATCGTTCAGTTTGTTACTCAAAAATTCATTAAAATTTAACAAAATATGTCCACCCCACAGAGTTCAGAAAGATATGAGATCATATAATGGTATTCAAAAAGAAAAAGGTCTAACGACTAGAAAATTAATATTCTGGACTAAACTACATTATAAATGTTTCTAGCATCAGTATTTCTAACTAATAAATTCATTTTGAGCCCGAGGAATTATCAGAGAAGTTAGAATGGTTTTAAAAACATAAACTATGCATATCGTATCTGAAAAGAACGAGGAACATCAATGTTCTCAGAGAAAACAATCATCCTACAATGCTCAGAAAAACTGAGCTCAGATGACGCGCATGGTTTTCAATCATGGAACACTCTGAATCACCAGAAAGTTAACAATCTCGTCTAAACTAATTCATATAATGCTTTTCGAATCAATTACATGATTAATTAATTTTGAAACGGAAGTATTATCAAAGAAGCTAGCATGATGTTAAATTTGGAAAGAAAGAGAAACATAACTTTTTTTATGTTTCACACAGAAAACAAATCATCTTATGATATTTTGTACAAAACGGATGTGTTATCAAAGAAAAGGAAATGTTTGGAAAGAACGAGATATATCAGTATTCTCAGAGAAAACAATCCTACAATGCCTAGAAAATCTGAGATAACATGACAAGAATAGTTCTCATTCTCAATCACAAGAAAGTTTATAATCGGGTCTAAACTAATTCAAATAACGTTTTTAGATTCAATCGACTTAATTGATTAATTTTGAAACGGAGGAATTATTAGAGAAGGTAGAACGGCTTTAAAAGCAAAAATTTATTTTAAAAGAACGGAAAATTTAAGTGTTCTCAGAGAAAACAATCATCCTACAATGCTCAGGAAATCTGAGATCAGATGACGCGCATGGTTTTCATCAAGGAACATTTTGAATCACTAGAGAGTTTATAATCGGTCTAAACTAATTCAAATAACGCTTTTAGATTCAATCGACTTAACTGATTAATTTTGAAACTGAGGAATTGTCATAGAAGATAGAACGGTTTTAACAGAAAAAATTTATTTGAAAAGAACGGAAAATTTAAGTGTTCTCAGAGAAAACAATCATCCTACAATGCTCAGGAAATCTGAGATCAGATGACGCGCATGGTTTTCATCAAGGAACATTTTGAATCACTCGAAAGTTTATAATCAGTCTAAACTAATTCAAATAATGCTTTTCGATTCAATCGACTTAACTGATTAATTTTGAAACTGAGGAATTATCAGAGAAGATAGAAGGGTTTTAACAGCAAAAATTTATTTGAAAAGAACGGAAAATTTAAGTGTTCTCAGAGAAAACAATCATCCGACAATGCTCAGGAAATCTGAGATCAGATGACGCGCATGGTTTTCATCAAGGAACATTTTGAATCACTAGAGAGTTTATAATCGGTCTAAACTAATTCAAATAATGCTTTTAGATTTAATCAACTTAATTGATTAATTTTGAAACGGAGGATTTATCGGAGAAGATAGAACGGTTTTAAAAGCAAAAATCTATTTGAAAAGAACGGAAAATTTAAGTGTTCTCAGAGAAAACAATCATCCTACAATGCTCAGGAAATCTGAGATCAGATGACGCGCATGGTTTTCATCAAGGAACATTTTGAATCACTAGAGAGTTTATAATCGGTCTAAACTAATTCAAATAACGCTTTTAGATTCAATCGACTTAACTGATTAATTTTGAAACTGAGGAATTGTCATAGAAGATAGAACGGTTTTAACAGAAAAAATTTATTTGAAAAGAACGGAAAATTTAAGTGTTCTCAGAGAAAACAATCATCCTACAATGCTCAGGAAATCTGAGATCAGATGACGCGCATGGTTTTCATCAAGGAACATTTTGAATCACTAGAAAGTTTATAATCGGTCTAAACTAATTCAAATAATGCTTTTAGATTCAATCGACTTAATTGATTAATTTTGAAAATGAGGAGTTATCGGAGAAGATAGAACGGTTTTAAAAGCAAAAATCTATTTGAAAAGAACGGAAAATTTAAGTGTTCTCAGAGAAAACAATCATCCGACAATGCTCAGGAAATCTGAGATCAGATGACGCGCATGGTTTTCATCAAGGAACATTTTGAATCACTAGAAAGTTTATAATCGGTCTAAACTAATTCAAATAACGCTTTTAGATTCAATCGACTTAACTGATTAATTTTGAAACTGAGGAATTGTCATAGAAGATAGAACGGTTTTAACAGAAAAAATTTATTTGAAAAGAACGGAAAATTTAAGTGTTCTCAGAGAAAACAATCATCCTACAATGCTCAGGAAATCTGAGATCAGATGACACGCATGGTTTTCATCAAGGAACATTTGGAATCACTAGAGAGTTTATAATCGGTCTAAAATAATTCAAATAATGCTTTTAGATTTAATCAACTTAATTGATTAATTTTGAAACGGAGGATTTATCGGAGAAGATAGAACGGTTTTAAAAGCAAAAATCTATTTGAAAAGAACGGAAAATTTAAGTGTTCTCAGAGAAAACAATCATCCTACAATGCTCAGGAAATCTGAGATCAGATGACGCGCATGGTTTTCATCAAGGAACATTTTGAATCACTAGAAAGTTTATAATCGGTCTAAACTAATTCAAATAACGCTTTTAGATTCAATCGACTTAACTGATTAATTTTGAAACTGAGGAATTGTCATAGAAGATAGAACGGTTTTAACAGAAAAAATTTATTTGAAAAGAACGGAAAATTTAAGTGTTCTCAGAGAAAACAATCATCCTACAATGCTCAGGAAATCTGAGATCAGATGACGCGCATGGTTTTCATCAAGGAACATTTTGAATCACTAGAAAGTTTATAATCGGTCTAAACTAATTCAAATAATGCTTTTAGATTCAATCGACTTAATTGATTAATTTTGAAAATGAGGAGTTATCGGAGAAGATAGAACGGCTTTAAAAGCAAAAATCTATTTGAAAAGAACGGAAAATTTAAGTGTTCTCAGAGAAAACAATCATCCGACAATGCTCAGGAAATCTGAGATCAGATGACGCGCATGGTTTTCATCAAGGAACATTTTGAATCACTAGAAAGTTTATAATCGGTCTAAACTAATTCAAATAACGCTTTTAGATTCAATCGACTTAACTGATTAATTTTGAAACTGAGGAATTGTCATAGAAGATAGAACGGTTTTAACAGAAAAAATTTATTTGAAAAGAACGGAAAATTTAAGTGTTCTCAGAGAAAACAATCATCCTACAATGCTCAGGAAATCTGAGATCAGATGACGCGCATGGTTTTCATCAAGGAACATTTTGAATCACTAGAAAGTTTATAATCGGTCTAAACTAATTCAAATAATGCTTTTAGATTCAATGACTTAATTG
>KK115266.1:14171-30517 GCA_000611955.2 Stegodyphus mimosarum | reverse complement strand
TTATAAAAATGATTTAAAAATATACAAATTTTAAAATTAAATCATAAAAAATGGGTAAATTTTATTTGGAATGAACCTAAATTTCGAACTGTGTAAGAAGGAATCAAATAAGTTTCATAAAAAAAAGAGATATTAATAAGTAGATACCAAATGGAATTAACATTAAAAAGCTAAAATTTTAAAAGCCGATTTTTTAAAAACGACTCCTGCGATTTTTACAAAATTTGGTAGTTTGGCATCATTTGAGTCGTAGATTCGAAATATGGAAAAAAAAGTCGCATGTCATTTCAGAAAAAGCCCGATTTTGTGTCAAAATACCTATATTAGAACAATGCTATATATAAATCTAATATACATATCCTAAGTCGCGCTTTCGAGACATGAAAAACGAAGACATGAATTTCGTCAATCGACGCAGTAGAACGGGAAATACCCCTTCTCTCTCTCTCTCTTTTTTTTTATCGCAGTGTACAGATAACAGTGAAACGAGAATTACCTGTTGTAGTAAATTGAAGTCAAATATTAAGTTCATAGTGCCAGGGAAACTGACATTAAAAACAGAAATATACGTACTTTTTCAAACTGGCATTACCTACAAGAATAAAAACAAGACTTACTCAATAAATGAAATTTCTCGGTGTACATTAAAGCCACCGATGCTGATATTTTGAGTTAACTTACCTCACCTTAAAAAGACCAATCTTGAAAAGTTTGACAGAATTCAGTCAGTGTCATTTCTTCCACCTTCTTCGCACGCCTTCGCGTTGTAATTGTCAACATGTGAATAATTCCTGAGGTCCGTGGTTCGATTCCCGGCGAAGGCGTTGCTCATTTTTCCTGACTTTTGCTTCCAAATAACCTAATGTTTCTACAACTGGCGCCCGAACTAAAAAAAAGATAGTGGATGATGACGCTCCACCACCGGGATTTGGCGATTGGGTCCCCTAATCCCCAGTGGCCCTTTAAAAGGGGGAGTATATAAGGTATTTATCCTCCTTTTTCGCATGCCTTCGTGGTGTACTGGTTAGCACAGTGGCGCGTATTCCAGAGGTCCATGGTTCGATTCCCGGCGAAGACGTTGCTCATTTTTCATGACTCCTGCTTCTAAATAAGCTAATGCCTCTACAAGTGAAAATCAATAATTTGCGGAACTAGGACCTAGCCTGTTACAAAAACAAATTAATTCCAGCAAAAAATGAGTGGAAAAAAAGTTTGAAATGTTTTAGATTTTAGCACACGCCCAAAAGGGTTTGTTAAGGTCTTTAATCCTCTCGCTGAGCTCGCAGTCTACCAGTCTGCTCTTACAAACCATTTCTTTTTTTTAGTCCAAAGGGGCTTTGTCCCTAAAGGACTATTGTTTTCGTTTTGCGATTTTGCGTCGATTCACTACTCTGAATGCCCGTTTCACTTTTCAAACTGTTGCCACCAAATATTGCAGCCCTGTATTATATTTAAAGAAATTAAATAATGAAGAATATGCATAAATGTATGTATGCTTCTCGAATTGCGATAAAACGACGGTACCTACGGCCATATAATTTTGAATGACGTAATCCTACTGCGAATATGGGCATCTGGAAGCCCACATTTGGAAATTTGGAATTTGTTTTATGATCGATTTCATATTTTGTAAAGCTTCAACGAATTTTTGATGAACAAACTCAACGATTTCAAAGCGAGCCGTTGGCAACGAAAACATTTTTATTTCTAGCGCGTGAGACCTGTGTATCGGAAATTCTAAAGATAGGCTCAATTTAAAAGGGGTGTTGGAAGGCAAAAATCTTCAAAAAATATTGATTTGGGATTTTTGCATTTTCAAATTCTCTACACGTTTAGCTTTCTAAAAATACTATACTTTAATCTCTATGAAAATTAGAACTTTAAAAAACCTAGTTTTATTTTATCATCTAATGCTTTGATTAATGAGGAATTTTACATAAAAACGCGTTTTTCTCCAAACGTGATTTTTTTAAACTTGATGTACCTTTTCTCAGGAACTACTGCTCCCAGGTACCTAAAATTTTTATGGCTTATTTATTATATTTTCTAATATTTACTGAAATGAGTTTTTTGTGATAAATTAAGATAGATAAGAGAAAAGTGCTAAATTTTACTAGGCCTAATAAAATAGTCTATAAATTAGTCTAAAATTCAAAATGTTTCAAAAGCTCATTTCAGTATAATCAGATAGGTGTGCGTTAATTACACAAAAAATTTCAAGAGTATATCTACAGCAGATTTTGAGAAAAGGTACATCGAAAATGGCCAGTTTAACATTGTCGGTATAGGGGGTTCCGACACCCTCTTTTAAAATTATTTTTCGATATTGTTCTTTAATTGATTTTATGGTTTAAGTGCGAAAAACATGATATATAATAAATAAAGGTAACACACAAAATGTTAAAAAAACGCCCCTTTGAACGTAACTTAAAAACTGAAACCTTCTACATTTTTTATCACATAATTCTCTTCGCACTTACGTGGTATACAAACGAGCAACAAAATTATAAAAATTTTAAAACCAGCACAGCAGTATTATAAGTTTAGAATTCCTTATACTGCATTAAGCGTTGGCATACTTCCCCCCCTCCCAAGTCTTTCCTCAGTTTACCGTATCAATGTTCAGTTTTTAAGATGACTTTATAAAACCATTTTGCCTTTTTATTATTTACGTTTTGCGTATTAAATTATATTTATTTGCTTATTAAATACGCTTACGTCACATAAAATTCAATTCAATAGCCGAATCATAAAATATTTAAAAACAACATGTCTTTAGAATTTCCGATAGCCTGTTTGTGCGCTGGAGATAAAAATGTTTTATTCTGTACAGTGTTGCCACCGCACCCTTTGAAATCACCGAGTTTGTTAATAAAAAAAAATTAAATAGATAATAAAACAAATTCGAAATTCAAAAGTTCGCGCTTGCAGGCGCCCATGTTCGGGTGGAGGGCTACGTTATTAAAAATTTGAAGGCTCTATGTGTAGAGACATTAGGTTATTTCGAAGCAGGAGACATGAAAAATGAGCAACGCCTTCGCCGGGAATCGAACCACGGACCTCTCGGTTACGCGTCGAGCATGCAGACCACTACACCACGAAGGCATGCGAAGAAGGCGGGAGAAATACCTTATATATGTACCATTGTTTTTTCACAACCAGAGAAACATACATACATTCATGTAGATTCTTCATTATTTAAATATAATACAGGGAAATAATATTTAGTGGCAACAATCTGAAAAGTGATACCCTATTTACAGTGATTCAATGTAAAAGACCGTTTCAAGGTTAATATCCCATTCTGGACTATTTGATTCAGGTTAAAAAGTATTTTTCTCCCACCTTCTTCGCATGCCTTCGTAGTGGAGTGGTCAGCGCGCTGGGCGCGTATTCCAGAGGTGCGTGGTTAGATTTCCGGCGAAGGCGTTGCTCATTTTTCGCGACTCCCGCTTTTAAATGAGCTCACGTCTCCACAAGGTTATTGAACTATTTCGCGCTGAACGCCGACGAAATTTTTGAAAGAACTTCAGACTGACTTAATTCACTGTAAAATACAGTGTTAATCCGCGGTAAAATGCACTGTAAAATTCAGTTTATTGAGCTACTTTTAATATGATACTGATGTACAATGTATTAATATTTAATTAGATATGCTAAATTTTAGATTCGTTGGTAAATTTGGGAAAAGCAATACGAGGGTGGAATTACGGTTACAGCTAACATAGTGGTCAATTACATTTATTCAGTTACAACACTTATTTCGGTGATACAGGGACCGGACCAAAATTTTCCACCTTGGCGAGAAAATACGTCGCCACAACCGTTGTCAACTTGGCGATATCTCGCCAAATTATCGAGATACTCGTTTACTCCTCTGCAGCTTATCGATATTGGTATTATCTCGAATAATCGTTCTTATAGGTTTCCTTTAAAAGGAGACACGTAGTTCTTAAATTAACATAAATACATATTAATTGTTAATTAGCAAAACATCCATGCATTCTAATTAATAAAAAAGAAATTGATGATAGAATTTATTAAAGGCACTTGCCTTGTATTCTTATTTTTCTGGCATAGCTTTCTCTTAAAATTTGTCTCACGCTACATTACACAGAAAAATATAACAATTTTACTTATAATCTTACTAAAATTACCAATTTAAGTACAAAATTCGTAACAATATGTTTATTTGATTAACTCAGCCTTGCTCCCAACACCTCACCGTTTTTAAAACTAACAAACAACTTTCTACTAAAAAACTTTCTCAAAACAATTCTCTTCAGAAATAAATTTTTATGTAAATTCTTTTCTCCTAGTCTTCAAGATGTCGCTTCTAATCCTATACCATTTGTTTGGAAGCTGACTTTGCACAGCTTTTGTATCATGACAGTGGGGGGGAGGGGACAGGCATTCACAGGGTGGAGTAAATATCATCAGAACTCCCACACTAATAGAAGGTTTGTATCTGTGTGGGAGGGAGAGTTCTGATAAGCATTTGATGTTCAACAGGCTCATCAAAATTCTTCCTATTTTAAAAGATAGCGTAAAATGATTCTGACAAATTCGCAAACGTATAAAATGGAAAGAAAGAAAAAAAAAAAGAAAAAAAGAGTGAAAGATGATAAAAATCAAATTGTAAAATCTCAAAGACGCCATATGACATTACACCAAAGTATTAAAATCTTTAACTTGAAACCATGTGAGTGGTAGTATACTTCCATAAATAGTTTCTCGTACTCTACGGTGAAAAAAAAATGTGAAAAGGGATACCCCCTTCATACTTTTTTTTTCCCCAAATTTGTAGTCTGAAACGTTCAGATTACAATTATTTAACACCTCAAAGAACAATTAATCTCATTTATTTTTACTTCCTTATACGAAGTGAAAAGGAAGTATTGTAATCGCGAAAAATTTCGGGCATTGTATTTCAACGAAAATATCTATTTTGACCGCTATCGAATGCAATTTAACGATGTTTTTAAGTGGCATTCGTACGTAAGAACAGAATAAAGGACTCATTCCCCCCCAAAAAATTACAAAACTGATTTAAAATGGATTCTGAAGAGATTTTTTTCGTGGCCGTCTGTGCGGACGTACGTATGTATGTATCTCGCATAACTCAAAAACGAGTAGCCTCAGAACGTTGAAATTTTGTATATAGGACTGCTATAACATGTAGATGTGCAACTCTCATTTTGGTTGCCACCGGCCGCACCAAAAGTATATAAATATATGTGTATATATATATATATCCACTCTGTTACTCGGCTCAGTCAGCTCAGTTTCTTTAGTCTTATAAGTTTGTAAATTGTGCATTTTTTGCTTTAAAAATGATTGAATTATGTTGTTCTTATCTTTCGGTTAACAGCTTTATGCCCTTAGTTAATCGGCATGCAATAATTGTGGAATTATCAACAGTTTAAAAGTTTTTTTAAGTTCGGCTAAGCCTAATTTTTGGTTATGATAGCGGACATATTTGTTTACATTTGAAGCTTAGCAGAATAGTGGATTTGTTGCCAATGTGTGAAATACGAATCGTTTCATACATTGCCGACTAGTTTTAGGCATTATATACAATACTAGCATACTATAGAATACAGGATTTCAAACTCAGCGAGCAACATACATACCAAATTCATTCCTACTCTGAAACATCCAAGTATTCTAAATTAATCGAAATGATACTTACGATAGAATATTTTACAACAAAATTACACTATTTCATTTACCCTTCTTTGTCATATTATTCTTTAAATAAATAAACAGACATTAATAAATTATTATTTTATAAAATGGAAATGTATCTAATAATAAATATTTAGTATACAGGCCTCTCTCCACCTTTGCAAGCGTTTCTGTGAAACCCATTGCAAGCTAAAATGGCTCAGAACGAAGAAGTAATAATTATCAAATAATTTATGAGGTTCGACTTGACCTGGAGCTATTATTTACTGCAATAACCCCAACAGACGTAAAGCTAATTATCACTGTATCTAAATTAACTACAAGTAGGTTTTAATTTTTTTTTTATTTATTTAAATAGAATTTAGAACATAAATGCACTTTCTTGAGCTAACAATATCACCCACAACTTGTGGTGACGCAACTAAAGGAACAATCAAGTCAAATTAAACGTTGAACAGTAGTCAAAGTGGTGCAACAAAAAAGGAAGAGGTACAATTACATGTTATAGCAGTCCAATATAGAAAATTTCAACTTTCTGCGGTTGCTCGCTTTTTAGTTTTGCGAGATACGTACGTACGCACAGACGTCACGAAAAAACCCCTTCTGAATCCATTTTACAATCCTTTTTATAGGAAAGAGTTCTTTACTCTGTCCATAGGTACACATGTGAGTCAAAAACATCGTTCAAATGGATCTAAGAGCGGTCAAAATGGATATTTTCGTAGAAAAATGATACCAGAAATTTTTCAAGATTACCGTACTTCCTTTACTTCGTACAAAGAAGTAAACATCATTAGAGAATTGCCCATAACATCAAACTTTCTCAACGAGTCAATGACAGAGCTTGGAAATGAAATATATAACATTAAAAATTACTAATAAAATTCTTCTAACGGTGTTTCTATATGTCTATCACAAAATATTTTTATGAGGATAGCTAAAGAATTTAGCTCATTAAGTTGTAAAACGGTAAAAGACTTCTGAATATATATGCCTCCTAAAGTAGAAGCAGAATGTTGAAAAATTTATATCATCGTCTATATTTTGAATATATAAAAAGCACAGCAGAAAATGCACAAAAGCAATAACTCTGACATTCAGATCTCCTCATGCATTTTTCATTAAGTAGTTTTACCAGATAGTTTGACTGTCACCAAAAATTTGCAAAGTTGTGTTGTAACTTATTCATATCCTTGACATCATTCTCATTGATATTTACATTGATAAATTTAAATCTTTTTGTTATTCTCTGGCATACGAGTTTAATGAATTCTTTTCCACTAAATTAAATCAGCAGAAATATTAAATAATTATTTAAGAGGTTTATCCTTTAATGGGTTTAATAATTTACTTTTGTACTTTCTTTTATCACAATTATGTCTATTGGAAAACTATAAGAAATCTGCATTACTGCTTTCTTGCAATGCGTGAAAATTTTGTGCCATTAGTGTCAAAAATTTCAGGAATTGTTATTAATCACTAATATCAGAAAATGCTGATACTCAGTCGAATGCTAAAAATTACAAATTTAATTATCAAAAGCTTTAAAATGGTCTATGTATATTTATTCTATGACGACGAAAATGGCTACTGCAACCTCACGACGTTTCAAGCGAGTAGTCACGGAAAGATAGTTTTTTTTTACGTCCTTGTATGAAATAAAGGAAGTACTGTAATCACGAGAAATTTCGGGTACCATATTTCAACGAAAATATCCATTTTGACTATTATTGAATGCAATTTAATGATGTTTTGCTTGACATCTGCACGTAAGGATAGAATAAAAGACTCTTTTTCCCCAAACGAATTATTAAACTGATTTAAAATGGATTCAGAAGAGATTTTTTCGTGGCATCTGTACGTACGTGTATATGTATGTATCTCGTATAACTCAAAAACAAGCAGCCACAGAACGTTGAAATTTTGTATATAGGACTACTATAATATATAGTTGTGCACCTACCCCCAAAAATAATTATAAAACTGATTTAAAATGGATTCTGAAAAGATTTTTTTCGTGGCGTGTGAGTACGTACGTATGTATGTATATATCTCGCATAACTCAAAAACGAGTAGTCTCAGAAAGTTGAAATTTTGCATATAGGGCTGCTATAACATGCAGATGTGCAACTCGCATTTTGGTTGCAATCGGCCTCACCGAAAGTATATAAATACATGTATATATATATCCACTCTGCTACTCGGCTCAGTCAGCTCAGTTTCTTTACTCTTATAAGTTTGTAAATTGTGCATTTTTTGCTTTAAAAATGATTGAATTATGTTGTTCTTATCTTCCGGTTAAGGTTTTTATGCCTTTAGTTAAACTGCGTGCAATAATTGTAGAATAACAACAATTTAAAAGTTGTTTAAGTGCGGCTAAGCCTAATTCTTGTTTACCACACCAATCATATTTGTTTACATTTGAAACTTAGCAGAATAGTGGATTTGTTGCCAATCTAGAGAAACGAAACTTCGCAACAACAAAGATAACGTCTTCTTTTATTATTGAGAATTAAATCAGGATTAATCGATTCTGGTTATTAAATTATCCCATGTATTGACTCATTATACCGTCCACAGCAAATTAAGTTAGCTTCTACGCCTTCAGTGTCTTTTTGCCGAGTGAGAACAAAAGTAAACTTTCAGTTTAGTGCACCAAAAAATCTGCCTTCTTGCCCGTTAACCGAATTGCTTGTTTTTGCGCAGAAACTCTAATTAGAATTGTAAAAGTTGTTCTTTGAATTGTTTTAACTGTATTTATGTTTTATATTTTTCTATATTTTTCAGTTTTTAATAAAGATGTTTTATGTATTTTTGCCTTGTCGCGAAGTGAGAACTAAATTAATTGAATCAGAAGTATATCTCTAATGAAATTCAAGGAAATAAGTTTAAATGAAATGCGTGAAAAAATGCGTATAATTTAATATTCTGTACAAGGTCTGTCTTGTGGTATACACATCAGATTTTTTTTAAATGGTAAATGGCAACAGAAAGTTAAAAAAAAATTAGGAAAAACAGTAGCTGACATTAAACAACAGAATCTAACAACGCTTAGATGTATGGCTCCCTGGCTCGAAATATGAATTTACTTTTACTTTATTTATTTATTTACTTATTTTTTTAAGACGAATTTTCTTAGACTTTTTTTTTCCTCCCAAAGCCACAGGCAAGTACTACCGTTGCAAGGGTAATAGTTTAAATTCTTCTCGAAGTTACGAAAGTTTCGCTCGAGGCATTTTAAAAGAATGACTCAGCGCAGCTGCCATGTGGGGGGCACACGCGAGGTTGCGAACAGTGGGAAAGTAGTGGGTAGAATTAACCTGCCTCAAAAAGTTTTTTCAACTGGCACTCCATTCATTGTGTGAAAAAAGTATTACTGTAAAATATTCTCCAAAACCCCCTTCAATTTTCAAAATAACTAGATAGAATGCAAATGGCAATGCAAAACTAGCCCCAAATTACGAAAGTTTATTTTATTAGTCCAAAGAGGCTTTAGTATCCGAAGGACTGTTGTTCTTAGCACTTATTCTTAGCACTTTTTCATTTTGCGATTTTGCCTCGGAAATATTAAAAGTCTGAATCATTTTTCAAACTGTTGCCACCAAATCTTGCAATCCTGTATTATATTTAAAGAAACTAAATAATGAAGGATCTGCATAAATGCATGTATATTTCTCCAAATGCGATAAAACAACAGTACCTAGAGCCATCCAATTTTGAATAACGTACTTTTCCACCCGAATACGCGAATCTGGAAGCCCGAATTTGGAATTTGTTTTATTATCTATTTCATGTTTTCTAAAAGTTCTGGAATTTGTTTTATTATCTAATTCATATTTTGTAAAACTTTAACGAAATTTTGATGACAAACTCAAAGATTTAAAAGCGAGCAATAGCAACATTCTGCGCGGAACTGTGTATTGGAAATTCTAAAGATATGCTCATTTTAAAATTATTTTGCGATATTGCTGCTGAACTGAATCTTAGGGTTTAAGTGCTAAGAACATGCTATTTAATAAATAAAGGTAGCACACAAAGCGTTAAAAAAAAAAAAAGCCCCTTTGGACGTAATTTAAAATCTGAAACCTTTCAGATTTTTTTTATTATTTTATTTTTTAAAACAATAATCTAAAAATCGATATAATTTTACCATTTTTGAAATTTTATGATTTCCACGCTATCAATTCGTTTTCTTCCGATTAATTTCAGAAACAGACCTTATAAGGTACTTCTTCGCATGCCTTCGTGGTGTAGTGTCTGCATGCTCGACGCGTAACCGAGAGGTCCGTGGTTCGATTCCCGGCGAACGCGTTGCTCATTTTTCATGTCTCCTGCTTCCAAAAATACTTAATGTTTCTACACTGGCGCCCGAACTAAAAAGGTGGTGGATGATGATTCTCCACCACCGCAATTTGGCGATTGGGTCCCCAAAACCCCAGTCGCCCTTTAAAAGGGGGAGTATATAAGGCATTTCTCCCGCCTTCTTCGCATGCCTTCGTGGTGTAGTGGTCTGCATGCTCGACGCGTAACCGAGAGGTCCGTGGTTCGATTCCCGGCGAAGGCGTTGCTCATTTTTCATGTCTCCTGCTTCCAAAAAAACCCTAATGTCTCTCCAACCTCTACTTTTCCATTTGTGAATTATGTGTCTTAAAGTAATTTGTGTCTTAATTTAATTGCACACGTTCGCTTATAGTTATTAATTAACACTAATTAATTATTAATAACTGCATACCTTGATAACAAAACGCGCCAAACAAATAGGCGATTCTGCACTTTAACGAAATAAACTATAACAACATTTTGTTTAAGGCAAAGCGTTAGCGGCTGCTTTTTCAATCCGAATTTTTGAATCAGATGTGGGGAACGCTTGGGGGGGGGGGTAATGATTTATGAAGAGCCGTTACGTTTTCTTTTCCTCTAAGCGAAAAAATTAAAAAAACTACACTATTCCCATAAATTCCCCCCCCCTCTCTCTCTTCTCTACCACCCTCACCTACTCTTATGAGCTAAGCGTTTACAGATGGTCTGCGATGCACGAGATTGAGATGTGTAAACCACTGCCACTTTTTCAAAGGGAAATCAACACTGAAAAGTAAGTCGGATCGGTAAAGGAAATTCGTGTCAAGCAAAACACGAGAAGGTTATTTCCCACGACACTGATTAAGCAGAAAGGGTTCCTTCACCCCTTCCAACTAAAATGACTATTTCTTGGAAAAATCTCTTGGAGTTTCAATTTACGTCGACTGTTATCGCCTGCGTCGACTGCTACTGTCTTTTAAAAATTAAAAAAAAAAAAAAAAAAAATTCCCATACCTTTCTATCTGTGCATGTCCTGTAAAAATCGTAATTGACAGTTCTACAATTTTAATAGAAATATAGATTTACTTAATATAAATAAAGATAAAACTTTAATATAAATGTAGATATAATCTTGGATAAATATAGATTTATTTAATACTAGCCGCTATGCGGCCAGCTTTCGTCTGGCTTTTAAACGTACAAGGAAAAATGCCTAAAAGACACACCTGGGACCTATGGCCGCGCTTCCAACTTTTTTCTCTTTGTTAAGATTCCAACCCTCCTTTGTATACGGCCCTGGTGTATCTCCAGAAAAACATATACATCTCGAATGTTTAGCAAATTAATTGCGTGAGATGCGCATTAAACATTTGTTAAAGCATAATTTATATCCCCGTTCTTAAGCACCACCGTGACAACATAAAAAATTATATAAAAATTCTACAGTAAAATTTAAATTTTGTAAACATTTTCTTACTCGATAGTTTGAACGATCCTTTTTTTGAAATTTTGAAATGTTATGATACTTTAGGTAATCTTCCGAGGAAATGTGTCAGCAGTCACATCGCAGCCATTTAACTTGTATAAAATATTACAATGAAATAAGCAATATCCCTTGATACAAATGTTAATTATCCTAATAAAGTAATTAAACAATTTACCGTTGCGAAAAGAAACAACTTTGTAATTTCTTAAACTTTTCAGTCTCTTAAAAACAGTAACGTAAGAAATACGATGAAAAATTGTCACCAAACCGAAATTTTTAAAAGAATGAAACTATTCGAAATGATGCAATTTCATCAAAAATCTATCAACAACAATAAGAAAGGAAAACTGTTGCCAAAACTACATTTTAAAATATCTGAGATGTGAGAAGTGCATTCGGAAGCTTCATTTAAAAAATTTTAAAAAAATACAAAATATTATTATTATTCCAAAATTGTTATTTTAAAACGAGTCGAAAGGATTAAAGTTCAACGTGTCCAAAAATCAAAGGAAAATAAACGGCACATTTTTTAAAATAAGTCTTTTTAAAAAAAATTCCGCCGAAAAGGTGTTAAGCTCACCTTCCTAAATAAATTCGTATTTAATCGATTTATTGAAATACGAAATTTATTTTAAGTTCGTAAAATAGCTAAGTGTCTACGCTTCACGACGATGTAAAAATGAAATGTATAGAGTGAAATCTCGCTTTCCTGTAGCCCATAATGTCTCAAAATGACGCGATTTGGTCACAAAACATAAAATAAAAAAAATTCGAATTCGAAAAAATCGCTTCGAGGTGCACTGGCTCTTGTGTAGATACACCTGTGTACCAAATTTCGTGGCCCTAGTTCTATTAGTTTACTCGCAACACGAACGGAAGACACACACACACACAAACTCTTTGTTTTATTATATGTAGAGAAGAAGATTTTTATTATATGTAGAGAAGAAGATAAATACAGATATGCTTTAATATAAATATAAATAATCTAAATAAAGTTTTGGATTGCCCTATATCTTAAATATATGAAATATAAATAAAATTCGCAATAAATATTCAGAATGTTATTGGATCCCGAAAATTCAGGATGATTTCAAGCCCTGTAGTGACGTCACCTCGATCGGCGGAGCAGGTTAGTGTACATATCATGCATATCTACACATAAACAGGACTTTAGTTTGTGAATTTACATAATTACCCTTTCGAATAAATTCATACTAATATTGGGTTGGCAACTAAGTAGTTGCGGAATTTTTTTTAGAAAATCAAAGGCAATTTTTTCATGGAACTAAATAACTTTATTCTGTAATGTATTGCCCATTTTGATCAATGACCGTTTGCCATCTTTCAGGCAGCATCATAATCCCACGTTCATAAAACTTCTGGTTTTTATTAGCAAAAAACTGAATCAGGTACGATTTGACATCATCATCATTATTGAAATTTTTACCATTCAAGGAGTTTTGTAAAGATCGAAACAAAAAGTAATCAGATGGTGCAAGGTCAGGACTATATGGTGGATGTGGCAAAACATCCCAACCAAGCTCCAATAATTTTTGCCGAGTGACCAAAGATGTGTGTGGCCTTGCATTGTCATGATGGAATACAACACCTTTTCGATTTGTCAATTCGGGCCGCTTTTCTTCAACTGCATTGTTTAATTTCGTTAGTTGTTCAATGTAGACATCAGAATGGATCGTTCGGTTGGGTGGTAAGAGTTCAAAGTAGACAATTCCTTTGTAATCCCACCAAACTGATAACAAAACCTTCTTTTGGTGAATATCAGCTTTTGATGTTGTTTGAGTCGGTTCACCTGGCCTGCTCCACGATCTTTTCCGCTCGATATTGTTGTAAACAACCCATTTTTCATCGCCAGTTATCAGTCGTTTTAAAAATGGATCATTTTCATTACGTTTCTTTAGCAAATCGCAGCCGTTAATGCGTTGCGTTAAATGCGTTTCTTTCAGTTCGTGAGGAACCCATGTATCGAGTTTTTGAACATAGCCAAGTTGTTTCAAGTGATTTTCAATGCGTGTATGTGATACACGAAGCTTCTCTGCAATCTCACGCGTTGTACTGTGACGATCCGAATCGATTATTGCTTCGATTAGGTCGTCATCAACTTTAACTGGACGACCAGAGCGGTGAAAAATCACCGGAACGAAGTTTGGCAAACCAATTTTGACACTGCCGTTCTTTTAAGGCTTCGTCACCATAAACAGCACATAACTTTTTATGAGCTTGCGATGCGTTTTTCCCTTTGCGGAAATAAAATAGCAAAATATGACGAAAATGTTCCTTTTGATTTTCCATTTTTCAACGAACGCCAAACGAAAACTACGCAACCGATCCAAAAACTTTTTTTACTGATTCACAGCTGAATTGCCAACTATCAAATAACAAAATGTGTTTTACATTTGACCTACGTTTGCAACCCTAAAAATTCAAATGAAGCCATCTATGAGTGAAATCCGCAATTACTTAGTTGCCAACCCAATAGAATAAAGAATAGAATTAAAGAATAGCTTTCTGCTTTAAGATATCAACGTATTTGTACTTGTTTATGGATGCAAACGATAATTTGAAACTAAATTTACAGATAGAGAAAAATTAACTTTATATCTGTAAATAAGAAAAATGCTATGTGCTGAAAGTTGAATATCTAATAAAAAAGAAGATACGGAAAAGTGTAAAGATAGCATGGTATCTTTATTGCCTTTTTATTTTATTCACCCGAAGAAAGGTGAATCAAATTACTCAGAGGATATAAAAAAATGTTGCTTCGGTTCATTGAGTAGTTAACGAATTTTTTTTTTAAATGAATTATAATTAAAAAAAAGTAGTTTTAAGTTTGTACTATGGAGAAAAAATTATTTCGAAGATAATACAATTTAATATAAATACAAAATTAATATAATCTCTAACAAATTTGTTTTTATTTAGGCAAAATGTAATAAACATCTGAATTGTCAGTACGAATTCTCAATAGGTTACAACATTATAACATTAGGAAAAGAAGGCCTAGTTCAAACAGTTGAAAGTCATAACAAATAAAAATTGTTCAAAAACCATTGCAACTTTTGTTTCATTTTTGTAACTGATATTAAGTTAAATGGAATGTGAAGGAGAAAAATTCTTCTTAGGAATGAAAATCATAAAGATGATCAATTATTCTTTAATGATGGATAATTAATAATTCTTTAATGATTTAATTAACATGGCTCATTACGACACATGCCTACAAACACATAATTTAAAATAAACCAATTCTAGTTCACATATACGTTACGTGGACGATTTTTTTTAATTATAAAAACATCTTTGCGGAAGAAAACCCACAAGGCCAATATTGGCGATAATAGTTCAAACCTGGTAACCCGTCATATTCAACAGATTCGTTTGTTCGAAGGTTGCAACCATTGCTCTTAACGTTGATTTTTGTTCAATTACCACCTTTGCTGTTCGCATTTACAGATTTAAACTTTTCTTCACATATTTCTTATTATTTTTTCGGATTTTCACGTTATTTTTGTGAATTTTTAACAATAAATAGATACAAACATTTTCAAATAATTAGTGAAGTTTTCGGAGACAGATGCTTGTTCGCGGAAGAAAATAATGGCGAGAGGGGGTGAATGATAATCGGAACACGAATATTTTGATTTTTTTGCAGAATACATTTATAAAATAAAAAAATATGTATGAGAAGAATATAATTTATTACTAAAAAAACTTTTATGTAATCAGATAGTTGCAGTTCAGTTTCTATTTAAAATGAGAATATTTGCTGATTTCATTTATGTGTTGATGATAATGGATTTTCATAGTTTTGGAAGAACTTTGAAATTATACAATGATGATATTAACTATAAAAGTACTTTTTGATTTTATGCTTTTACAATTTCCTTAGAAACTGCACTGTTAAAAACAGGAATATTTTGGAATTTTATAATATTGAAAGATATTCAAAGACAGATCCGAATTTTACTAAATTTTTCCATTAAATAGCTAACTTTGTCAAGAAAAGAGTTGATTATTACAAATATCACATTATTAGATTATTATTTCACTTCTCTTAGGCTTAATATATTGTTTTCCGTGCTTATTTTAATTTAATACAAATTTATTTTCGTATATCACGTTTAATCAGTTAATTTTACATCCATATGCTTTTATATATTATTTTCTCTGCTAACCTGAATTTATGTCATTTATTATTTAACTTATTTTGATTATATGCACTAAATATCACCTTTACGCGGCTTATTTCCATGTGTTTAATACCGTACGCCGCTCAACCGTTGGTGAGCTTGGCGAGTATAACTGCAACGGCGCCAACGGGCGCTTTGTGGAAGTGCTTCCAGTTTTTCTATCAGATTTCTTGAAAATATTATATTAAATAAGCGTTAAGTAAAATGGTTTGTAAAAGAACATAAATGCACAGAAAGAAAATATAAAAAATTTCATGTCATCACCACATGGCTTGCTTATACGGCCTATTAAACCATACACCTTTTTTTGCTGCACTTCATTTATACTTATTTAATTGAACTATTCTAACTTAATTAACCGATCCCTTCAGGCAAGTTGAAAATGACATCAAAAACAGCAAATTTTGAAATTTGTCGTCAGAAAAATTAAACAATAAAAAGTTAGAAAATGTTCATATATACCAAAACTTGAATAAAAGTAGGTTTTTCATATTCATAAACTAAAACTAAGTGCTTAACAGATAAATAAAAGACTTATGAAATTTCACCCCCCCCTTCTGGTTCTGTTGCCATAAAACAGCTGGATACTGAAACAATTCTGATAACTACATCGTCTATTTTCTTCTGTTATAAGGTGACCAGATTTCGAAGTTTCGGGGCTT
>KK115266.1:0-11200 GCA_000611955.2 Stegodyphus mimosarum | reverse complement strand
TTTTTTTTTTTTTTTTTTTTCTTATTGTTTTGTATGTTATCTTTATTCTGTTGAATATTATGTTCTTATCACTTAAAAACTGTAAAATTCAGTTCAACAGAAATATTGCAAAGTAATTTGAAAAGAGCATATCTTTAGAATAGACAGTCTCGCACGCTTGAGAGTTCGCACATTGTAAAAATGTTTTTAATGTTGCCATTGCTCTCTTTGAAATCGTCGAGTTTGTTAATTAAAAATTCGTTAAAGTTTTACAAAATATGAAATATGTAATAAAACAAATTCCGCATTCCAAATTTGGGCTTCCAGATGCGCATATTCGGGTGGAAACGTACGTTACTCAATATTGGATGGCTCTAAGTACCGTTCTTTTTTTCCCAGTGCGAGAAACATACGTACATTTATGCATATTCTTCATTATTCAATATCTTTAAATATAATGCAGGGACCTAATATTTGTTGGCAACAAACTGAAAAGTGAAACGCCATGATTGATTCTTTGAAACGTCATAAAAATTCCAAAGTGAATTTTTGAAAATCACAAAGCGATTCTTTGAAAATTCCAAAGTGATTCTTTGAATTCCAAAGTGATTCTTTAAAAATCACAGCGTGATTCTTTGAAAATCACAGCGTGATTCTTTCAAAGCTCACAAAATGCCAAAACGAAATTAATAGCCCTTCTGGGCTGAAGCCCTTTGGGCTAAAAAGAACTGTTGGTGTACTTTCTAAACTAATTTTTTGTGCGTTTAAAAGAATTTGCAGTCTTTTTGCTTCCTCTGTAAGAAAAACGTGTATTCTTCTTATTTCTGCTTTGTTTTAAGAGGAATGGTATTTTCCAGAATCTAACAATAAATTAATGAGTTATGATATTGCTTCAAAATCTTCTGACATTTATGCTGATAATCTTTGCAGAAACATTACGTTTTTCGAAGCTGGAAACATAAAAAAACAAGTGTGTACTCGTCGGGTTTCGAACCTCGGATCTGCGAATTGCTAAGCCCATCCGCATTCCAACAGTGTAGTCGCTGAACACTGGTAGTTCGGCACGGGCTCAAGTCCCTGCGAACGTGTCAACATCTTCAATTTTAAGTATCTGTGAAGACTGTTAATTTAATTTGGAGCCCAGCAAGGGAGGGGTAAAGTCGCTGACCACTAGTAGTTGGGTACGGGGTTCGAATCCCGGTAAACGGGGCATGGGAGCTGGCTGCATGGGAGGTTTCGGGGTTCTTCCTATGAATAACGCGATGGATACGAGCCAGTTTCCTATATAAAGCCTACCAAGAAGGCATCCTTTCCCTTAAGTGTGGATAGCCTGTCAGGACTGAGTGTTCTGTGCATACTTTTGGCGAACATATTCGTGAAGTAGTTAAAGTCCTGATTGAACAGGGAGCTGAATGCAGCTATGTTCTGTGGTAGAATACTGTGGTTAAGTGATAGAATAACTGCGCGTAAGAAGGCTTTAAAATCCTCTTTTATTAAACCACTATTATTTAAAGCCACTTCCCAACTCGGGAGGGATAACAGAAAATAATGATCGCACTTGGGTCTAACTTGAACAATCAAATAATTTAAAATAAAGTTAAATAGAAATTAAGTAGTCGTTGCTCACATAGAACGCGAGGTTGGCCTCTATGCTAAACGATCAATGGTGCGTAGCAAGATTTAGCTTATACTAACGCACTTAGATTATTTCAATAAGTAATAGCGTAACAGAGCTAAGGCTTAGAATTTAAATACTAGCTAGTCAGGTGAACGTCGAACAGAGCCGCAGTGATCCGAGACTAAAAGCTCTCTCACGCCGAGAAGTTCCTCGCTAACCTTTAAATACGAAAACTTGGCTCCACTTCAAATTAGCATAAAGCTGAAACGCGTGCTCATTCTAACCGGAAGTGGAAATAAGAACTTACAGAAAAGAGAAAATTAACATAAAACTTTGTTAGTTTAAACTAAAACTTTACAAGCCTTTCTAAGCTTATAAGGTATTTCTCCCGCCTTCTTACATGCCTTTGGTGTAATAGTAAAGCACATTCGACGCGTATCGAGAGTCGGTGGTTCGAGTCCCGACTAGGACATTGCTCATTTTTCACATCTCCTGCTTTCAAAAAATTCCTAATGGCTTTACAGTGGCGCCCGAACTAAAAAGGGGTGAATGATGATTCTCCACTACTCTGGTGTATGATGATGACTCTACAGGATTTGGCAATTGGGTCCCCTAATCCCCAGTCTCCCTTTAAAAGGGGAGTATATAAGGTTGTAAGGTTTTAGTTAAACTAACAAAGGAATTCCTTTTAATTTATTCCTTTTCTGTCAGTTCTCATTTTCAACTTCCTGTTGGAAGAAGCACGCGTTTTCAGCTTTATGCTAATTTGATGATGGAGCCAAGTTATATTTAAGCGAGAGGTAGGAACCTCTCAGTGTGCGAGAGCTTTTAGTCTCAGACCACTGTTACTCTGTTCGACTGACCAGCTAGTATTTAAATTCTAAGCCGTAGCGCTGTTACGCTATTACTTATTGAAGTAATTCTAAGTGCGTGAGTATTAGTTAAATCTTGCTACGCACCATTTAGTTAGAGGCCAACGTTGTAAGCTCTGTGAGCAACGACTCTTTAATTTCTATTTAGCTTTAGTTTTAAATTTATCTGATTGTTCATTTTAGACCCAACTGTGGTCTTTACTTTCTGTATCCCTCCCGAGTTGGGAAGTGGCTATACATAATTGCGATCTAATATAAAAGGATTTTAAATCCCTTTCAAGTGCAGTTCTTCTACCACTTAATCACAGTATCTACCACCAGAACATAGCTGCATTCAGCTCCCTGTTCCAGATCAGGGCTTAAGGAGTTCACGAAGATGTTTGCCAAGAATATGCACCGAACACTCAGTCCTGACAAGGTGTTTCTCCAACCTTTTTAGCATGCCTTCGTGATGTAATAGTAAAGCACAGTCAGCGCGTATCGAGAAGTTCGTGGTTCGAGTCGCGGGGAGGGCATTGTTCATTTTTCACATCTCCCGCTCTCAAAAAAATCCTAGTGACTCTACAACATTTGCCAAATAATCTAACCTTACAAGTTGCTAGCTGTAGATGCTACAGCTTACACCTGGAGATCAAGTCAGGAAAATATAATAACTTCTCTTAAAATATTCAATAAATTTTTTTTTTAAATAATTTTAACTCTAAATTCTTTGATGCTTACGGATGAGTTTCCGATATCATTCGAAAAACAACGCGTATCAATTTTCTACTAAAATTTACATAACTGCACAATTTTATGTACTAATTTAGAATGCAGCTTTGATATCTTTTGAGAAAACTTGAAGGCAGGAAATGTGTTTTTAGACTGTAACACAGAATAAATATCCAGTCAAAAGCGTTTTCAATTTTGATTTAATCTGAAGAATAAAAAATGGCTTCATGCGCTTTAAGAGCTCTTAACCAGACCCTGAAAAGAGAACGTCTTGGAATTTTGTTTGTTATTATTCATTGAAGTGTGAAATAGAGAATTCGCATTACACTTGAGCTTAAATAAGTATGTCAGCTGACCTTATAAAAGAGAGTAGTTTCTTTAAAAAAAAAAGACACATCATGTGATAGAGAAATATAGGTACCTTAACTCAGCTGTCGCACGCGTTCTTTAATTCATATAATTATTTAAATTAAATATTTTTTGAAAGAGTTTAAATGTTTCAAATTTTAAAGAAGCATTTTTCTAACCCAAATCCTCGTTTAGCATATTCATTTCCTTTGATTCTTTTTCTATAACTTCTAATTTAATTTTCAAATGCGTAGAGTTCGTAAAAAAATTATCGCATTCCCCCGTGCGTGCTGTAGGGAAGTAAATGCTTAGCACGCCTAAGTCCTAACTGGAAAAGACACAATTTGATATAGTCTACAGCGGAGCAAAATTAAAATGTAGGAGACCATAATTCTCCATTACCTACATCCGGCCGACTGGTTCTCGTATCTCTCCCTGTATGCCCATTATGTGGGATAGAATGTAAAGAATTATCCCATCCCCCCGTAAGCGGTCAAGTTAACAAGTAGAAGATTCCCGCAAGAATATTTAATTTTCGTTTCTTGTTCTTGAAAAATTGAATAGTCTCTATAAACTTTTTCTCTTTATACCTTGTTGTAACATTATTAGTCCAAAGGGGCTTTGTCCCTGAAGCACTGTTGTTTTCGTTTTGCGATTTCGCGCCGGAAACATTAAATGTCGGTTCACTTTTTAAACTGATGCCACCAAATATTGCAGCCCTGTATTATATTTAAAGAAATTAAATAAAGAGGAATGTGCATAAATGTATGCATGTTTGTCGAATTGTGTTCATTCTCCAAACTTTAGTTGCATTTAGTTTAGTTTCATATTTTGTAAAACTGTTGCCACGAAATATTGCAGCCCTGTATTATATTTAAATAAATTAAATAATGAAGAATCTGCATAAATGTATGTATATTTCTCCAAATGTGATAAAACAACGGTACCTAGAGCCATCCAATTTTGAATAACGTACGTTTCCACCCGAACAGGCGCATCTGGTAACCCGAATTTGCAATTTGTTTTATTATCGATTTCATATTTCGTAAAACTTTAACGCATTTTTGATGAACGAACAATTTAAAAGCGAGCCATGGCAACGCTCTACAGAAAGAAAAAAACGAAAAAAGAAAAAAAACTTTTTATCTCCAGCGCGCGGAACTGTGTATCGGAAATTCTAAAAATATTCTAAAGATAAATATATCTTAATATTTGTGATATATGCTTCTAAAGATAAATTATTATTGTTACTATGCAAGTAAGAGCAGTATGTTTTTTTTTTAGTCTAAAAGGGGCTTTGTCCCGGAAGGACTATTGTTTTCGTTTTGCGATTTTGCATCGAATCACTAAAAGCGTTGTATTATTTTTCAAGCTGTTGCCACCACATATTGCAGTTCTGTATTATATTTAAAGAAATTAAATAATAAAGAATCTGCATAAATGTATGTATGTTTAGCCAAATGTGATAAAACAACGGTACCTAAAGCCATCCAATTTTGAATAACGTAGGTTTCCACCCGAACAGGCGCACCTGGAAGCCCGAATTTGGAATTTGTTTTATTATCTATTTCATATTTTGTAAAACTTTAACGAATTTTTGATGAACAAACCCAACGATTTAAAAGCGAGCAATGGCAATACTCTACGGGGGGGGGGGAAATTACGTTTTCATCTAAAGCGCGCAGAACTGTGGCAATACTCTACAGGGGAAAAAAAAAAAAATCTGAAAGGTTTCAGATTTTAAATTACGTCGAAAGGGGCGTTTTTTAAACATTTTGTATGTTACTTTTATTTATTGAATATACTGTTCTTCGCACTTAAACCATAAAATTCAGTTAAAGAAAAGTATCGCAAAATAATTTTAAACAGACCACATCTTTAGAATTTCCTATACACAGTCTCACGCGCTGCAGATAAAAATGTTTCTTTTTCTGTACAACGTTGCCATGGCCCGCTTCGAAATCCTCGAGTTTGTTCATCAAAAATTCGTTAAAGTTTTACAAAATATGAAATCTTTAATAAAACAAATTCCAAATATCAAATTTGGGCATCCAGATGTCTATATTCGCAGCAGGATGACAGCATTCAAAATTCGATGGCTTTAGGTACCGTCGTTTTATCACAGTGCGAGAAACATACATACATTTATGTACATTCTTCATTATTTAGTTTCTTTAAATATAATACAGGGCTGCAATATTTTGTGGCAACAGTTTGAAAAGTGATACAGACTCAAAATTCTGACGCAAAATCGCAAAACCAATTGCGTCGAATCACTAAAAGCGCTGTATCATTTTTCAAGCTGTTGCCACCACATACTGCAGTTCCGTATTATATTTAAAGAAATTAAATAATAAAGAATCTGCATAAATGTATGTAAATTTAGCCAAATGTGATAAAACAACGGTACCTAAAGGCATCCAATTTTGGATAACGTACGTTTCCACCCGAACATGCACATCTGGAAGCCCGAATTTGGATTTTGTTTTATTATCTATTTCATATTTTGTAAAACTTTAACGAATTTTTGATGAACAAACCCAAACGATTTAACAGCGAGCCATGGCAACACTCTAAGGTAAAGAAAAAAAAAACATGTTTTTATCTAATGCGCGCGGAACTGTGTATCGGAAATTCTAAAATAGACTCATTTTAAAATTATTTTGCGATACTGCTGTTGAACTGAATTCTATGGTTTAAGTGCGAAGAACAAGATATTTAATAAATAAAGCTAACACACGAAACATTAAAAAACGCCCCCTTTGGACGTAATTTAAAATCTGAATTCTTCTTTTTTTGTTATTAGTCCAAAGGGATTTAGTCCCGAAGGACTATTACTTTCGTTTTGCGATTTTGCGTTGATTCACTCTGAATGCTCGATTCACTTTTCAAATTGTTGCCACTAAATGTTATCGCTCTGCATTAAAGTTTAAAAAATGAAAAATCTGCATAAATGTATGCTTTTTTTTTTTATTATTTTTTTTGACGTAGCTTTCTCTTCAAAAATCGTCTGCGTGCGTTGCACGGGAAAATAAAAAGGAATTTTAATTACAGTTCTAAATAAATAGCCAAATAAATGTGAAATTCGTAACAATATTCTCTAAAACTTTAACGAATTTTTCATTAACAAACTCAAAGATTTCAAAGCCAGCAATACCAACGTCGTACAGAAAAACATTTTTATCTCCAGCGCGTGAGAGCGTGTACCGAAATTTCTAAAGATATGCTCAATTTAAAATTATTTTGCGATATTGCTGTTGAACCGAATTTTATGGTTTAAGTGGGAAGAACATGGTATTTAACAAATAAAGGTAACACACAAAATGTTAAATAAACGTTCCTTTGGACGTAATTTACAATCTGAAACATTTCAGATTTTTTTTTTTACATGTTGGTTTAAAAATGTGCTACATTTCAGGATTACTAAATACGTTCCCACAAAACATTTATCAATATTTTACTTCTATTTTTGTCACTTATTATTATTATTTTTTTAATGTGTGTGTTTCTTCATTATAACCTAGGTAAGGGATCAGGCTTAAACCCACATGACGAATGATTCCTCAATGAAAAGTTCTTCGACATTTGAATGGGTACAAAAAAGGTCGATGCCGGACCGCACTCTGAGTAGTTGTCACGAGTTCCACGTAAAAAGCGTTAATTGCAATATGTTTACGATTAGTTACAGGTATAAGGTTTTATATCTTAAAAAAATATTCGCAAAATTAGAGAGAAAGCGACTTTTAGATCATTTTATACTACATAATTTAATCGTAAATTACGGATAAAGAATTGTATAATATACCATATGCAATGTTCTAATCTGCAGCCATTTATTTTAGGTACAAAGCAGGTATAATTTGGGTTTCAGTCTTCGCATTATAACGAGAAAGCACTGTATCTCTAAAATAACCCTCTAGTGAATATGTAGGCAACCCAGTAATGGAAATCTAGTTAGTAATTTCAGACACTTTTGGGTAATTTTACAGTGCACTCAAAACCCAAATGCCGCATTTTTATAGAGACATTTGAGCTTATTCCAATGCGAAATAACTGCTACGATCTTAAACAAAAGCCATTCGCAGATACGAATCAAGTAGGTCGAGGTTTTTTCCTCTCCACCTTTCCTTTATTGTGACGCAGAGATGGATGAAATACTCGGAGACATTTAGTGTGACATCCTGAAGGAGAATCTGAATGACGTAACTCCAAAAGAGCGTCAGCCCAGAAAGGCTATTAATTTCGTTTTGGCATTTTCTGGCGTTTCACTTTTTAAATTCTTGCCACCAAATATTATCACCCTGTAGCATATTTAAAGAAATTAAGTAATGAAGAATCTGCTTAAACGTATCTATGTTTTTCGCATTGTGATAAAACAACGGAACGTAGAGCCACCAAGTTTTGAATAACGTACGTCTCTACCCGAGTATGGGCATCTGGAAGCCCAAATTTGGAATTTGTTTTATTACCTTGTAAGGTTTATCGTAATTTTCATAACAGTTACAGAGGCTGTTCGCACATTTTTTAGACGAGGTATATTGTATTCACAAAACTAAATTACATAAAATTATTGTGTTTTAAATGTTCTATTTGACATCCTTTATTCTGAACTTATAATTGGACACCGCAATTTCCAGGATAATAATGCCTTTTGAAGTGTCGGAAGAGGTATTCTATCCAATTCCTCCCGAACAGCTTTCCAGAGTCCCGTTAGGGTTTTGGGACAACGTTTGAATAACGCAGTTTTTAAAAGTCCGAAAGCACAAAAATCCATAGGTGACACATCGGGAGATTGAGTAGGGATATCAGGGAAGGGTATGGTCTCGATACCAGTTTTTTGTTCCATTTCTTTTAGGAAATTTACGATGGATTTTGATGTGTGACTGCTAGCTTTCTCCCGATGGAGTCTCGCAGATGGATGGCACTGTGGGTAAAGCGATGGTATTTGATTCAGAAAAATGGGCGATAAAATATGTTCCTGATAGTATTTGGAGTTAATCTTAACATTTTTTTGCACTCTCTTTATTTTTAACTTGCTTTTATAAGAAAAACCACCAACAATCACGAATCCCCTAGAAAAACTTTCTTTCGATTCTTTGAACCATGCACTTAAATTTTTCCCTCCCCTTTTATGATAATAAACGGCTCTTTTTTTTCTTACAATCATTTAAATACACCCATGCTTCATCTATTGCGACAATTGTTTTCCATTTTTCTTTGTGTGTTTCTCATAGAGAATTCTGCAGCGTGTCCTGCGCCGAGCGATAGGCTTTGGAAGAAGACGATGCACATTGCGTTTTTTCGCTTTCTTAAGATTTAAACCAACGTTTATCATTTTGTTTACAGTAGACGCCGAGTATTTTAATAACTTTGCAAGTGTCCTTTGACTAAGGGGATTTTCTTTTAACATTAAGCAACGTACCTTTGCAATAGTCGAAAATGTCCGTTTTTTCCTCGGATACTTGTTTGGAATTTTTGTCCCGCTCGAGGCTCCAGTTTGACGTTTTTTTCCTTTCTTGTTGATGATATTACCTATCGACGCTTTACATATCACGAAACCATGACTCTCACATCGTTTTTGGATAACGAAGTATGCATATTTCTCTTCGGAAAGAGCGTCAATGTAGCCTTCGAACCACTGCTTTGTTAAATTCGCCATTTTGAATAAAAACAAAACTTTCGAGCCACAGACGATAATTTTGACTTTTAAAAACATAGTGCAATTGCAATTACTTCTTTTGCAGCGAACGATTTTTTATTACCGCTTACCAAAATTGTCTAAAAAATGTGCGAACAGCCTCTGTATTTGTGCATCTTTCCTGTCTATTCTAGTTTCAGCTTACAATTTCCTACCAGAACTTAATTTCAGAAACTGGGTTAATGCGAATGAGTAAAGAGTAGTATTTAAGTCGATGTTTCACCCACTTCGAGAGAGAGTCTGAGTTTCTGACTAGCGCGCGTTTGCCTTTTGGCCACGTTTCTCTTAGCTATTGCTACGCTCGGCCACACTTTAGGCCCTTGTTTGGCTTCGCCGACTTAATTAATATTTAGGAACCAACTACTTAGAATCTTGATAGCTTCGGCTATATCTTTCAGTTAGCTTTAGTTAAGCTTAGCTAAGTTTAATTTCATTTCCATTTAAGTTCAAACCCAAGTGGAGGCTTTGCTGTACACTCCGAGTTAGGAGCTGATTGTACCATATTTATTGTGATAAACAAAGGGTAGTTAACCCTTCGTAAGTCTTACGTCTCCATTTACACGCTTAAGCGATTATTTGCTTATTAGTGTTTGTGAGATTCAAGGATTGAACACTGAATTAAATAAGTAAAACCCCACAATCTATTTTATATTTGGTAAAGTGTTTAAACGTCAAGCCCCGTTCACACCAACGCGGTCACGCGTTCGGACGTAAAGCGTTGACCAATCAGAAGCGAGCTCAGAGGCGGCATTTTCCGGACGAACGGAGAACGCGTGACTTGACTTAACTTCAACTTTTCGACGCTTCACGCGTGAGTTTCAAGCATCTCGTTTCAAACTTTCAGTTTATACCACGGTTTTTAAATGTTTGCACTTCCAAAAATTCTTCGTGATAAAAAAAAAAGTCAAATGGACTAATCTTAATAAAAATTTCAGATAACAATAAAAAAATGCACATGCTAATAGAATAAATAGCTTTATAAATTATTCAAAGGAAAATTCTCAAGTTAGCAGTAATAAACCTTAATAACGAACCATAAATTATACATGGTTGATAATTTTTGCAGAATAATCTAATGCAATAGATTGTTGCAAGAAAATAGTGATGGATTTCCAAATTCCAGATTTTGAATTTTTTTCTAAAATATAACTACATTAATGTAAAGTTGCTCTTGTTGCCTAGTGGACAAAACGTTGGCTTCTTGAGTTAAAGATTTTGGATTCAAGTGTCACTAGGAGTGCTGTTGTAATGCAGTTGGTATTTTAAAACAAATATTTACAGAAAATATTATCACTAGTTTCAGAATAAGCCAGATGCTTCTTCAGTTTCCTGAACGTGAAGTGTGAAAACCACACTATCCACAAGGTACCTTAGCGCGGAGGTAACGCGCTCAAGTAGAACATTCAGCGGGTACTAGAGAATTGTGTTGCGGGTTCGATCCTTGCTTTTTCCTACCTTTGATGATACGAATACAATATTTTTTTTAAATATCTACCAGGACTTTTTTTTTGGGGGGGGGGCACAAGAAGCTTGCATTTATTTTTTCATTTAATTTCATTTCATTCATCATTCAGATAAATCTAATTTTCGCTTGGCATTGTGTGCATTATCCTTCTTTTGACAACGAGCAATTCATAAAATGATCTGATTCTATTTCGGCTGACACGAGACTAGCAAAAGCGATACTGGTATTAGTATAAAGTTGCTGTTTCACCTAATAGGAAATTTAGTGAGTTCTGAATTTTAAGCGAGCGGTGACAAGTAAACTATTTGTTTAAAAAAAATTAAGAAAACTGTTATTTATATAGAAAAGAAAACTCGCTAGTATGTAGCTGATTTTTTGGAATACTGCTAGGCATTTTAATGGCTTCAGTGTTTGTTTTTCTTAACATGCAGGACCACTTTTCGAACATTTTATATATTGTTACGAATTTCACATTTATTTGGCTATTTATTTAGAATTGTAATTAGATT
>KK115265.1:304162-332601 GCA_000611955.2 Stegodyphus mimosarum | reverse complement strand
ATCATATGATAATCTACTTTTAAACTTTATTTAGAAATTAAATAAATGCCAGGTCTCAACTCCATAAAATTAAATAAATTCCAGAAGCAACACAGAATTCTCCATATTCGCCTCGGCCGTACTAACGTTGTAAATGAACTATATACAGAATACTAGCCTGGTAAAAAGGTGCAAAAATTCAAAATCCGCACATGTGACACACAGATCGAAACAGCAAGGGCAAGTCTTACCGGAGAAAAAGGTGTAATTAGTGTTTCGACTGACAAAGTTCCAACACGTCGACTGTGGGTATGAAGGTCTCACTCTCTTCTCCATCGAGAATTTTTTCTATAAAATTCTCAGCCAACTAAGCACCAACGTTATGGTAGGAAAATTATGTTTCTTTTCCCACGCGTTACACACAGGATGTGGCTTTTGCCTAGGTGCCTGTTTCACGTAGGGGAGATGGGTCAGCGAGTTCGTTTCTACTTTGAACCGGATGAAAATCTATCCGAGCACCAACTATATGCATCTGCTGAAGTATTATGGGATACTTCACTACCTGAATATCGCGACCATTGTTTATTAATACTTAAATATAAGGTGGATAGATCAGAATGAAGTTAGGTTTTGATATTGTAGAAAATACATAGACAGAAATTAAATTAGGGTATCTTATTCAAAATATTTATTTTAAGCATATTTATTTATGAATTTTCTTTGGTCAAAAAACAATTAAATTATACCTTATTTAACTACCCAATAAAATACAATTTTCAATTAAAAAAAAATGAGTGAAAGGGCAAACATTTATTTTATTTTGTTGACATAAATTTCGAAAAGCGAGTTTCTACTCATGGCAAATTACACCTAATAAAATGGAATCTAAAATTCTGAAATTTTGTTTTATAGACTTTCCTTTTTATTTGAACGACAAATCAGATTTCATTTACAACGATCAGTAGGAAGTATTAAAATAAAAATCGCCGACAGAAGGCGTATGAGGCTATTATTACCATGTTAAAATCGGAGGGTGTTGGAAAGTTCAAGCAAAAAATTCATAATTATCGGTCAACCTTATACACTTCTGGAATAAATATGCTAATTGTGCATTTTGGCCCTCGAAATCAATATTACAGAGAACTATAGGATTTTTAACCGTCTCTAGAAACCGAAGCGCTATCTGCGTTCCCGGCAGCATCTCGAAACAACTTTTTTTTTATTATTGGATTGACCATTTCCAATAAATTTTCAAATTATCCTTCCCCCATTCTGCTGAAGTTTTTGTAATTCTGGATATCCTCGCCCCGAAGTTCATTTAAAAGTTGATTTAATGCTCCCCCAATTCATCGCGGCGAACTACACAATAATGTTTTGATTTCCTTTCCTTTTCCTTATCCCCTCTAGAACAGAAATTAATTCTTCGGAAACTTCAAGCACAGCAAGCTGCACATCAGTATCCATTTTGCAAACAAACGGAGGTGAGGTGTCAAGTCCACTCTGATTGGTGTAAATGATCTATCGGAGTACAGGGCCATTTTACTCGGTTCGAAGACGCTCGGCCGAAGGTCACTCGGAGAAGTTTAAACTGGCCTTTACATAACCAAAGTTAAATTCGTAGTTGTAAATACTGACATTTCTAACCCCCCCCTTTTTTTGTTTAGAAATGAACGTTTATTTTGGGCTAATATATAAATTATAACATCAGTAAATAACTGTTGAAATACATTTTTAAAATTTTTCTTCAAAATTTAAAGGGCAGTTTACTTTATTTACACATTTTAAATGCTTGTAACTTCTTTAAAAATTAGAATATTTGAACTCAGTTTTTTGCATACGATGTAGTTACGCATATTGAATACTACGAGAGTAAAAAACCAAATTCAATATTTTGGTTGATTTTTAGCTATTTTAAAGTCCACCGTTCCCTTAAATTCCTGGATGTCGTTGACGGAGAGATTTAACTGTGTGAAGAAAATTGTATGTGCTATGCTTTCCACTTTTGGTTCTACATTCTTATGTGAGCAAATCTTTTCTCATATGAAATATTTTGAGTCCACAAAGAAGGTGGTGGGAAAACTTAGATAAGCGGCACTTGGCGCAAT
Source organism: Stegodyphus mimosarum (assembly GCA_000611955.2). Lineage (NCBI taxonomy): Eukaryota > Metazoa > Arthropoda > Arachnida > Araneae > Eresidae > Stegodyphus > Stegodyphus mimosarum. The sequence continues at coordinate 330,517 of KK115265.1, read as the reverse complement.
ATTTTCCGCCATCTTGAACGAAAAATCGCCATATCCTGGGGAGGAATTTTTTGACGCCAAGTGGAAGCTTGCGTCAAAAGGTGCTTTCCAAAAATTCGCTCTTCAAGCCAATATCGGGAAAAAGCTCTGCTGGGCGAAAATCGCGTAAGGCAAAGTCTTGCGTTTGCGTTCAGGAGGTAAACCATACACATAGGACAAATTGTAAACGATTAGTTATTGTTGTGATTAAGTAAACCTCCGTACTTTTTTTCATCTTAGTATTTTAGATTATGGTATATAGACTCCAACATTATTAACTTTTATAATTGTCTTTTTAAATTCTTACCATTAATTTAAACAATTATCCGTAATAATGGTTATATATGTTTAAAAACATGTTCTTTACATCAGAAATGATCACGAAAATGCAATATATATCACATAGTTAAAAGATGAAAGTTTTAAAAAATAAAACTTGCATATATTTCCAGAATATTACATCATCGAAATGTATTCCAAGCTATTCCATCATTCAGTCCCGTTTATATCGGACAATCCGGATTCTTTTATGCAATAATTTCGCTTAAATAAGGTTAAGAGGGTTATTTCTATTCTTTTTTTCCTTGTTTAAGTGCGAAAATAATTTTCATGTAGGTAAATAAAGAAATGTAATCTTGAATTGCATAACTGCAGGGAAACATGATTTGTAACAAACGCCTCTATGGCTTTTCGCGACGTTATGCAATTGTTTAAATTTCGAAAAAAGACCAATCAAAAATAATAAGATAAGGTTAATAGAATGTGTCTGTATTTATTCCATGAAAGGTTAAACCGTAAAATATTATTTCAGTTATGCATTTGTTGCAACTACAGTGGTGTAAAGATTTCTATGTTTTACTTATCTGAAGTTCGATTTACATTACGTTCATTACTATTAAACATGAACATGAGTAACATGTCAGAAAAATCTATAAATATAAATATTATTCAAAGATTTGAAAATACAAATTTAATTAACTTTTATCCGTTTTTTTTGTGAAAAAATAGCAGATTTTATTCTACAATATTAGAAATATATAATCTTAGAATATTTATTATAAAAATAAATTTAGTTAATTGATTAATTTAATTGATTAGAAGTGTAATTAACTTATAGAAGTCTATAAGTAAAGAGTTTTAAATTAATTATATGTAAATACACATGAGATAATGTGAGTCAATAAGTGCGGAAAAGGAGTATATTTTGTTATTTTCTTGTATAAAAATAAAATTATCTTATTCTAATTACAAGTGTAATTAATTAATTTAGAAAGTTATTAAACAACAAATTCAAAACATCTACTGACAAAGTCATTGGATCATGAGCACAAAGATATATCTGCAAAGTCAGAATACCCAACACTAAGTGTTTACATATAGAAAGAAAATATCGCTTTCCCTTTCCCTATCTTAGTTAACATCTGAGATAGCATCCTAAACACTCTTCCCACTGTTTAGCGCCTGTTGCCCAAGTTGGCGAACGCCATTTTAGGAACTTCGCCAAGTGCTTGTTATCTGAGTATCCCCAAGTTGCTTAACAACTGAATTCAGAATCATCTATCAAATTAAAACTCACAAATTATCACCTTGATATTGCGATATTAAATACAGCGCTGCAGGGAAACGTTTCGCATTAAAATTTTTTAATTGACTCTGTATTGAAGGAAAATCGATATTTTATGAGGTTTATTATTTTTTTAATAAATATGTTTTGTAACAAATAATAAATTTCAATTTTAATTTTTATTTAACTACGTTGAAAGAATACTTATATTTTATGCTCTTTTATTTTTATGTTAATAAATTTCTTTAAATACTGCATAATTAGTTTAAAATAAAACTCTATATCTGTGTTCTTGACCTGTATTCCGTAATTCTGCATACAGTGCGGCATCCTGAATCATATTAGTAGATTGGTTTGCACACCAGGGCTACAAGGTATCTCCGTACTAGATGCTTTCTCAAAAAGCACACTGCCCAGTATTCTCTACGTATATAAATATTGAAAGGAATGGCAAGTAGGCGGGAGAAAAACTGATTCGTTTGTAATTCTTTATATCTTATTTAAAGAGCGGCCTATAATTTCAGAGTTTCCTTTTTGCTACTATATCACAAGAAAACTTAATTTATATAGAAAAGCAAAATGGTTCGGGCAGTCGACGCGTGCTAAAAGTAAGCAAGAGTTATTTGAAATAATATATTACTCCAGTTACAATAGAATATCACAGATATAGGTTTCATAATTCCATGATTTCATATTTGTCTATTAATAATAAAATGCGAGTAACTAATTAAATATATTATTATAGGAAATAAATTCATAAATATATAAGAAAGTTTTAATTGATTTTCGAAACGTACTAAAAGTTTTACTGATGTGGTGATTTATTTCTTTTTGCTTTCCTTGATCCAAAATGTAAACAATTCTGTAGGCAACTTTACAAAGCAAATTTAAAAAAATCAGTTAATGTTTATAGAAATACTTTTTAAACTAGATTTCTTTGCAGGACATAAAGAATCTTGCTCGTGCTGCGAGGCAAGCTTTTCTGAATTGCGACACTAAATCAATTAAAGGAATTTTAAGACGAGGTTCGCATGACTCTTATATCTTCCCTCTGGTTGCTGAAGGTCGTATCCAACTATCTACTCGGGATATATTCTCAATAGCGCATACTACAGTACCAGGTAATTTTACTTCATTTGCACATATAATTTTAAAGTTTTAATGGTTGTAAAACAACCATTACAGGTAATATAATATATAATTATTTTTCTGTTGAGTTAATTAATAAAAGTTTATTAACATAAAGTTCTGCAAAGATTAATGTCATCTCCTTGATGTCCAATTAAAACCTTGCCCCCCCCAAACAAAAAAAAAGCAGATTTTCGTTAGAGGATTTAGATCATTTCTTATCACCTCGTGGTAGTTTTGAAGGCAAATATTCTTAACGTTTTAAAGAGAAATCAGTATTCCTCTGTGTTAAAATTTTTAACAATATTATTTAAAGGCATTTAAAGACATTTTGGAAAAATTCAAAAAAGGCTGAAATTTGTTAAAATAACTTTTGTCCAATATCATTGAAAAAATGAAATTAAGTGATCACAAGATTGAATTATGTGCTTCATTAACTAAAGTTCTTCTGCACCCTTTTAGTTAACATTAATTGAATGTTAAGAACTATATTCCTAAATTTTATTTCCATGAAACCTAAATTTCGATGTCAATAAAATGAATGTTTTTTCCTTTTTTTTCATTCACCATGGTATTTATACATCAGATGACTTTTGCTCTGTCATAATTTTCTTCATATTTTCTTTTAATAACTAATGTGAATTACTATCATTTTAAGATTCCCACGATTCAATATTTATTAAAACAGTTGTCACTCACATGGAAAAGATTTCCTTTTAATGGTAAAGATTCACATGGTATATCATAATTCATTATTTCTGCATATAATGAACCTCTAGCATTGTGAGATTTATAACAGAATTCCATCAGTCAATTTTGTGTTGAGAGATAAATAAGATTGTAAATAAAAAAAATATGCATTCTGGCTTTGAAATTATTTCTATGTTCCCTTTCCGCAGAATATTTTTTTCTTTTTTTTACTATGATTTCAAGCTAACGATTCAATTGTGCTAATAATTTTACATGCTTTTACAGAGGCTGTTCGCACATTGTTTAGACGATTTTGGTAAGCGGTAATAAAAAATCGTTTGCTGCAAAAGAAGTAATTGCAATTGTACTATGTTTTTAAAAATCAAAATTATCGTCTGTGGCTTGAACGTTTTGTTTTTATTCAAAATGGCGAATTTAACAAAGCAGTGGTTCGAAGGCTACATTTCCGCTCTTTCCGAACAGAAATATGCATACTCCGTTATCCAAAAACGATGTGAGAGTCATGGTTTTGTGATATCTAAAGCATCGATAGGTAATATCATCAACAAGAAAGGAAAACAACGTCAATTTGGAGCCTCAAGTGGGACAAAAATTCCAAACAAGTATCCAAGGAAAAAACGGACATCTTTAACTATTGCAAAGGTACGTTGTTTAATGTTAAAAGAAAATCCCCCTAGTCAAAGGACAGTTGCAAAATCATTAAAATGCTCGGTGTCTACTGTAAACAAAATGATAAACAGTGATTTAAATCTTAAGAAAGCGAAAAAACGCAATGTGCATCGTCTTCTTCCAAAGCATATCTCTCAACGCAGGACACGCTGCAGAATTCTATATGAGAAACACTCATCCTAAGAAAAATGGAAAACAATTGTCACAATAGATGAAGCATGGGTGTATTTAAATGATCGTAACAAAAAAAGAGCCATTTTTTATCACAAAAGGGGAGAAAAAAATTTAAGTACATGGTTCAAAGAATCGAAAGAAAGTGGGAAATTCTAAGGGATTCATGATTGTTGCTGGTTTTTATTATAATGGCGTCAAGATTAACTCCAAATACTATCAGGAACATATTTTATCGCCAATTTTTCTGAATGAAGTACCATTGCTTTACCCACAGCACCATCCATCTGTGAGACTCCATCAGGACAAAGCTAGCAGTCACAAATCAAAATCCACTTCCTAAAAGAAACGGAAATAAAAACTGGTATCAAGGCCATACCCTTCACTGATATCCCTACTAAATCTCCCGATGTGTCACCTATGGATTTTTGTGCTTTCGGACTTTTAAAAACTGCATTATCCAAACGTTGTCGCAAAACCCTAACAGGACTCTGGAAAGCTGTTCGGGAGGAATGGGATAGAATACTTTTTCTGACACTTCAAAAGGCATTATTATCCTGGAAATTACGGTGTCGAAAGACAGTTCAGAATAAGGGATGTCAAATAGAACATTTAAAACACAAGAATTTTATGTAATTTAGTTTTGTGAATACAATATTCATCGTCTAAAAAATGCGCGAACAGCCTCTAAATAAATGTTCTTTATTAATTTTTATGATAACTATCCTTTAACATAAAGTTATCCTCTGCAATACAATATTTATGTAAAGGAGCCATCCAGAATTTTCGCAATTGTTATGCACTGTACCTTGCTAAGAAAGACTTTTTTAATAAACCATGCGTGAATTTGAATTAACGTACTTTCTAGAAGTTTGCAATTTAGAAAATTTTTATTTTCAGGTTTTTCTCCCCATTATCATAATGAACTTTAAGGATTCCTTAGGCAATGTGCTGCTTCATCTGGCCGCCAGCATTTCAGATTTAATGACATTGCTTGTAGAAAAGGGAGCCGACATAACCAACATTGATAGCGACGGCCGAACACCACTGCATGTTGCTTGTGAAAAAGTATCTTTAAGTAATTAAAAAAATATTTCCAGTTTTTATCTTTTTTCTCATTTTTCTCTTTTTCATAGTGAAATAACTTGTATGTTAGATCTGAAATTAATATACATAATATTTAATTAAGAATATTGTAATTTTATATTTAGAAGAAATAATATAAGAGCATTTTTAATAAAATAAAAATATTTTTTTTACATTTGCATATATAATTTGATATTTACATCAATAGGAAATAGATATTTGCTTAACGTTATTGCAAATCTGCATGTAGTATACTTAAATATATATCGGTCAAATTAAAATTATTCCATTAGAAAGTGCCAACTATGAAATCACAGGTATAAAGCAAATTATAACAGTTATCATTCATTTGTAAAGAAAGCGTCTTCTTAATCACTCAAGGAAGAAATTTGTCACATTTGACCACAGTTATTCTTCAAATACACAGACAGAAGACTCGAGGCCTGAGTAGTAAGTTCACTAAACTGCTTTTTTGACCATCTCTCAAGTCCCGGGGGACATGTTTACCTTTAAAATGACCGAGAACTAATTCATTCATTTCAGAGGTCTTCTGGGTTGGCTGTTCTACCCTTATTTACTCTCCTGAAACGCATTACCGATCATTGACAGAATATTTTTGTTTTAGGTCAATAGAAATTCATAAGTATTTCATTTGTTCGATATGAGATGAGAATTTTAAATTGCCTTTGCCATAAATGTTATTTTTATTCCTCGGTATGAGTTGGTGCTCCCTTCACTTTCGGGTTATCGAAGACCTGCTGTACATAAATAATGTGTAAATTATTTGCTTGTAAAACGTATGCTCTCAAACTGCATTTTTATATTTTATAACTTATATAGTGTAACAGAAATAAAATGTAAAAAAAATCAATTGAAGAGTAGTAAAAATACAATAATAGTAAATTATTTTTAGACTATGCGATGTTTCAGCTACAAATAATATAAAAACTACAAAAATTTACAAGATAAATATCGGAAATGGCTGGCTTATATCAAGGTGTTAACATATGCTCAATATTTACTTATTACATGAAATATTATAAAATTACCTTCTGTTTAAGTATATAAGAAGTATTTTCTGTTTCGGAATTCTTTCGACTAAGAATTTCAAGTGCAGAAACTGCTGAGATAATACACATTGTAGTATTTCTGAGCAAAGAATATATTGCTGTATAAAAGTGATTCTGATTCTTGTTTGCATTCAAGGTTCATAATCATTCTCTTGTTTTCGACTTCGTAGAATACAGAAAAGGTTTATTTTTTAAAAATTGTATTTTTTTTTCAGATATTGTGAAGTTCTTGACTGAAAAATCGCCGAAATATATCCTGGAGGAGTCCGATTATGATAAAGGCACTCCTCTAAATATAGCTTGTCGATATAGCTGCCCAGAAGTTGTCAAGTTTCTATTGTCACAAGGCGCTAGTGTGGTCAAGTCCCAAGATCTCGGACTACCGGGCCCGCTTTTGGAAGCTGTCAGCAATACTGCAGTGTATGCAAAACCTATTGCATCTCTGCTTTTAGACGCCGGTGTAAATGTAAGTAACAAAAGCAAATCAATGTTTCTAAGTGATACATATTTAGTATAATGTTTTAAATAATATATATCTTTTCACAGAAATATCATTGCCGTGTTAAAATTTAGCTCTTCACTATAAATTTAATGTCTGTGTAAGAAAGTAGCTATTGTTTTACTAATCAATTTAAACTATTTTTCCAAATAAATGCATTATTCTATTCCTCTTATATATGTTTCAGCAGCTCACAGATTTCTACGTTTTGGGGGAACTGTACCAGGCGGTAGTAAAAACAGTTTGAAGAGTTAAATATAAAGCTCTTTATAAACTCTTAAATTAAAGAAGATGGCTAATTTCAAATATAATTAACTGAAATGAAGTTTTGAGCATGAGGCTTGTCTTTTATAAGCTTGTCATTAAACATTTTACAAGGCAAAAAATACGCAAGAAATATGGTGTCATCATGGCAACTCTGAATACTTATCTGAGGTGATAAAAGTCATGGGATGCCTCAGAATATCGTGTCTTTCTCCCCGGCGAAGTGTAGCAACTCGACGTCGCATGGACTCAGCAACTCGTCAGAAGTCCCCGTAAGAAATATTACACCGTGCTGCTTTAGTAGAGTTCCATAACTGCGAAAGGTTTTGCCTGTACGGTATTTTGTGCACGACGTGACGTCTCGATTATGGGATTTAAATGTTCAATAGGATTCATGTCGGGCGATCTAGGTGGCCAAATCATTAGCTGGAATTCTCCAGAATGTTCTTCAAACCAGTCGCGAACAGTTGTGACCTAGTCACATTGCCCATTCTTCTCCATAATGGTTTCGTGGTGTCTACGCCACACTCGACGTCAGTTCTTACCCAGTGAAATCCATCCATCAGTTCTTACCCACTGAAATCGTGACTCATCTGCCCAAGCCACGATTTTCCAATCGCCTAGAGTCCACCGACAATTTTACAAACACGTCTTATCAATCATTAAGTGCATTCTGGTGGCCACTGCGTTGTCTGTGATGGGAGATTATGCCTGAAATTATGTACTCTCGGAACACTCTTGACACTGTGGATCTCGATATGGTGAATTCCCTAGCGACTTTCCTAAATGGAATGTCCCATGCATCTAGTTCCAACTACCATTCCGCGTTCAATGTCTGTTAAGTCCCATCTTGTGGCCATAATCACGTCAAAGAAATTTTCAGATAAATAACTTGAACACAAATGAAAGCCCTACCAATGCTCTGCTCATTTTACATATTTTGTACGCGATACTACTGCCATCTGCATATTTGTATATTGCTATCCCATGACCTTTGCCACCTCAGTCTATTTATATCGTAATTACTCTATAAATCTGATTTAAACTTTAGGATAGTATCAGCTTTGAGTTCTTAACGGAAATTGTCGGAATACAATGGAAGAAACCGTTTTAGGCAGAAGAATGCTTTTGTTAAACCCAGAAAATGAATTATTTATCTTCACATACATTTAAAAAAGATTTGTAAATATTACACTTTTATTTTAAAAGTTTAAGTGATAATTTACCTTTATAAATTTGATTGTTTTTACATTTTTATTAAAAACAATATGCTATAAAATTAAAGACAAAATTAGTAAATTTTCTTGAAGTTCTGTTGTGATTCGGTAATAAACAATTCATTTAGTTAAACATTTTTCCTATAATAACAAAGTAATTTAATTACAGAACTTTTAAATAAAAATATCTTTATTGGACTAAACGTTTTGTAATTACTTTATTTGATAGGAAACCGAAAGTGATGTAAAATGTTAATATAACTACTTATATACGAACTGAAATAATACGACAAATAACAATTGTTGAAACTTCTGGCTTTGGGATTATTTCAAGAACAAATGAATAATACTTAAAATTAACACAGACTCCTATTTCTGCAGAAATAACGATTTTTAGAAATATTTTGAAAGTTTCAAGATGTCCAGTTCAGGATCTGTACATATATCAAACATCTGCCAATAACGTACCCTTAATATCTACTAATCTAATGAATGCAATTATGATAAATAATGAAAAAAAAATAATTTAATAAAATCCATATCTTAAAGGAAAATTAATTTTAGAGCTAAAATAATTTCACAACTGAAATTAAGTTTGGCGGAATGGCATCTTGGAACATGACATAAAGCTTCTCGATGAAAGCTTCTAAATAAAATATTAACTAATTACATCAAATGATCTTCGTTATAAGTCGAACCAAAAAAAAATCTAGTTTTGTATGCAAATTTTCTTTGGTGCATTTTCGGAAACTTTTATTTTTCGTCACAGAAACTGCATATGTATATTAAATGCATGTACTTGAGAACTATCTTGAAGAGAATTTATTTGATTTTTCATTATTCTTAAAACCGCTGTCTTATCTCAAAAATTAAACATACTTAAAAATTTTAAATTTCATGTAATAAAATTATTAGTAATATCGTCAAAACTAAAATTGAAACTGATCAATTCAAGTTAATTTTCTAAATAGTGAATTATGGGAAAACAACGCAAATAAATATGTGGCGTTTATGAGGTAATCACTCTGTTGAAATACGGAACAAAACTGGAGAAAATTTACTTTCGCTGCCAAATTAAAATATGTGGTATTCAGAATATGATGAAATTTTGAAAGCTTAAATTTGTGTCAACAAGAAAAAAACGAATAAAACTGAATAAAAAAGAAATGTTAAAAAAAAAAGGAAATAAAATCTGAAAGGATGAAGATTTCAGTCTCGCACCAGTGTTTGATTCAAGGTATTTCATATTCTCGCTATGCATCGCAGGTTACCAATCTGCTGTTGGATTCACTCTAACATACTTTTGTTTGTCGTTTAAGCGTTTTTAAAAACAAAATTTTTAAAAAACAGATTAGCAGTATATATTTAGAATTCCGGATGCAATGTTAAATGTTCCCATGTCAAATATTTACATTTGAACTTCTTTAGCAAAATAATGAATTGAGTAAGTTTCTGAACTTTGAGTACATTCTTTTAGTGCCACCAAAATTAAACTCTCAGTTTCGTGCACCGAAAAATTAGCCTTGTTGCCAACTGACCGAATGGCTTGTTTTTCTGTAGAAACTAATTTTAATCGCAAATTTTTTTTTCCGGCTGTTTTAGCTGTAGAAAACCGAAGAAAAATTTGTCTTGCAGATTTCTTTGCTCCTGGTAAAAAAATAGCTTTACCCATGTGCCCTCGAAATCCATTAACAGATCTTATACATTAATCTACGCCAAACGCAAGTTTGTTGTGTTGCTAAATTTATGCTTTAACTGCGTTTCTTATTTTATATTTTTCTGTATTTTACATTTCTAATGAAGATGGTTTGAATTTTTATGTATTTTTGCCTTGCCGAAACGCGAGAACTGAATTAATCGAATGAAAAATACATATCTAATGAATTTCGAGGAAATAAGTTTAAATTTTATGCAAGAAAAAATATTTATAATTTCATGGGCCATACAACGAAGTTATGTGGTGTCCACATCAGATTTTCTTTTATTTATAGAGATTTATGTTTATAATGATGAGAATAAGAATGTGGACTGAGTGTTTTATTCAACAGCTGGCATTTACGGGATATTTTTTTTACTGGTTTTCTAAACTTTTATATTTACGATTTTACTGACAGGAAACAATTTTTGGAAATTTATGGTTCACTAATTGCTTGGGATTGCTTATGTAACCATTCTTATTGAAATATTTTAAACTGTATGGCATTTTAATACCTGATTTCTTCCGCAGATTGACGATGCCGACATTGATGGCAAAACAGCACTGATTACTGCTATAGCAGCGTTAAGATGGGATGCAGCAAACTTTATTCCAATCTCTGAAAATCATTCAGGTCTAGATTTGTGTATGTTTTTGATAGACCGCGGATGTGATGTCAATGCTGCTGATCTCTGGGGTAAAACTGCTGTACATTTTGCAATTGAGATTGAACAAGAAATTTTAGTTCGGAAACTTCTCTTCTCTGGAAGTCATGTTGAAAGTCGTGATAATTTTGGCCGTACTCCGTTATATTACGCATGCAAAATTGGAAACCAGCGCATTGTTGATTTACTCATCAATTTTGGTGCGATTCTAGGGACACACGACTGGAAAAACGCTTTAAATAGCCCCGGTTTTCCATTGAAAAGTGAGCTTGTACTGAGTTATGTTATTCATAAATCACGTCATTGTTTTACCTTACAAAACTTGTGTTGTATGACCATTAGAAGAAAATTTAGAAACTTGGAAAAATATGCCTCTCATCTCGGATTACCTCCACTGCTGGTCAAACGCCTGCAGCTTAGACAGTGATGAAAGTATGGAATGTGATGTATTGGATTCTGCATAAAAGTGAGCTTTAAAAGGTTGGACTTCTTTTGCTACATGTAATTATGTATAAATTACTGCGGATTAAATTTTAATAAAAAGAAAGCAAATCATAATTGTCCATCTTCTTTTTCCCTCATTGGAATCTATTACACACTATCCTGTTTTATTATAAAATGATTCTGGCAAAAAATAACATTTTACAGTTTTTTTTTATTAAAATTATATTTAAATGAATTCCAACAGTAAAACTGTTATCCAGTTTCCGTATGCCTTCGTGCTGTAAATAGAAGTATACGCGACGCGTATTCGAGACGTCTGAAGTTCGAGTCCCGGCGACGGCATTCTAAATTTTTCACACCTCCTGCTTCATCAAAAGTCAAGAAGGAAAAATTTGATTTTCTTGCTTACGCATTTGTGTTACTGAATGTAACAAACATTCGGACACATGCATACACGTTTCCTTCTCTTTATTAAAATCAATGAGTGCATAGAATTAAACATTGAAGAAAATATCTTTTTTCCACATAGATATATGTTGGCAACATAGGCATTTTCATATCCATTCCCAACATAGCGGCCATTTTTGAAATGTTTAGGTTATTGTTGTTTGCATACATTAAAATGAAATTATCTTGCAAAAGATAAAAAAAAATTTTTTTTAATGCTATGGATTTAAAAAAATAAACTTGCGCCAATTGCTTCTTTTATAATTTAAAAATTTTGCATTTCTAAATAATACATTAATGTAATTTCTAATAAATCCTAGTGACACAGAAATTTTTACTCTTTCATTCAGAATTATCACTTCAGAAATGCAAGGATTATTCTCTAAAATGAACAGAATTTCACTCATTTAATGCTTTCAAATTTCACACAAAGGCTGATTTTGTGGTAGCAAAACATATTACTGTTGCTATTTTCTATTTGTATTATGTGCAGTAATACTAAAAATTGTTAAAATTTTGGCAACCGATACGTTTTGTAAAAAAATTGGTTGCTTGCATAAGCATTAATCCGATCAAGTAGATCTAGTTTTGTAGTGAGAGTGAACGTGTAGTTAGTTTAGATCAGCCTATCTGCCTTAGGGATAAAATGCCTTCGGGGGGCACTTTAACTTTCGAATAATTACTTTACACATGAAGGAAACCACAGATACCAACAATGCAGTAAGGACGTTTGCCTGGAATCGAACTCAGGCAGAACTAACACTACAGAGCGCTCTTATCCACTCTGTCACTGGTTACGCAATAAACGTAGAGTCTTCTGTGATGATGCTTACTTGAATTCACCAGCTCAGAAATAAATTTTATGTATAAGCTTAAAAAAAAACGAACAGATGCAGATCGTATTGGCAAATCACATCGCTCAAAAATCAGAGTATTGAGTGCGTACGGGTTCGTAATGGATTGAATGCACACGGAACCGATGATCGCTTTATAAAATTAATTTTCACTAAGAAACGCTTTACACTTCTGAAACGTTTCACACAAGCCCTCGTACAACTCTTCTCAGTAACCCACAGCACAACGAATAGTCACACATGAAACTACAAAAGACATTAAACTCTATGCAATGCAAATCGCGTGTAAAAGAGGAAGCTCTTCTGGATATTTCAATACTCTGAACTCAGTTGTGAATTGCGTTCTTGCGTATTTAATATTTTGAATTAGAATAGTGCCTCTCTTCATGAACATTAGGCTTTGATTTAGTTTCATTTAAATCGGGCTTTAGTTCTATCACTATGCGCTAGAAATAAAACTATATTAATAAAGCGAGATTTTAAGAGAGGAAATGACGACTAATGAGTAAAATCATTGAAAGCTGTGCAATTCGCATTTAATTCGACACTGGAAATTTCATCTTAGAAATTTCTTTTAAATATCTGAAGTAGACAATCGCTCATTTCACTTCAAGGTCTCCATGACGGCAGAAGTATCCGCACTTAGTACAAGAAAAAGATAATAAAGTGAACGAGTGTGAAAATAATAGTATCAATTCAGTCAGTTAGCAAAAAAGTATTGTTGCTTGCGCACGGGTTCTTTATGGATTGAATGCACAAGTCGTAAAAAGTCAACAGAATTTATTCATTCTTTCCACAAGAAATAAATCAAAAGTACTGAAACATTTTTTCAGAGATATTCGCACAATATCACAACATCTCAAACGTTTAGCAAAAACTCAGTTCAAAACAGATAAAATAATTCTATCTCACAGCGAAATCGCTACAGCATTAAGTAAACAAATAGCAGTTCGCTTTAAACAGACAGCTACAACATCAACAGCAACAACAATTGAGATGAGGTGTTTCAATTCGGTTTTTATAAGCTTATTAATTATCAGTAGAACAAACCCAATTTTTCTAGATTTTTCTGGATGGCAACAGTAATTACGAGATATTTATTTACTAAGCATTAAATGCACGCGCTCTTTTATTTTTTTTTTCGACGTAGCTTTCTCTTCGAAAATCGTCTGCGTTGCAAGGGGAAATAAAAAGGAATTTTAATTACAATTCTAAATAAATAGCCAAATAAATGTGAAATCCGTAACAGTATTGAATTAAAAGGTATTAAGCGTTGAAAATTAAAACAAAAATTTCTGTGTGAGGATATGAAAAAGTGAATATGGTTCTAAAATTATGGATGAAAGCTGAGATTTCATTCTAAAAATTAGGAATGTATCAGGCTAGCTTAATGGCAATCGATGTTTAAAACTCAGCATTGGTAACATTGAAGAATTTGAAAACATGCATTCAAATATAAATTACATAAAAAATATAAGGAACTATCTGAATATACAGGAGGTAATAAAGTTTGAAAATGCGAAAGAAGATAATAATTAATCACGTTAAATCAAATGAAATAGACTTAATCACGTTAAAACAAAGGAAAAATTGTAGAACAGGCAAATTAAGATAGTACTATAAAATATATACTAAGTAAGGGCTGTTCAGCAAACTGAATGTGAATAATAGTTTACGGTTATAAAATAAAATGCTTAATTGAAAAGTATCTGTACGTTTAAGAAATTTAAACAGGTAAATTTAAATGAAATAGTAAAATAGATAAAATCAAAAGAGTGATTACGATAGAAAATTGTAAAAAAATGAATTAAAACTTAAGAGCATGTTGGAAACCAAAAAGAAAAGAAAAGTGTAAAAAAAATGAAAAAATTACACCTAAAATTAAATAAAATTGATGTGTATGGATATAAAAAACAAGTTAAAACTTAGTGTACTTTAAAAATTACGCAGGTAAAATGTACGAAACAAGTTGAAAACGAAATATAAATTTAAATAAAGTTCATATATGTAATCAGAAACTATAGGAATCAAGTTAAAATGTATGTAAGCAGTTAAAAATTAAATGAGAGTTTATGTAGTGTAGAAATATAACAATTTAGTTAAAATTCGTACCATGTTGGAACTGCAACCATTACAAAGTAGAAAAGAAGTTAAAATTTACATCTAAAATTGATCTGAGATTATGGAAATTATGTTAAATCTGAGACTATATTGCAAATTACGGACGTTCAAATGCATGAAAGGTGAATTTTCATCAACATTAATCTATGAATTTGTGTTTTTACTTCCTAAAACGTATACTTTCTCATCGGAGAAGAAGGAAGAAGACAGTGAAGGGAATTTCACATCATGTTGTGAGAAATAAAATCAGACATCAAAATTATAAGCAATGTCTTCAAAATCTGGAGCCTAGACGGGAAATTCAGAACAGAATTGCAAGTGAGGTACACCATCTCTTCACCCTTCCTCAGAATAAATTCGAAGATAAAAGGTATATTCTGGAGGATGGTATCCATATACTGGCGTATGTTCATTGTAAAATAGAATTTATCAAACATAGAGAAAATTAGAGTTTTTTTTAAATGCTATTGTTGGTCAATGACAACACAGTGAATTTGTTGGAAGAGGCTGGCATCTGGGAATTAAAAAACCTTCGCGACTGGGAAACTGTGAAAGAGATCTTCAGATGTCAGAAAGCTGAGGCTTTCGATAAAAACCTTCGTGTCGATGATTATGTGCGTGTGTGTGCGAAACTAAATGAATGTTATGAAATGTTTTCAATGTTCGTTGCAATATTTTAGCAGTAAGTTATGTTATCTGCAAAAAAAGACAAGAGATGGCCCTGTCACGTAGACATAGTAACCGAAGGTAGGCATTAGTATGCTCGCCGTTCCCATTCGCTTAACTTAAACTTTTGGTGTTGCCAAATATCATTTCGAACCAGCAATACGCGAACCGCTCCACTCAACTATTATGGAATCTCCGCTCCTTCCACTGATATGATTCCGTAGCCCCGTTTCGCTAACGTCACTATCCACGTCCCAAACACTAAGTGTCGATGAATTATCATTTTTTATATCTTCTACTATGCAGGGCATCTTCAACTAACGTAAAATCATAATTCGCAATAAAATCTTGCAAATATCACTATCATCCTCAAATATGTCTGGTCTCCATTTCGAAGGAAAACAGCGTATTAACATGGTTAACTGAATTACTCCAGATTATTGGAAAGATGGGCTGATTCGAATGCTGAAAAATTCTAAGACACTTCGCGATCAAATGGATAAGAGTGACTGGGAAGTTGTAATTAATGAATCTTTGGGTAAGTACAGAAAATCCCATTGATCATTTTCACCAAAATACAATTTATTGTCGATGACGGAAGAAACCTGACTTCAAAAACATTAGGTTTAGAGTCATCTTTTTGTTTCGACAAATGTCTTGTGAGATTTTTTTTTTTTTGCTCAGTTTTTGGTTTTCTCTCCCTGCACTTTCAAAAATGAATATCATTAAAATTTGGGATCTGCTCACTACATAACCAAATTCAGCAGAGTGCTCTCAAAAATATCGAAACCGAACGGCATTTAATTCGTTAACGATGTGGCGTTTTACATGAAAATATACAAGCCATATCATTGCAAAATTAAGACGTAAAAAACAAGTATCGGTTCAGAAAAGAATGTGGTTTGCGTGTTCTACAGTTAAAGATTTGACTGCTTTCAGATTCATCTATACCTGGTGTCAAGAATTAACACGTATTGAATGGGAAAAGAACAATTATATTTAAGGCACAAGAAAATTATAAATTTGAACAGTTACCTAACAGAAGCTTGCGCACATGGATCAAGACTCAAGAAAGAAATCGAAGCAGCATTGTTACAATCATTGAATGACATTGTTGAAATCAATGGAGGCCTTTATATATTGCGGAAAAACCAAGTAGGTAAAATACTTTTTGTACAATAAAATTTCCGGTGAATTTGCAGGCAGAATAGCACGTGTTTTGTGACAAGAAATTCCAACAAGTAAGACTTAAGTAGAATCTATGATTTATATGAGCTCATGGAAAGGTTATAAAACTGATGAATTTGCAAGGTTTCAGTTAAACTAACAAAGTTTTATTTTAATTTAAATCTTTCTATCTCTTCTCTGTTTCAACTTCCCGTCAGAAGAAGCGCGCGTTTTCAGCTTATGCTAATTTGAAGTAGAGCCAAGTACTATTTAAACCAGAGGTAGAAACCTCTTAGTGTGAGAGAGCTTTTAGTCTCAGATCACGGTCATTCTGTTCGACGTTCGCCTGACCAGCTAGCAGTTAAAATTATAAGCCATAGTGCTTACTACGTGATTACTTATTGAAATAAATTGAAGTGCGCTAGTATTAGTATTTCTTGCTACGCACCATTTAGTTAGAGGCCAATTCCGCGATTTGCTCTGCGAGCAAAGTTTAATTAAATTTCTATTTAGGTTTAGATATTTATTTAGAATTATTTGATTTGTTAAGTTAGGCCCAAGGTGTGGTCTTTTACTTTCTGTATCTCTCCCGAGTTGGGAAGTGTGTAAATAATAGTGATGTAATAAAAGAGGATTTTAAATCCCTTTCAAGTGCAGTTATTCTCCAGCACAATATCTACATCAGAACAAAGCGCATTTTTTCAGCTCCCTGTTCCAGTTCAGGACTTGAGGCTAAGGACTCTAGTAAGTACTTCACCATGTTCGCTAAACACATGCACAGAACACTCAGTCCTGACAAATTAACACTGCGAGATTTGAAGATGTCAATGTAAACCACTGACATAACTTTGTTCGTCTGGATACATAAGTGCATAGCCCAAAAATTTAATGACTGTAATTCGATCAAATGGTAAGCAAAAACTAGAGTGAACCAACCCCCCGCCATGACTCTAATTCGCATATTGATGAGTTTATGTGTAGCCGACTTCACAAAGATAATACATTCATTGGTATCTTCAACACAATAAAAATGTTTGGGTGCTGCAAGAACTTTTGCATGTTTGACAGGATTTTTGCCAACATTTGAGGTCGGAAGAATTTTTCAGAAATTTTCAATTTTCCAACAGGGCCCTCAAGCTATTTTTTATAGAAAGTCTTCGCAGAAAACATTCAGCCATATCATTCAGCAGTTTTTTAGAGATAATCTCTGCAACACATAAAATTTGGTGGTGGTAGTGACCGGAATGGAAAGCAAAGGGTATGATGTGTCTGAATATCAATGTCTGTGATGAAATATTTCATCTGTCTAATTAACCTTTTCAGATAAATTTCCCATTATAGATAAAAAAACTATCGCGTGCGTAAGTGTTCGCAATAGATTGAATACACAGGTCGGATAATAGGTTAATAAAATTGATTTTTTATCAAAGGAAGTACTTCAGAACTCTGGAATTTTCCTAAGAAATATTCGTATAGGTGTTCATAGTATCGCGCATTATGATCAGCAGTTCCCCGTCAAAATACTAAGAACGTTAAACGCAATGCAATGCTAATCCGAAGTCAAAGAGAAAGTTAATTCGAACTCACTCTGAACTAACAACGCGCAACAATAGTAACAACAACAAAAAATAAACAAATGAGAGCAGATGCTGTCCCTCCGACCTTTATATATTTTTTGCCAGGCCGCGGAGATACTTCTAATAATTTCTGCTTCTCGAAATTACTCGAAAGCAATATGACGGTCGAATTACGGTTGCAGCTGAATATACTTGTAAGGTTTATTCTAAGTTTGTAATATTTAATTTTTAGTTAAAGCTTCTTTCCTATCTCTCCTAATTTCCGCTTACAATTTCCTACCAGAATGTGTTTTCAGAATCGCGTTTAATGCAAATGAGTAAGATTAGTATTTAAGTTCCACAGACTTCGCTAGAGAGCCAGAGTTTCTGACTAGCTCGCATTAGCCTTTTGGCTACGTCTCTCTTAGCTATTACTACGCTCGGCCGTATTTCAGGCCCTTGATAGCTTCGCCAGCTTATTTGATATTTAGAGGCTAACTACTTAGAACCTTGATAGCTTCGGCTATATATTTTTAGTTAAGCATTAGTTAAGTTTTATTTCTTATGACTTTGAGTTCAAGCACAAGTGGAGGCTTTGCTGTACGCTTTGAGATAGGAGCCGTTAATTCTTATTTTGAGAAATAAACGGTCATTAACCCTTCTTAAGTCTTACGCCTCTGTTCCCGAACTCAAGCGATTATTCGCTTATCCTCACATTTACCTGTTAGATAAGAGGTTGGAACCCCATACAGTGATCAATTGAATTATTTAATTTCAATACACATTACGGTGATGCAGAAACTAGACTAAAATGTTACCAAATGGTAACAAAATTTGGCGTCTTTTGGCGATTTCTTGCAAACTTTGGCGACAAAATAAGTCTATGAATCCGTTGTTAGCTTAGCTATATCTCCCTTCGCTGGCGAGGAATACTGAAACACTGATAAAGTTCCTGAGATATCCATTTACTCAATCTTAAATACATTTGCCCCTGTTTTCTTACTTTTCCGGCATAGCTTCTCTCTTAAGATTTTTCTCATAACATTACACAGAAAAATACAACATTTTCACATATAATTGCACTAAGGTCATCCATCTGTGTACAAATTTCGTAACAATACTTATTGGTCTACAACTATTATGAATAGTAGGATTTCGTTGAAATTTCTCGAAAACAATAGCATACGATGTCTTAAGTGCACTTCGATAGTAGATGAAAAATAAAATGCATTTGAAAATGTTGCTGAGAAAGACAATTTCTTTCTTCCGAAATTCCTTACCAGCCTTGCTTGGAATCTTGCCACTTCCATTGGCCTTTCTAAGATTTAATTTATTAATATTGTCAAGTGATTTCACTACGGTTAGTAGACTTCAGTTAATCAGATGATATTATTAAAAAACCATATACCAACTTTTCATTGTCCTCTGCAAAATCAGTATCAGTGGCTGTAAATATAGTGGTTTAAAAAAAAAATTTTAAATACTTCTTATGTGCAGTTATTCTACTACTTAACCACAGTATTCTACCACAGAACATAGCTGCATTCAACTCCCTGTTCAAGATCAGGACTTAAACTACTTCACGAATACACTGGCGTGCAAAAATTAAGGACGAAGTCGAAAAATTTGCATATCAGCTGAACGAAGATTCAGAGCGGACAGAAAGGCCAAACAGGAGATTAAGTAAAATGATGTACGGTAGCACATGCGCAGATATACAGGTAGACGTAATGGGGGAGTGTCTGAGTAGTATAAAGCATGTTGTTGGTGTAAGATCAGTATTTCTAGCAAAGAGATTGCACGCCGTATAGCAGTTAAAATCACACCGAGTTGCTGCCTCAGCGAGAAATGGCGAATAATCAATCTGTTAGACGACATTTGGATGCTTTTACCCGAGGTCGAATCATTGGGAAGTTGGAGGAAGGCCGCAGTGTGACAAGTGTGGCTGCAGAGTTCGGAATTGCTCACAGCATCGTTTCACGACTTTGGAGACAATTTCAAACTACAGGAACAGCTATCCGGGGGTTTAGTAGTGGTCGTCCACGAGGAACCACACCCGCAGATGACCGGTATATTGCCTTACAGGCCAGAAGAAACAGGCGGCAGACAGCGGGAGAAATCGCTAGACACACGACACAGGCGACTGGACGACCGATATCGCGTTTTACCGTGGCCAGAAGACTGCACGGTGGTGGTCTGTTTGCACGACGCCCTGTACGGTGTGTACCTCTAACGCCTGCCCATCGGAGAAGGCGTTCTCTGTGGTGCCGGGAACACCGGAATTGGAGAGACAATGAATGGGGACGAGTACTCTTTACAGATGAGAGCAGATTCAGTCTGAGTAGCGATTCTCATCGCATACTCATCTGGAGAGAGCGGGGAAGCCGCAATCATCCCTCGAACATCATTGAAAGGGACAGGTATGGAGGTGGCGGTGTTCTCGTTTGGGGAGGCATCATGCTTGGTAGTCGTACAGACCTTCACATCTTCGACGCAGGTTCAGTCAACGGGACCCGTTATTGTAACGAGATTCTTCTTCCATATGTGCGTCTTTTTAGAGGCGCTATGGGTACGGAGTTCCTTTTCATGGACTACAATGCACCATGTCATCCAACAGTAGCTGCCGAACAGCTCTTAGAGAGTGAGGATATTGAACGTATGGATTGGCCGGCACGATCTCCGGATCTCAATCCCATCGAGCATGTATGGGATTTTCTAGGCAGACGCTTGGCAGCTCGTACCTTACCACCAGCAACGATTCCGGAGCTTCGATTGGCGCTGCAAGACGAATGGGCAGCAATGCCTCAACAACTCATTCACACCCTCATTCTCAGCATGGGCAGACGCTGTGAAACCTGCCTAGCAGTCAGGGGAGATCATCTCCCCTATTAAAGACCGTATGTTTCTTGCTGGACATGCATCACAGGGATGTTTCGGCCTTCAGTCACATTGCGCTCAATGCTACTTTTTCAATAAAGCTTCTTTTTATCCCTCTGATTTCTCTTTTAGTAAGTGTTGCTTGCATTACTCATGTCCTTACGTATTGGGTATCTTACGATATTAAATGTGTTGATTTGGAAAGCTTTTGTACAAAGTTATATTAAAAAAAATCTCGTCCTTAATTTTTGCACACCAGTGTATGTTCGCCAAGAGTATGCAGTGAATACTCAGTCCTGACACTTTTTTTCTTAAAGGATTTAAAATCCTCTTTCCTTAAACCACTATATTTACAGCCACTTCCCAACTCGGGAGGGATAACAGAAAATAATGACCGCACTTGGGTCTAACTTGAAAAATCAAATAAATTAAACTAAAGTTAAGTAGAAATTAAATCGTTGTTGCTCACAGAGGTTGCTCGCAAGGTTAACCTCTATGATAAACGCTCAATGGTGCGTAGCAAGATTTAGCTAATACTAACGCACTTAGATTATTTCAATCAGTAATAGCGTAACAGCGTTAAGGCTTAGAATTTAAATACTAGCTAGTCAGGCGAACGTCGAACAGAGCAGCAGTGATCTGAGACTAAAGCTCTCTCACACTGAGAAGTTCCTTGCTAATGCTTAAATACAAACTTGGCTCCACTTCAAATTAGCATAAAGCTGAATCGCGCGCACATTCTAACGGGAAGTTGAAATAAGAACACATAGGAAAGGGAAATTAAAATAAAACTTTGTTAGTTTAAACTAAAACCTAACACAGTGTCTGAAGACAGCTGACGAGACAGGTCTGAGGCTCTGCTCCGCCTGTTTCTTTTGGCAGTAACTATAGGGGCACCTATAGGGGTTAGGAGATGAGACACTGTGATATTTATTCAAGCTATAGCTTAAAGCGTCATTGCAGTATATCAAATTTCTGCACTGATCTTAATCATTATCTCAGTCAATAGCGCTTTTAAAAATTTATGTATGTTTTTAAAAAAAGCATACCTAAAGATATATTTTACCTACCTCAAAATATTTTTTTGCCTAAATTGGACAATATTTTCACTTGATAATAATGGAACGTAATAGAAATTGTGCGAATAAATTTTAATAAACGTAAATAACTAAATCAAAGGGCAAAAACATTTGACGAAATTTCCTTCTACTCAAAACAGCTTTTTTATCATTTTTACACACAGTTTGAATCTAAAGAGGACAGAAGTATGGTTTGAATTCCCCCCCTCAGATACTGAATATTAACGAATATAAAATAATACCACCAAAGAAATTTATGACTTTTTCTCAATAACTCTTTATCGAATATTATGCTATCCCTAAAAAACTGGCAAAAGAACCATTTCTAAACTTTAAAAAACCACATCTGCAGATCTTACTTTATAAATATTACATTCTAACTTGGTAACACTGGCAACAAGATAAAATTGTATCCTTATCCAGGTGAAAAATTTCTTTTGTGTTTCTCAGTCTCTTATCTGAAATTAACAAAGATGATTTCCTAAAGCATAAAAGTATGCTTTCAAGGGAATAGAATTTTCATTCTACTCCCAGGTGAAAAGACACGGACTTAAAGGCATTCCTATTTACTGTATTTTCCTTTGCAAGTGAGCTTCCCTTTTGTGTGATCTTTTTACCATTCCAACGTGACGTGAATCATCTCTTTTCATTTTCGCTGCATTCTAATGTTTTGAAAAACACAAAGCAACAGGTGTCTTCCGGGGCTAACATGCCACATTTACCTCCTACGATTCTGTAACCGTTTGACCCCAGACGGCAATTTTGAAATCGAAGAGTTTTTCTAAAGGGAAAGGGTGATGTGGCGAAATTAAAATTTAGCTCAACACAGGGGAATAAAAACTCGACTGCTGTAAGCAATGTATAAAAATATACTAAAATGCTTTCATTCATCCCTAGCACAGAGTCATTATACTCACTATCCCCCTATGAATATAATATTTAATCCTAAAAACTTGTAAAATAATAATTTCATAATTTAATAAGCATAAGCAATTATATAAATAAATAAGCAATTATACGTCATAAGCAATTACAAAATAAATAAATTCTGCCACGTCACAGAGTAGAGAAGGAGAAGCCTAGTGTTGCCTCTATTGGCAAGGTTCTCTTTATTCAAACCGACGATTGCTCACTTAGGTACTCCAAGGAACGTCACGGAATACTGATGAAGGCTACATTTTTCGCTGTATAAACTGAAATTCATGTGGGTACCGAGAAACCTTATGTCGTCCTGTTGCGGAATCCTTGTTCCTTGGCGAACAATGGTTACCTTGCACGTGTGTGGTCCCACTATTCTTATTGAAGGTATTGGTCGAGTACAAATTCGAGAGGGATTCGTTCATTAAAACTTTTTCTCGTCTTTTATATTAAAAAAACATAAAATGAAGGATTTAATATTTTTGCAACTGCAACTAAAGCAAAAGAAATTATAATATTGATATACGCAAGATTAAAGGGATTTTTCTGTACTTTTTTGCATTAAAGTCATGCTTTTTCAACTGCCATTTTGCTTCTTTTTCCGAAATTTTGCTCGCTTCGTAATTACAATCAACCAATCAACCTCCTTACTTATCAAATTCTATTTTCTGTAATGAGAAATCTAAATGTGAGATACATTCGACGAATGCTTAACGTCTGAAGCATTGTAAGGGGTTCACTTTACATACCAATGAGGACAGGCAGGCCTCGAATATTGAGGGTTCCAATATTATTTATACAAATTTTTGTGTTACAAAGTAATACATATATATATATATATATAACATTTTAGGTGTTTTTATATTATATATATATATACATATTACAGTAAAAGCAGCTCTTCATGTGACACATGAAAGAAATCCCAAGCAGTTAGTCTGTCCACCAGGGTTCAAACTACCAGTGCTCCTAGCATTATTCACTCGGCTGCTGATGTTATGTTTATATTATGTTTATATATATGCTATTTATGTTATGTTTATAATAAATTTTATGTGTCTGAAAGTTTTTGTCCATTTTATAAAGAATTCGCACTTTACTCTGCTGCTGAATCTTTGGATAAAGTTAACATTATATGATGTATCATCGTTATTTCTTGATATCCAAACTGATATGTTAACTGCTTTTTTCCCTTTAGAATAATTATTTAAAGCGGCATAATAACTGTATAAAAAGGGCTCTCCTTATAATTGTTAGTCTCCAAGCAGTTTTAATAAATTCGTATCATTCAATTCATTTTACCATTGTTGTATCAAAGTTAGCTTTATAACAATCTAGCTGCTATGCGGCCAGCCTTCGTCTGGCTTTTAAACGTACCGGAAAAATGCCTAAAAGACACACCTGGGACCTATGGCCGCGTAAGTTCTTCTAACTTTTTTCTCTTTGTTATGATTCGAACCCTCCTTTATATACGGCCCTGATGTATCTCCAGAAAAACATATACATCTTGAATTTTTTGCAAATTAATTGCATGAGATGTGCATTAAACATTTGTTAAAGCATAATTTATATCCCCCTTCTTAAGCACCACCATGACAACATAAAAAATTATATAAAAATTCTACAATAAAATTAAAATTTTTTAAACATTTTCTTACTCGATAGTTTGAATGATCCTTTTTCTGAAATTTTGAAATGTTATGATACTTTAAATAATCTTCTGAGGAAATATGTCAGCAGTCACATCGCAGCCATTTAACTTGAAAAATGACAATGAAATATGCAGTATCCCTTAATACAAATATTACTTATCCTAATAAATAAATTAACCAACTTCCCTTTGCAAAATCTTAAGAACTCAAATGGTATAAACAGATTAAGAACTTAAACAGATAAAAAATATCATGCAAAATATTTTATAATGAAAATTATATGTAAATAAAACATAATATAAAATATTACAATGAAATAAGCAATATCCCTTGATACAAATGTTAATTACCCTAATAAAGTAATTAAACAATTTACCGTTGCAAAAAGAAACAACTTTTTAATTTCTTAAACTTTTCAGTCTCTTAAAAACAGTAACATAATCCATACGATGAAAAATTGTTGCCAAACCGAAATTTTTAAAAGAATGAAACTATTCAAAATGATCCAATTTCATCAAAAATTTATCAACAACAATAAGAAAGGAAAATTTTTGCCAAAACTACATTTTAAAATATCTGAGATGTGAGAAGTGTATTCGGAAACTTCATTTAAAAAATTTTAAAAAATACAAAATATTATTATTTTTCCAAAATCCTTTTTTTAAAAGGAGTCGAAAGGATTAAAGTTCAATGTGTCCAAAAATCAAAGGAAAATAAACAGCACATTTTTTAAAATAAGTTTTTAAAAAAAAATTCCGCTGAAAAGGTGTTAAGCTCACCTTCCTAAATAAATTCGTAGTTAATCGATTTCTTGAAATACGAAATTTATTTTAAGTTCGTAAAATAGCTAAGTGCCTACGCTTCACGACGATGTAAAAATGAAATGTATAGAGTGAAATCTTGCTTTCTTGTAGCCCATTATGTCTCAAAATGACGCGATTTGGTCACAAAACATAAAATAAAAAAAAATCGAATTCGAATTTCGAAAAAATCGCTTCCTGGTGCACTGGCTCTTGTGTAGATACACCTATGTACCAAATTTCGTGGCCCTGGATCTATTAGCTTACTCGCAACACGAACGAAAGACACACACACACAGAGACTCTTTGTTTTATTATATGTAGAGACTAGCCGCTATGCGGCCAGCCTTGAAAGACACACCTGGGACGGATGGCCCCGTAAGTTCTTCCAACTATTTTTTCTTTGTTAAGAATAAAACCCTCCCTTGCATACGGCCCTGATGTATTACCAGAAAAACATATACATCTTGAATTTTTAGAAAACTGATTGCATGAGATGTGTATTAAACATTTGTTAAAACCTAATTTATATTCCTCTTCTTAACCACCGCCATAACTGCATAAAACATTACATAAAAATTCTACAATAATATAAATAACTCCTTGCCATTTCTGATGAGTCAAAATTTTTTAAACATTTTCTTGCTTGATAGTTTGAGTGATTCTTTTTCTGAAATTTTGAAATGTTATGATACTTTAGGTAATCTTCTGAGAAAATGTGTCAGCAGTCATGTCGCAGCCATTTAATTTGTTAGTAATATTTTATTCTATGTTTTCAAGAAAAAAAAATTACAATAAATAAGCAATATCCCTTAATACAAATATTAATTACCCTAATAAAAAAATTAACCAACTTTCCGTTGACAAAAATTCATGCGAAACTTTTCAATACCTTACAAACAGTGAAATAAGCAAAAAATAACATGAAAGAAACTCAAAAAACAAAAAATTCCAAGCAGAATTTTACTCTGCAGAACAACTTTATCAAAAAATAAATAAATAAATAAAAATAAAAA
>KK115265.1:272389-304058 GCA_000611955.2 Stegodyphus mimosarum | reverse complement strand
CTTAAAACATATTATAAAAAATTACAACGAAACAAGCAATATCCATTAATATAAATATTAATTATCCTAATAAATTAATTGCAAAAAGAAACAATTTTTCAATTCTTAAAAAAAAGTGGCATGAGAAATACGATGAAAAACGTTGTCAAACCCACATTTCTAAAAGAATGAAACTATTCAAAATAACGCGATTTCATCAAAAATCCATCAAGAACAATAAGAATGAAAAATTGTTGCCAAAACTACATTTTAAAATATCTGAGATGTGAGAAGTGTATTCGGAAACTTCATTTAAAAAATTTTAAAAAAATACAAAATATTATTATTTTTCCAAAATTCTTTTTTTAAAAGGAGTCGAAAGGATTAAAGTTCAACGTATCCAAAAATCAAAAGAAAATAAACAGCACATCTTTTAAAATAAGTTTTTTTAAAAAAAATTCCGCTGAAAAGCTGTTAAGCTCACCTTCTTAAATAAATTCGTATTTAATAGATGTATTGAAATACGAAATTTATTTTAAGTTCGTAAAATAGCTAAGTGTCTACGCTTCACGACGATGTAAAAATGAAATGTATAGAGTGAAATCTCGCTTCCCTGTAGGCCATTATGTCTCAAAATGACGCGATTTGGTCACAAAACATAAAATAAAAAAAATTCTAGTTCGAATATCGAAAAAATCGCTGCAAGGTGCACTGGCTCTTGTGTAGATACACCTATGTACCAAATTTCGTGGCCCTGGGTCTATTGGCTTACTCCCAACACGAACGACAGACACACACACAAACACACAGACTCTTTGTTTTATTATATGTAGAGATGAGTGGTTATCTCAGTATAGGTGGGAATTTATTTACACAATGAACATTCATTCATTGTTTTACAATAGCTTGAATTAATATCATGTTTCTACAATATCTAACAGGTAAAATTACAAGTCTATTTTACTTGGTTTAAGGTTGGTTCCTAGTGACCAACGCAATACCTAATATCTTAATAAATTACTAAGGAAATGTTAAACGAATAAAAACAATTTATTTGTACACAGAAACAAACTACTGAAATATTCTAACTTCAAGTTATATTTTGTGATTCTACATACGATACCATGTGAAAAAATATTTTAAAATATACTATCAAAAAACGTATTATTGACAGATGTTAAGAATTAAAAAAAATCCATATTGTTACGAATTTTGTACTTAGATAGGTAATTTTAGTAAAATTATTGCATTTTTCTGTGTAATGTAGCACGAGGAAAATTTACAGAAAAAGCTATACTGGAAAAGAATACAGGGGCAAGTGCATTTAACTTTCACTAAGTGAGTATCCCGGTAATTTTTCGAGAAATCACCAAAAGTCGCTAAATTTCCCGACCCTTTTGTCCGGTCCCTGTATTACCTTAATATGTATCGAAATTGAGTAAATGTACTTGACCACTATGTTAGCTGTAAACGTAATGCGACACTCTTATTGATTTCCCGTAATTTCGAAACACAGAAAGTACTAGAAACATCTTGGCGGCCGCGTGAAAGCTATATCAGACCAGAGAGAGCATCTGCTCTTAATAGCTTAGTTATCGTTATTGCGAGTTGTAGTTCGCCGTGAATTGCTTTAAATCCGAGTTAGCTTTCTCTTTACAAATGCGCTTTGCATTGCTTTGTGTTTCACTTTATTACTAGTTTGATGTGTAATTACTGATTATGCTGTGAGGTACTTGTACGAATATTTCTGTGGAGAATTCCAGAGTAGTGATATATTTCGTTTGATGAAAATAAATTTTTATTAACTTGTTATCGGACATGTGCGTTCAATCTATTACGAACCCGAACGCACGCAACACTTTTTGGTGTCAGGAATGGAAGGGAATGCCAGTGACAAGAGTGATGGTTCTATCTGGCATAAGTTCTATCTGGCAACAGTGAAAAAGCTTCCGGTTACGAAATCTCCGCTAGAGGCATTGTCAACCAATATGGCGCCATCCATGTAGGAGAATCCGTAGTGAGTTTTGAAATGCACCGAATTACCTTTGTTTATCGCCGTCCAAAGCTATTTTCGCATCAAATTTGGTAAAGAAATACAGTTTATAAAGTCCCGAACCCATTTTGATGTTTAGTAACTCATAAAATAATAAAGATAGATTAAAATTAATAACATAAATGGTTAGATAGACTCAAAAAGTTTCATGACCCTTGTCAATGAATTTCCACGTGTGCCCCCTTCGTCGCACGGAGAATATCAAGTCGATATTCAATTTCACGCCAGGTACCGGCAAGCATGTCGGCATCCACATAGGCTATTGCGGTTGCAATTCTGGCTTTTAGGTCATCAATGTTCGACACTGTCCCCCTGTAAACGTCATCCTTTACAAATTCCCAAAGGAAAAAGTCCAGCGGCATTATATCAGGTGATCTGGGTGGCCAATCCATCTTCCTGTAAAATGGTCATTCAAAGAACTACGAGCGATGGTACCGCAATGCGGTAGTGCACCATCTTGTTGCAAAAAGACATGTGGCTGAAGCTCTTCTAGTTGTCGAAATACGAAGTTTTCCAACATGTCTAAGTATGCGACTGATGAGACCGTCTTTTCTGTAAAAAAGAAAGGCCCAATGACTCGGTCGTGCATTAGTCCATTCCACACATTAACCTTTGGGGAATCCCTTTGTGCCTTACGGATTCATGGGGGTTTTCAGATCATAATTATAATCAATAAGCAATTAATAAGCAGACGATATTTAGAAAAGTACAGATATTTAGCCTGGAAAATGAAAATATCTGAAATTAACCTTACGCGCAGACGATATTTACAAAAGTAAAGATATTCAAACTTGAAAAGGAAACTATATAATTTATTCCATCAATAAATGCCATAAGTTTGTTTGTATCTTCATTATTTTACGAGTTATTAAACATCAAAATGGGTGCGGAACTTTATAAACACCCTGTATAATAAAACCTTATCCTGATAGACTGAAAGACGCTAATGGATTTACCGATTCCTAAAGATGCAGGATCTCTACAGCGAGCACTGGGAATGTTTGCTCATTACTGCTGTTGAATTCCCAATTTTTCTGAAAAGATTCACTCTTTTTTGACTAAAGGACCTTTTACCCTTAGTAAAGGTGCCGAGAAAGCCTTCAGTTCCCTTAAGAGAGACATAGCCAAAGCTTCTTTAACTGCAGTTGCGGATAATATACCATTCAGAGTTAAAAACTGATGTTTCTCAATTTGCAATAGGAGCAACCCTGAGTCAAGCTGCTGGTCCTATAGATTTTCCTAAAACACTAAACTCTTCGGAACGAAAACACTCTTCTATTGAAAAAGCATATGCTATTGTTGAATCTTTACGAAACTGGAAACGCTATTTAACTGGATGGCACTTCCAATTAAATAGCTTTTACTGATCAAAGATCCGTGGCATTTATGTTTCATCAACAGCACTCCAGTAAAATTAAAAATGAGAAAATTATGCGTTGGTGGTTAGAACTTGTTTGTTTCAAATTTAATATTATATATCACCCTGGAAATAAAAATGAAACTGCAAAACTTTATGAAGAATAAACTCAGCGTTAAAACCACAAATAGATCTAAAGGCATTACATGATGAACTTTGTCTTCCAGGAATAACTCGAATGTATCACTGGATAAGATCTGAAAATTCACCTTTTTCACTAGAAGAAATTAGAACTGTTAATTCATGGGTATGCTGCAGTGAAGTAAAACCTCGTTTCTATAGATCTGAAGGATACTTAACCTTTTGAACGACTAAATCTAGATTTCAAACGCCCTTTGCCTACGGCTTCCAGGAACCGTTTCCTTCTTAATATTGTGGACGAGTTTTCAACATTCCCTTTTGCAATACCTTGCCCTGACATGTCATCTGCCACTGTTATTGCTCATCTGCAAACTATTTTCTCAATTTTTGGAATGCCAACCTACATACATTCTGTTAGAGGACCTTCATTTATGTGTCGTGAAATAAAATGCTTTTGAACTTCACTTGGTATAGGAACAAGTCGCACAACTGCACATAATCCTCAAGTAAATGGCCAAGTAGAGAAGTATAATGGAATCATATGGAAAAACATCCAGCTGGCATAAAATCAAAGAACGTGGCTATAGAACGTTGGGAAGGTGTTCTGCAAGCTGTTTTGCATTCAATCCGGTCACTTTTATGTACAGCAACAAATGCCACACTACATGCACGTATGTTCATCCATGCTAGAAGATCATATAATGGACGTTCTTTGCCTACGTGGTTAACACACTCGGAACAGTATTAATGAAAAACCATAATCGAGCTAATAAATATGAACCTATTGTGCAGGAAGTCGAGCTCATTGAGGCTAACCTAGATTACGCTTGTGTTAAACATCCAGATGGTCGTGAAACCAATGTTTCAATACCATATTTAGCACTCAGAGGATATACTCCTAAACCAACAACTTTCAAATTCTTTTACTCAACAGAATGAAGATTTGTCCACTGAAGCTCATGAACCCGTCGAAAATTGTAAGAAAATCGACAGAAGAGGATCCCCAAAGCAGTGAATTAACGTTTCCTAGCAGACATGAGGATTTTGAAAAGACTTCAAACGATAACTTGCATGAGAGTGAATCCTTGCGTCCGAAAAGGCAGAGACGTCAGCCTTCTTAGCTGGCAGACTATGTAACTTATTAATAATCTTTGGGTCAGTGAACTAGACGTTCTGTTTTTTTCGGGCACTGTATCCTTGTTTTTCATTTTTCGAACATCAGATATCATGATGACGATAAAAAGCCCGTTCGATGTTTAAGTGATATAAGTACTTTATAGTGTTTCCAAAACTTGCTGAGTCGCGTCAACGTGATTACTTTCGAGAGAATATAGTCGATAAAGTAATAATCTTTGGGAGGGGGGGGGAATGTGGTATAATATTTATTATTATTGGCAGCACTAAAGTTATATTACATAGAATGGCAACAGTCACTCTTTTTCGAAATATTGTTCTTGCAATTTAACTTTCGGTGTTTTCTTTTTGTGTACAGTTGATTTCAACTTCTTAAAGAAAGTGATTTATTATATTTACAACAAGCACGTTGCGATCTAAAGCGAAACGCGGAATGTTTTATATCGATAGAGTGGAGTTCAATTTTGGAAAAATAGTAAAGTGCTATCGGCTAAAGAAAATCTCTCAGAGAATATCAAACTCAGAATTAAAAAAAAAAAAATCGTAACCCATATCACCTACAAGAACGTAAGAGAAAGGTACTAAAAATAAATTCTAGACTTCTCGCAACATACCAGGGTAAACATACCAGGGAACAAGAAATCTCTAGAATTACAGACCGGAATATTGGAAACTATTTCAGATGTTTTGAAACATCTGAAAACAGTAGTTTAGAAAACCCAACTCTGATTACATCCGACAGCGATATGGGTTTTTCTTTTGCAGCTCCTTTGACTATTTTTGGAATATTTGTTTATTTTTTAACTCAGAGAGGTAATGGACAGTTGGGAAAGATCTTTCTAAAAGATATCAGGAGAAGTGTTCTGTTCTGTGTGTTGCAAAGGTAAGGGCACCTTTTTGTTCTACCTCCTTTAGCAGTTTCCCAGGTTTATCCGATATTGTTTCTGTTCCAAGCACTCATTTAGATAGTAATCTTGGTGTGCTGTCGGATGTAATCAGAGTTGGGTTTTCTAAACTACTGTTTTCAGATGTTTTGAAACATGGTTCTTTAGTTTCCAATATTCCGGTCTGTAATTCTAGAGATTTCTTGTTCCATGTTTCTTCTAAACCTTTTTACTCAGATGTTTTGAAATATGATTGTTTTATTAGATCTGTTTTGAATAGTAATCCCAGTGTTTCGAGGTTATCAGATTTTCCATTTCTTGAGTGTTCATTCAGCACTGTAAGTTTTTTGGATCTACGTCCTAAGCCGCTTTATTCAGATGTTTTAAAACATGCTTGTTCTAGTATCATTTTGGCTAGCAGTTCTAGTGTTTTGGATGTATTGGATTTCCCAGCTTTGAAATATTCTGTCAGCACTACATCAGATGTCTAAATTCTACTGGATCTCAACTTCTTGATACTGCATCCATTTCTGAACTTCCTAGAGACTGTGTCTAATTCTCAGCCTGCTGCCTCTTTGGGCTCTGATTCATTATCATCTCGGCTTGATATCAGTTTCCATACTTGTAGTTGCATGTCAAATTTTCCAGTTCTTTAGGATTCATATCTCGGCACTGCTTAAGATTTGTGATGCCACTCCATCTGTGTCTTTTGTGTTACCTCGGTAGCCAACTGGATTTTGTGGCTCTGTTTCATCTACTCAACTTGTCAACAATTCCAATACTTGTCCATCGGTTGTTGCCTTGTTGGTTCTTGTGTAAATTTTGATTCTT
Organism: Stegodyphus mimosarum; assembly: GCA_000611955.2. Lineage (NCBI taxonomy): Eukaryota > Metazoa > Arthropoda > Arachnida > Araneae > Eresidae > Stegodyphus > Stegodyphus mimosarum. The sequence continues at coordinate 297,679 of KK115265.1, read as the reverse complement.
AACATCTTTATTTTCATTTTAACAAGTTTCCTATTCAAAATAGGAAATAAATATCTAAGAATGTGAGGTTTGCATGAAATCATATGCTTCAAGACAATAATGTTTTGATCATAAAAAAAAGATGTAAATCCGTGTCTTCTGAAATTGAATCAGAATCATATATTTGTGACAACTGTGAGAAAGATTATAAAACCCGCAGTAACCTTTTTCATCATAAGAAGTTTTGATATTCGAAAAATAATATAAATATCTGTAAACCATGTATTTTTCCTGATTGCAAGACATCCTTTCAGTTTAATAGTGATCATAAACATTTGGCTGAATTTCAGAATTGTTAGATGGCTGTGAAGGAGCTTACATTTTCATCAATGGTGGAGTTTCAGCTGTGGTTAGAATCTCATTCTGAAGAAACATTCAGTTCTTTAAAAAAGTGTTCTGGGAGTATACATAAGGTTAATAAAGCATATCTTTATTATTGTTGTCACTTCAATCTAACACACTCACAAAAAAAAAACAGCTTCATTTTCAAGTAGAAAAAATCAAGTAGAAAAGGTACTTTGAGATGGAAATGTCAGATTTCAACAGCTTAGTCAAAATTGCCATGATCAAATCGAAACTTACCTCAGTTAGGTGTTTCCACAATCAAATTCAGGAATGTATCCAAGATGGAAGTGGATCACATGATAATGGAGAGGGCGTAAGTATTAAGGATAATTTTGTAACATGTAGAACTATAAGATTATGTAAAGTGCATGATGACATTATTTCTTAGTGATGATTCACTTTCTGTTGCTGCCATGGTGAGAAATTTAAGCAGGAATCATATGACCCTTTTCTTATTTACAAACCTCAGGGAAAACCAATATTGTATGGTCCGAAAGGCCTTGACACATTATCTTATGCAAATAAGTCTTTTGCACTAGGATTTCAGGCAAAGGAATGAAAAGAAATGATGATTAAAGGTTGTAGCAGGATTTTATATGTTGATGCTACTCATAAAACAAATGAGTATGATATGCTGAATTTAATTGTCTCAGATGAATTTGATAGTGGTTACCATGTGATGAATTTTATTTCAAACCACTTAGATCAGGATACTATGTACAATTTATTTCGTAGCTTAATATTAATTATTTAATGGTAGATGATAAAAAAACTACACATTCTACATTTGACAAAGCATTTGGTCAAGGTATTAAACGTATACTATGTCAGTGACATGTATGTTGTGTTTGGCAATGTAATTTAATTCTAATGGTTTCAAGTCAAAAATTTAGGGATGAAATTAATCTTAATTTAGTAATATTACTTGAAGAAACTATATATTCTTTATTTATTTCTGTGATGGATAATTTCTTTCAAAGGTTTCGAACTGTTGCACGATCAATTCTAAATTATTTTGAGGATTATTATTATTGCCGAGCAAATCTGGGGTCAATGGCATATAGAAACTTGCCTTATGCATTCACAGATACCAACATATATTGCTAGCCATTTCATAATGAATTAAAAACTATGTACTTAAAACGTAAATTTAACAGATGCCCGTATGATGTAATTGATGTGCTTTTAAAAACTGAAGAACATAGTTACATGGCTCATAAGTATAAAATTGAAATTAACTGTGAAGAGAGCATCTGCCTACTAACTTATGATAAATGACATGAATCGAATGAAAATATATGATAGTGATGTAACAGAAACACATTTATTTGTGGATTATAAAATCACAGACAAATAATATTCTGTATATAGTTAAACGTTTCCATACACTATGTCCAGAAACATATCTTTATTACTCAAAGTATATTATGTTGTGGGCCCAAATGCGCTTTAGCCCACTGCTTAGCGGCGATTGTTTTTGAATGAGCAATAAACGCGCCAACATGGGTAACTCCGTATATCCGCGAACATGGCTGACTGGGTATTTTGAAGCTACGGAAACATGTAGTTTTCGCGCATGCGTATTTCCTATTTTATAAAGAACGGTTTTATTGGTAATGTGAGATGACGTAGCAGTTTATTCGAAATTCTTACGTGTTAATTTAAGTAGTTATTTCAGTTGTCGTTGTATTCTTTGAATGCGGTGTTTTTGTGTTGAGTGTTTGCTATTTTCGTACCTTATATTTCGCTAAATACCGAGTCGGTATGGATTTAGCTGTGATGCTGAGAGAGGTGAGTGAATGTACATGTACATTTATTACTTTATTGGAAGTGCAAGTTGCTTAATTTTTATATTTTGTTGCCTTTTATTGAAATAATTTGGCTCAGCTGAAGAACAGAACGCTGGTATCGTTTGCAATTTATTTTATTTTGTTGATTTGTGCACATTGCCTACATTGTGCAATTCGCTGATGTTTTTTTTAAGTTAAAACGGAACGCTGTGCACATGGCATTTTCTTGTAATTTATTTTCGTTATTTTAGCTTATTTTGTTGATTTGTGTACGTTGCCTACATTGTGCAATTCGCTGAAGTTTTTTTTAAGTTTAAAAGGAACGCTGTGCACATGGCATTTTCTTGTAATTTATTTTCGTTATTTTAGCTTATTTTGTTCATTTGTGCACGTTGCGTACATTGTGCAATTCGCTGAAGTTTTTTTTAAGTTTAAAAGGAACGCTGTGCACATGGCATTTTCTTGTAATTTATTTTCGTTATTCTAGCTTATTTTGTTTATTTGTGTACGTTGCCTACATTGTGCAATTCTCAGATGTTTTTTTTAAGTTAAAACGGAACGGTGTGTACATGGTATCGTTTGTAATTTTAATGCCCTTTTAAAAAAAATTCCTTCTTTCTGGGATGCCATTTTGGTTACGTTTTCGCGGAGCGTGTCGGGAAGGTTATGTAACGGCATAAAATGTGTAAGTATTACAACATAAAATGTAAATAATTAATTTAAAGGTAACTGACAAATATTTTAATGATCGTAATGTTCGTTTTGCATATTATTTTATTATATTTTCGTGGCAACAGTTTCCATACTAATTTATGGTTTAGAATTCTATGTTTTGTTTACAATAGGTTTTCGCGGAGCGTGTCGGGAAGGTTGCAATTAATTGCAAAGACGTTTCGCAGAAACGCTCCGAATTGGCGATTTTCAAAACATCGCCAAGCAGTGGGCTAAAGCGCATTTTCACCTATGTTGTGTGTTCAAAGTGTATTTTGTTGCCTCATTCGTCAGACCAAAGATATTAATATCTAGTATAACAAAGAATTTGAAAGATGTAGTTTGTAATTATAAATTGCAATTAAGTCAAACCATTTGAAAGATTTTTTCTGGTAAAATGCTTTTTATTCAGGTTGCTCCAAACTTGAGATTATTACATCAAACTCTGTTTCATATAACATCTACAAAAGGCATAAAACATAAAATTCTAGATTATCCTAATATTTAGAGTATAAAAAAGCATCAAGGAAGATTTGTTAAGATTATTAAATGTAATGTGGATGATGCTAAATCATCAGAGGCAGTGGCATAGCTAGAGTGGGGCAAGGGGGGAATCTGTCCCCAGGTACAGCATCCAGGAGGTGCCAAATTGCTGTTAAGAAACTTTAGAATGAATTTTTTTTTACTCTTGGCACACAGAAGGGGGCGCAGAATCTTCATTTGCCCCTGAACACTGGCTACGCCTCTGAGCAGAGGATACCATAATTAAGGTTAAGGACAGTGATTTACTTAAATATAATTCTATCACCCCTGAACATAATGTAGCTATTTCAAAATGTATTCTGTGGCTTTTCTGCAAACTGGGGAAACTCTTCTAACATTTCTTGATATAATATCTGTGGATCCTTGTACTTCAAATGAAGAAATTTTAGTCCTAAAGGCTGCAAATAATAATTTTCAGCTTGGCTGACTTAATGGCAATATCATTGATGTTTTTTTTAATCATTCTTGGTAATTGTTTCATAGCAGCCAATTGTTACTGTATACTTTTTCTTTCAGTTAGATAATAAATTTCAAAATGTATGAAAAAATAATGATTTTGCATCTGTTAATTTCTTTTTTATTCCAGCTGTTATCAATAATAATCATTGGGTTTTGCTTGTTGCAAAGATATTACTACTACTATTTTAGATGGGAATATTAAAAGACTACATTTTAGATGGGATGTTTCAGTTTTATGATCCACTTAGTTTTAATGCTGTTCAAAATTCTGTGTACTCATTAATTCATTTGTGGCAAGGTGTCCTTGATAATATTTTAGACATATGTAATAATTGGTGTTATTTGTTTCCCAGTCTCACTATTCAGAATGATAGCATGAGTTGTGGAGTATTCATGTGTTATTTTGCCTATCAGATTAGCAGAAGTTCAGATGTTGACTAGCTTTTTCAATTCATATGACTTTAGGGAAGTTTATTTTTACAAATTTAGGTTGATAGATTTGTGAAAAATCTAAAATGTAGGAAATGTTAAGCACATAAAAAAATGGTTAATTCCCAGTGAACGGTACGCTCCTTGTCCGCCATCTTGTTTTTGGCGACTATTGGCGAAACACGACTCCGCGAAGCACACGGCAAGTACCTAAGGCTAACATGCAGCGGGACACCGACCGTTCGCCATCGGAAAACGTGACGCCGACGATGTTCCGATGGCGAGCGGTCGATGTATCTTCGTGTTAGACCTAGAAACTCAGCGTGAACTCTATGGAGTCGTGCTCCGAAAATAGTCACCAAAAACAAGAAAATACAACAAAACAACAATAAATTTCAAAAATTTTAGAAAGACAAAAAACACTTTCATAAAATCAACAAAGGCATAAACACTTACTTTTTAATTCTCGTGATTCTTCATCTTTCCTTTTGCTGCCTTAATTTTAGGTGCATCGTGTGTGGCCGGCGGATAAACATCGCGGATTGCATCAAGGAATGTCGTAAATAATTTGGGATAATTTTCTTGATGTATCCGCCGCCACATAAATTCTGATAGATAGGAGTCGAAACCCTCATCAATTTTCCTCACTTGTTTGAGGTTTCTTTTGATGCAGTTCCACATCCCCTCAACCGTATTGGTGTGAGCGCCTGTGTCTGGATCCTTAAAAGTGATACTGTGATTCACCTTTAAGTGAACAAAACCCTCATCCTCCAAACAGTCATACGCCTTCCAGCAATCAGATATTGCAGTGCTTCCAGGTAAAACATACTTAGTTAATACATCTAATAGAACAGGTGTACTTCTGTTCTCAACAACTTCTACAAAACAAACATTCGACCCGCGCTCTACACCTCCAAAAACCCATTCGCCTTTTACTCTTTTTCCACGATTGTATTTCCGCTTGCTAAATTTACTTTCATCAATTTCAACAATTTTTCCTGGCCCCCCAAGCATAACACTTTCGCGCACTACATCTTCAACGCAAACATCGCGACAAAAATTCATCCAATCAGTTACAGTGTTTTTAGAAATTCTCAATTCATCTGTAATCCACTCACATCGCGTTCTCTTAACCCATAAGTAGGTAAGTTCTAAAATATGTATTAAACTCAGTCTGCTTTCCTCAAACCATGAGCCACACCTTATCGATCGTTTCACATAATGCTTATTATTTCCATACACACGACAAACCCAAGTATACTCGTCATCCAAATCTTTCCTTTCAACCAATTTCATATTTTCATTACAATTAGGACAAGTATAATTACTAGCAATCAATCCTACACTCATACAATATTTAACAACATCCAACTTACCTTTCTTTTCCAATTAAAAAAAAAATCTCAAATTCACTCGGTCTTGTTCCGATCCAGACAAAGACGAAAAAGCCATTATACTTAAAATTTTAAAAACCAGAAATTAAAACTTAAAGCCAAATAGAAATTACAAAAATTTAAATACTATAAAATTAAAAACAAATACTAATTAAGAAATTTAAATACTATAAAATTAGAACGAATAAAAATTTTGAAATAAATACGATTGAAGAGAATGCAGAACTTAACCACTCCACTGGTGAAAAACAGATTGAAATGTAGCAAGCTGCAAAACCGTTAAATAAATATGATTGAAGAGAATGCAGAACTTAACCACTCCACTGGTGAAAAACAGATTGAAATGTAGCAAGCTGCAAAACCGTTAAATTAATGGCAAAAAGTGTTGAAATTCAAACTTACCTCCTACAACTTTTAATATAATTGGATCAAACAAGAATTAGATCATCATGACATCACATCATTCATTGCGCAAATTATTCCAAAGAGGATCCGATAACGCACAGAAACCAAAGGAGAGAACGAGGTTACCATCTTTTAACAGGAGAGAAAGGGTGAAGTTGACAAGGAGAAAATAAGTATCGCCCGAAAAATGGCACCAAAAATACGCCAAAATAGCGTACCGTACACTGGGATACAGCCAAAAAAATTATTTGTTTTGAATATCATGTTTTGTTTTAAATAATGTTTAATTTTTCTGTTCTGATATGTTGGTATGGCATTAAACTTATGTAGGTAATACTTTTATATTTCATTTTGTAAATCCTATGCCCTGAGCTTTTTTTGTGTGATATTTTATTGTAGTAACTTGTAAATTCAAAGAATGCATTTAGTTTAAATTTCTCGTTTTTTTCTTACTTTAAATTGAGTGTTTATAAAATTTTATACCAAAAGGTATTTGCTATATAAAATTGGTAAGCTTCAAAATTGGCTGTTTAAAACCTTGTAAAATAGTATCTAATATAGGCCTTAATAATTTTTATTTCAACTGGCTGGTATAATTTTCTTATGTTCAGAAATGACATTATCAAAAGTGCAGCTATGTAAAAGTGTTAGTTTTAGGGAACCAATATGGTAACGAGCATAGTACCTCTTGTATGGCATAGAAACCTGTGTATTTTTATATTGTCTCAATATATTTGGAATAAAAATATTTTAAAATATTCGGTACTGTTCTGTCATCAGGACTGGGTAAAAAATGTATGTGTTCAGGCATGTATGAATATATTGTAAGTACAGATGTATGTATGTATGTACACACGTACATCCACATATGATATACTCTTATGTGTGTATAATATATGCACACACATACATTCATACAGTTTTTAATCTGGTAACAGAACAGTACCAAATATTCTTTTTAGTTAATGCTTTCTTGATTGTCTTTTTTACAGTTGATTCTTTCTAGGTGAGAGGGGTTCCCTGTCACCTAGAAAATCCGAGAATGACAGAAAAGTATAAAATAGTTAGGGAAAGTACAGATTTTTTTTTAAATGTCAGAATAGTTTAAAAAAAAAGGGTTTAGATAAATAATCTATATCTGGTCTATCTCATAAAAGTTCATGTTTTAAGTAATACACATCATAAAAATTGCTCTTAGAAGAAAAAAGAGATACTATATATATATATTTTTTTTTTCCTGGTGAATTTTAGAAAGTATTTTATGCAACTCATGCTGATACAATTTTATTAACACTTGGCTTTCTTTTCCATCTGCTATCAAACAGTTGTTCATTTTTTCTCTATGCAATGTAATTGTTGTATTACTGGTAATTTTAGATGTGCAGTTGTCTTTCAGATATAAATAATGCAGTTAAAAAGTCACTGCATTATGTAGTTATACTTTAAAATAAATAAGAATATTGTAATGTTACTTTTATCAATCTAGTGTTATCCTTAACTCCTCAGTATTGTTTTGAAACATTATGGTAGTTATACGTACAGTGGCTCCCAAAAGTGTTCGTACACTTATGAATTTCACTGAAATAGGGCTCTATCTATTAATTAAAAGTAAACTTTCTGAATGAGATTTTAATAATAAGATCTATAATCTATTCGTAACAAAATGACATGGAATATTTTTAAAATGTAGCAAAACTTTATTTTTAAGAAATTAATAATAAAAAAATGACAAACATTTTATCTCACAAAAGTCTTCGTACACTGAAATATTTTTGGATAAGATGAAAATTAGAATGATCGTTTGCCGCTTTTTTTAATTTTTGCATTGTGGTGGCATTTAAAAAATTGTTTGGTTTAGTTTTTTATTGTTTACTTCATAATATTCTATTTATGATTGAAAAATGGGTAGCAGTTGTAAAGAAATTACAAACAGCATTCGAAAATTGATAATTTTTCACCATAGTAGTGGTAAATCAATTCGAAATATCGCGAAATTAGTTAATTTATCCCATTCTACGGTGCAGTATGTGATAAAACGCTTTAAAGAAGAAAATCAGATTGAAAACAAGGTTAAGAAAAGGTCGACCGAGAAACTTAACTAAACGTGATGAGAGATTTATTATTAGAAAATTTGTGAAAAACCCTCGTTTGAGTGCTGTAAGAGTTTCTACAGAATATAGTGCAAAGTTTTCTACTTCAGTTTCACCTGAAACTGTTCGACGAGTTCTCAGAAGCTGGATTACATGGGCATTCTGCCCTTAAAAATTTTTTTGTTAGTGAGAAAAACAGAAAGCATAGGCTTTCATTTGCAAAATGAATGATAAATAGACCCGACATTTACTGGAATAATGTCCTATCTGCTGACGAAAGCAAATTTAACATTTTTGGTTCAGGTGGTCGAATAACTGTATGGAGAAGAGAAAATGAGGAACTTCATTCTAAGAACTTAGTTGGAACAGTTAAGCATGGTGGTGGAGGTGCTCTTGTGTGAGGGTGCATGGCAACATCAGGAGTAGGGAATTTGGTATTTATTGATGGCATAATGAATCATTCTTTTTATTTAAGTATTTTAAGAGAGAATTTAAAATTATCAACCCAAAATTTGGGTATTGGAAACAACTTTATTTTTGATCATGATAACGATCCTAAGCATACGGCTCTCAACGTTCGCCTGTGGTGTCCACGGGTTTTGAAAACACCACCTCAGATGCCAGATTTAAACCCCATAGAGCACATCTGGAGAGAACTGGAGGTTAGAGTACAAAAACACGTCATCAAAACAAAAAGCAAACTCAAAACAGTCATGATGGAAGAATGGATGAACATTGATACAGAAATTACAAAAAAAACTAAATCTATTCTATCTAAGTAAAATCTATTTCCAGACGTTTAAAAGCTGTTGTAGATGCTAAAGGATATCCTACGAAATATTAATTTAATGAAAAATTAAAGTATTTACTAATATGTCAAGATTTTTTTGAAGTGTACGAAGACTTTTGTGAGATAAAATGTTTGTCAATTTTTGATTATTAATTTCTTAAAAATAAAATTTTGGTATATTTAAAAAATATTTCAAGTAATTTTGTTACGAATAGATTATAGATCTTATTATTAAAATCTCATTTAGAAAGTTTACTTTAATTAATGGATAGAACCCTATTTCAATGAAAATCATAAGTGTACGAACTCTTTTGGGAGCCACTGTAAATTGAATGATGTAGTGTTATAAATTTATATTTCAGAATGAATTTTTTTTTTCAGAATCTGGTATTTTTTTTAATCTATTTTTTAATGGTTTAGGTGTATATTTGTATGTACAGTCGATTCCGTTTAATTGGGACAGCCGCTTATTTGGGACTAATCTCAAAAAACAGATACCAAACTAAGAAGCCAATCGAAAATTTATATGTTTAATTGGGACAACATTCTGCTTAATTGGGACAGTAAATTTAAGATCACAGTACATATTACGAGTTTGTTACGGATCGTTGTTTTACAGCATATAGCGCATGCGTTGCCTTACAGCTGATATTGTGTATGCGTCGCATCACAGGCAAACGCAAAGGTGTTGTTATTCAGTTACCATTTTACCTCATACGTGATGACTGTTTCGATTGTTGCATATTTATTCACTCACAATACACATCATGCGTGAACAGTGCATAAAGTTATTGTTAAAAAATTTAACCCTTGCCAAAATGCCAACAAATGATTTGACACTTTCTAGCAAAATTGCTTTGCTAGATAAAATAAAAAGCCAGCCACCTAATACAAGTTATCGTCGGCTCGCTGAGATAACTGCAGTACTAAAATCTACTATATCGTGTGTCTTATGACAAGAAAGTCAACTGCGTGTGGAATTGGTTTTATAAGAAGAACAAGCTGGAACATCCAAAAGGAAACACGAGGGGAAGGATCCAGACGTCGAAGAAGCACTAGATCAATGGTTTTCTATTGTTAGGGGCACAGGCGTAAATATCAACAGCCCGATATTTAAGGCGAAGTCAGAGGAGTTAGCTAAAAAACTGGGCTGCAATGATTTCAAAGTAACTGACGGGTGGTTATCGCGATGGGAAACAAGACACAACATTAAATTTTAAAAAGCGCACGGTGAAAAGGGCAGTGCCGACAAGGAAAATTCCGAACACTGGAAAACTACGAAAATTCCTACTTTTTTAGAGAATTTTTGTGCTGATGACATTTACAATGCTGATGAAACCGGCCTCTATTATCGTGCTACGCCAGACGGTTCCTTATGCTATAAACACATTGCACTGACTGGTTATAAAAAGGCGATGGACCACATTACTGTGTTATGCTGTACAAATATGTCAGTGGTACTGACAAACGAAAGCTACTGATCATAGGTAAAAGTGCTAGACCTCGATGCTTTAAGGGGTTGAGAATGGAGGGTTTACCAGTGTAGTACCATGCAAACAAAAATGCGTGAATGACTTCTGAAATTTTCCGAAATTGGCTTACCAGTTGGGACCGAAATTTACAACATAAAAAAAGAAAAATTTTGCTGATTGTTGACAATTGTGCGGCACACCCTCATTTAGACAATCTACAAAATATACAGCTGGAATTTCTTCCTCCTAATACCACATCTTTATCGTAACCAATGCACATAGGGGTAATAAAAAATTTTAAGACTTTGTATCGTGGGAAATTGGTTAATTACATATTAGAATCCATTGATGAAAATTTATTAACAACTTCCACAACAGCCAGAGAGATAAGTTCAAAAATTTCCCTTTTGCAAGCAATACAGTTTGTCGCTGATAGTTGGCGAGCTATAAACACCACTACAATACAGAAGTGTTTTACGAATTGTGGTTTTAAACTCCTAGAAATTTCCGAAAATTTAAGCAACAAAGAAAATGAGGATATGTTGCAAGTTCCTATTTGTATTAACTATGAAGAATTTTCAACAATAGATAACAATTTACCATGTTATGATGATAATGAAAACTGTGAGGATTCAATCGTAAAAGGTTTTAAATCAAAACATGGAAAATTAGACGATAATGATGATGAGTCACCTAACCAGGAGACAAAAAAATGTATTACTACGTTACAGTGTTATTTTATGCATTAAGGAAATGAAGGGAGCCCTGCATCCGCACTGAATATCTGCACTGATTTTGTAGAAAAGAAATGCTACAAAAACAAAAAACAGACTACACTTGACTCATTCTTGTAATTTTGATTTAGAATTTTAGATTTATATTAATTTTAGATAAATATTAATACATAATTTTCCTATTTGTAATTTACATTTATTAAAATTATTGAAAAAATATGTATTGTTTAATTTATTACCGGTTATTGGCCTTAGTTTCCAAAACCAAATAAATTTATTTAAAAAACTGTGAAATTCGCTTAATTGGGACAAAATGCCCGGTTCCGATGTGTCCCAATTAAGCGGAATCGACTGTATTTCTTTCTTTCTTTTCCTTCATAGTAATAAGTAAAATAAGTTTTTATGATATTCTTAGGTATTTTCACATAATTTGATTACTAGCTATTTGATCAGAGAAACTTCAGATTACAAAAGAAACGTTTTTATGACTTTGTGAACTCGAACGAAGTAATATGTTATTTTACAGTAAAAAAAAATTAATGTGTGTGTTTCACGTTTTATTATTTACATTTACATAATGTGCTAACTTTGGGATATTTGATTAAGTTGTATTAAATTTTTATATTCATAAATTCAGTTTCATGCCAAGATTTTAAAAATAATTGATTTGTGTTGCTTAATTTCTATGATAATTATGTCTGTAACAGTGGTTAACATTTTTATTTGGAAGAATTAGCATGATCTCAAACAGTGTTAAATAGGTAATTAAAAATATTCTAAAAATATTAATTCATATTGATGTAGTATATTAACTTGCATATACAATGTGACAAAGTTTTTAAAAAATATTTTAAATAGTATTAAGTAAAGAGAATATCTGTGCAGACTGCCAGTGGCTCAGCAATTCTAAATAAATGGAAAGTGAACATTTTATTATTCTGGTGTTTATTAAGCGTGCATGTTAATTTGAGACACCTTATGTTTTCTTTCATTAAACTATTAATAATTACATGTACTATATTTAGGGAAGTGGCAGTAAAGCTTAACCCAATGATTTTGATCATAAAAGTAACAACTAATTGCATGCTATGTTAATTTGTTTTCATTATTTATGCTCTATTCTTGCTTCATTTGAAGAACTATGTCTAAGGAAAGTCATTAGAGATTTATTTCTTTGAATTTTCAAAGGCAAGGGAAATTCCTTTTTTTTTTTTTAATATTACCAAAATTAATGATAATCTTAGCTAAGTGCTGAATGTGTTATTCTGATTATCAAAATTAAGATAATTTTAGTTAGCAAGACTTTATTAACTATCTTGATTTTCATTTGATTATCAATGAATTTCAGAAACTCCCTTGATACAGCTAATCTTGAAATATAATTTCCAACACTAGGGAATGCACTACAGCAGGGATTCTCAACCGTATGCCTGCAGGCACCATGGCGCCTACCGATCATTTAACATGTGCCCGTCGCTGTGTGATCACAATAAAATTGTTTTATTTTTCAATAAAATTCTATGTGAAAGTTTTCTCATTTTTAATGAAATTAGAAATTGTGTCCAATGCAGATACCAGTGCAAAGCGAAATGTGACCAATCTCTTTTTGTTTTTTTATACATCTATGCATGTATTATTAACACTATCCAACTGTAAATTCACCTTCAAAGTAAATGGTGCCCACTGTCCAACAGATATTCCAGAATGTGCTCTTAAGAGCAAAAAGGTTGGAAACCCCTATCCTACAGAATGTTGTGTTCTATTTTATTTGAATTCGATCATTGGGAAAAAAGGGATATTTGAATGTGTATTTAGCTAGGGTGTATAAAAAAACTGTAATTTGCTTTGACCATAAGAAATCTGTAACTGTTTCAAATGCTAATCTGTAATATTTTAGTATCATGTAATCTTCAAGATTAGATTTGCCACTGTAGCATAATGGTTCTGCTAACAGTGTTCACTAGCTTTACCACTCAACCATTGATGGGCATTTCAAACTGTGAAAAGTTTGCTGGTGAAGAATTTCTAATACTTGTATTAATTAAACTGATCTTCGTTCAATTGAAATTTAAAATATTGATCTTTTGAAAGTATTCTTAGTGCGTAGCTTCTAGCCACAATTTTCTGTACTTGCCATCCAGTGAATTGTCATCATCATATTCTTCATTATGATATAACATGAGCTATCAAATTAAAATATGCTTTTAATTCTTTTCAAATTTCTAGTTTTTAGTTTTGTATTGCATAAAATATCAAATTATGCTGTGTGGCTGTGGGTCTTCATCTTCCACGCATTCTTTTCTGGCAGAAAAAGTATAATGCTGGTTATTGTGTATGTTTATATATTTTGTCTGGAAATTCATTTGAGCATATAAACCCCACATTCATCTCTATGAATCATGCTTAATTTATGGTTTATGCTTAAACAAAACGTTTTGAGTATAAATAAAATTTTGAGTTGCAAAAAAGCAGAATTTTTCTGGTTTAGATTTAATGATACATGATTGAAGATAATTTTAGCTCATGTTTTATTTTAACTTGAAAGTCCTTTCATGCCTTCCTGTTTACAAGTGCATTAACTTTTATAAATGTGTAAGCCCGTATATTTTACAAAAAAGAAGACATATTTTATATTTGCTATCAAGTTCAAATTTTTAGTTAATACCACTGAGCATGTATAATGTATTCGGAAAAAAATTTTTTTACTGAGAAATTATTCATCAGATAATAAAAGTAGTATAGTTATCTCGAAAGATTCATAGCATATAAATTATTTTTATGATATTTTGTCTACTTTTTAAATAATAATTTGAACATTTTAATGTTATATTATCTTAAAAAAATAGCACCTGAATGTAGCCTTACACTAGATGGAATGCAAGTTGGCACATCTGGAGAGGATAGTCAGTCAGAAAGTCTAATGCTTGAAGAAAGGTAAGATGTAGTGTATTAATATCACAAGTCATTAAAACATGTTCTTCCAAAGTAGTCAGTAGAATTTTGAAGATTTAAATACGTGAAAATTTTGTCTTGCATACAGTCAGTTATGAAAGTGAATATGTTGTTGTTAAAATGTACCCATTTCTACAAGAAAATCTCCTTTTGTAGCAGCTTTGCATTTTATGAATTTAATGTTTGCTAAAGATCAAACAAATCCAAACGAATATGTAAAAATTATTAAAACTTGCATCATAAAAGTATGCTTCTCAGCTGCATCAATCAAGTTTGCTCATATTTAAGCAAAAATGAACCCTGATTATATCACTGTGATGATAACTGAATTTCATGTATATTAAGTTTCATAAATATTTTAGATAAAAAGTTGAATGTAAGGAAATATCTGCTGACATTAAAAATTTGTAATATATTTGCAAAAAAGGAAAAATTCCTATGGAGCAATTTCAGAAATTGTTGAAAACAGTCATTCTAGGGTCCAAACTGTTTTTAATAATTACAGAGCAACTAATTGTACATTTTCAACAAACTTCTTAGACTACTGTCATATATCCATTTGCAGAGTTGCCAACTGTCCCGATTTCTGACTGTTCTCCTGCCAACACGATTTACAATATATTACTCCTGACTTTCTTTTATTCTTAAAATTTCTCACGATTTTTATGTAGCGTGGCTCAATACTTTGTTATTTTCATTCCCCCAAAAAGTGATTTGGGATGTCTGAAAGCATCCAGTTTTTCCCTAGACTACATAGAAAACCAAAGTAGTTTCATAAGTGTGAAATTAAAGTGTGTTTCTGCTTTGTGAGTGAGAACATGTGTCCAAAAACGTCATGCTCCATTTCTCCAATAAGCATCAAATGCCGCTGCATGTCATCTGGCACACATTAGCCAATGACTGCAAAGCAAGAAAGGCAATTGTCCTACAATGTCGCTAACCTGTGCAAACGTACGTGCTTTTGAGAAATAGTTTAACAAATTACAATATTTCATCTTAGTTATGCCTGTGAAAAAGGTAAAATACTTAGGTGCATTTCAAAAATCATCCACAGATGACTTTTCTTCTTGTATTTCTTCAAGCTAATGTAATGCATTTGCGAAATGTACCGTTTGTCACAGCGATTTTACGATTTCACACGGTGGAGGGGAGATGTTCTCGAATATGTTCGTACACAAGAACAACATGAGTTCTATTGAAAATTACTCTTTTCTATGGAAACAAAGGATCAAAAAGTTATTAATGCAGAATGTACTGTGCATTTAAGAATTAGTAACTGAACTTTCAGATATTAATTCCCGATTTTTCAGTGGCGTAGGTTAGCAAATATGCATTTGTTTGAGACAAACAACTATTTCAAACATGTTTTGCATCTGATTTACCACTGAAAGAAAGACCACAACGTTTTCTTTCCTTTTGCAAAATATTGTAAGTTGTTTGTTTTTAATCAATTAGCTATCAGCATCGAACCCGTCATCACCATCATCGTAATAGAGAACCAGTTTGCCTTTTACATGGTAACCTCGAAGTGATCTGTGGTGATTGGCTGTTTATATCATGTGACAAAGCAGAAAAATTTTACTTAGCTGTTGTTCTTCCGAAACTTTTCTAATTTTTGATATGTCCTCTAGTGGTCGGTCGCCCTAGAATTCTAACTTATTGAAAAGATAACCTTTTTAATTTTTCAATAAGTGAGAATTCTAAGTTGACCTAATCATCTCAAAATGATTAGGAAAAATCCAAATTATCAGTTCCAAATTTTAAGAAATTTATTGCTTATTGCTTCTTGGAATACTATAATTTACCAATGTCAGTAGATGTAACATTTTTCGATTTGATGGTCACGGAAATGTTTATTACAGCAAACATGAAGAAACCTGTAAATACGATTCTAAGAAGTGGGCTTGATGGAAGGATCATGATGATCTGAAACTTAATTGGCTGGTATTGTTAAATTAGTGTATTGGAAGCTAGAGGATCTTTCAGCAGAAAAAAGTGTGAACTATAATGACAAAACTGTGAAGGAATGGCTGCTTTACAGAGTACTTAAACAACACAACATTTTTATTTGAGGTGAATATATTTTTCTGTTCCTCAATATATTTGGTTGAAAGAAGTAGAGGCATCTTATCCAAGCTTTTTCAAAAATGCTATGCGCAGTCTGTACCACTGAATGTGGCAGACATCTTTGTTAAACAGAATTTGAAAGAACCATTTACTCCTGTGTATTTACTGTGTGTATTTCTTTCTGTTTCGCTACAAGACAGAAACAATACTAATTATTTATGCCAAAAGTAACATAAATTCAAGTTCTGTTGTAATTTAAGCTTTCAGTTGGACTTACTAATTATGCCGCATAGCATTAAAGTATGAGCTGAGATCGTGGTAGTCATTTTCAGTCTGTTCTCTACAGAATTTCTTTATATTTGAAGATTTTGTGTGTAATTCTGTTTAAAGTTTAATCTTGATATTTTTATTTGAGGTGAATATATTTTTCTGTTCCTCAATATATTTGGTTGAAAGAAGTAGAGGCATCTTATCCAAGCTTTTTCAAAAATGCTATGCGCAGTCTGTACCACTGAATGTACTGACAGACATCTTTGTTAAACAGAATTTGAAAGAACCATTTACTCCTGAAGAAATAAATGCTTCTAATAAATTACTCCTGCAAAACTCTTAACATTATGTTGTAAGATTTGTCTCTGCTATTCCTCTTATGCAAATTCTGGATCCTACAATGAACCTGGCGAATTCTTGCACAGGCATGAATAAATATCAGTGCAGAAGAAGGATGAAAAGTAACCCTTTATTAAATCAAAGTTTAACAGAAGGGCATGATCTTCATGTGTTACAAAACACCATCAACTTGCAATAGGAAACTTAAATGTGGAATATAATTCAAGTCGGATCGAAAATAGAATAGTGCTGGATTAGCACG
This sequence comes from Stegodyphus mimosarum, assembly GCA_000611955.2. Lineage (NCBI taxonomy): Eukaryota > Metazoa > Arthropoda > Arachnida > Araneae > Eresidae > Stegodyphus > Stegodyphus mimosarum. The sequence continues at coordinate 280,588 of KK115265.1, read as the reverse complement.
TTATTTTACACCTAAAAGGTTGTCTCTCAAAAACCTAACAGATGTGATGATAATCCGAAATGGCCAAAAGGCTTACTGGCGTAACAGCAAGATAGTAATGAAACGTGCGTGGGCTAGTGAAAACACTCTCTGAATAAACTCATAATTTAACCCGTTTAAATAGTCACTTCACTTAACTTTAAATTTACATCCTGGTGAGAAAATACAAGGTGTAGTTGAGAGGTTCAGGAAAGGTATCAAGCTTAAAATAAATCTGTTATGCGAAATGAGGGAAACCCTGCAATGTGTATATATTTTATATGGTATTTTAAAACTATATTTTGTACTGAAGCTTTCACTAAAAACTGTTTTTCCATCAAAGTTCCAAATAAAATGTATAGTGTGCTTGTTTTATAAAAAAAAAAAAATGCAAGTCCAGTTTTTTGAATGACTACTTTTAAATCGCAAACATACTGTATGTATACCTATATTATTTTTAAAAGCATCAGTGATATGTGGTTGTTGACAATTCAAGTTACTATAATTCACACTTACATTGAAAATTAGATTTAAATTAGAATAAATGAACTGAAAAAAATAGGAAAGATAAAATTTAAGTTTCTTGATTATAAGTCCTGTAGCATTTGCACATGCCAGAATTGGCAGTTTTGTTTTGGCATCTTTTGGATCTTTTTTGCACAGGTTGTAAAACCATTAGGTTTATAGAAACAGGAATGTGAAATGAACATTTGCTGAGAATTGGAACTCCGGGCATTCTAATGCTAACCTGACATGCTTTCCAATTACACCACAAAGGTATGCAATATGGAGGGAGAAAATACCTTATGTACTGCCCCTCTTAAGAGCTGTTCACACCTGATACTCAACAGCACTAGTGGAGCTAGCTGATGCATAGAACACAGGTGTATCTGAGCCAGCTTATTCACACTTGTTGGAAATGTCCACTAGCGACAGCCAATAAGTGAGTAGAAAATCGCATGTGCTTTCATTTGTTCACATTTCGTAGCAGACAGTCTTCTGTCATGGATCTTTGAGTGATAGTATGAAAACTTATTGATATTATTTTTAAAATGGTTCAACTGAAGTGTATGGTCAGCAGAAAACAATGAAAATGTATTTTGGTGCGGAGTTTTCTTCTTGCTTGTATTGTATAAGACTTGAGTAGAAAAGCCATGAGTGGGTGAAATCCATTTTCTGCTTTCCTGCCTCATCTACGAGAAAATTGCCAGGACTTATTCTTCAATTTTGCGAGGATGTCAGTAATTACAATTTTCATTGATTATAACAGTAATATTTTAATAGCACTTCCCCAAATATCAAGTTTTTATGGTTTTATTGTAATCCATATGCTCATCATGTTTTTGTAGGAGCCTGCTAAACATCAAAATCAATGAAGGAGATTAAATTTTCTGCTTCTTAAAAGCAATAAATTGAAAACTGCAATTTCTACATTTTTTCTAAACATTAAGAATTTAAGAATGCATGAAGAAAAGAATGCTAATGTGAAGAATAGTTAGTTATTTGTCATTTCCTTTTAAAGTAACATGATTTGCAATGCAAAATGAAAATGCTTAGCTTGTTTTATCATTTTCTTAACACTATATAGTGGAAGTGCTATGACTAGGATTATAAATGTTATTCAGTAACTGGATAAGAAAGAGGTAATAAACTCTGAATATATCTGAAGATCTCAGAACTGAGAATATATGTTTTACACATGAGATCTCTCAGCAAATATTTATTATGCATTTATTTGAAGTATAGCTGTATGGTTTTTTAATCCATTGCTGTAAGCTAACAGTAAAAATATTCTATCGTAAATTTCTATTTAGTATAGTGTTGAATAAGAGTATTCATCAACAACTGGAATGCTCATTCAAAAGCTTTAAAATTTTTGCAAAAAATATTCATATTTGAAATGGTATATAAACATTTGAAATAATTTACAGAACACAAATTTTTTATTTGTTTCATACATAACCTTTCATATTATTACTTACGTAGGACATCAAATTTTAAATATAAGTTCAGTACTTTTTCATTTACTTCAAGCAGAAAATTTAGCTTGATTTCATGCCTTAATTTTTCTCTTTTCTCATATTTCAAATTTTTATTGTCATTTCTAATGATGGGATTTCAATAATATATAAAAAAAAAGTTAACTACACTAATAACTATTTTAGGGAAAAAGTAAAGAAATATTTATTAATAAGTATGTGTGCTAAGAGTTTCTTTTCTTTTTTTCTCACATGCACATTGTATATTAATGAATATATGATAGAGTCATCAACACAAATCAGAATAACACTAATAATTCCATCCATCTTTATTTCCCCCTTTTATTCTGCTCTAACCTGCAATGAGTTGTCCGAATGTTGGTAGTTTTGTGCATCAGTTGAATTTGTACTAATTTGCTTAAATTGATACTGAATATAATTTTAATGAGCAGTTTATGAAATTAAAACTCTCTTAGGACTTAGTTTAGCAATGCTTTATTAAGGTATGATAAAAAAATTCCAAATACACTCTGTCAGCATAATAATATGCAAATTTTTATTCTTAATCTTTTGCTCAAGCTTCCTCCCCTTTCTAGAATTGTAGCTTAAATATTCGGTGAATTTTAGTTATTCCCATGGAACTATGTTATATTCATTGTGCTTCAGTGTCCTTGTTATAAGTACTTTTTCACTCTCAGGAAAGAAACTGCTGATTATAAACAAGAAAAGCTGAAATATACACTATCATTAATAAATGTTATGTTGGCAAGATTACGCATGTATAATAAAATTATTCGAATAAAACAAATTTGAAGTCTACTAAGTTTTAAATTTTGGATTTCATTACAATTCAGGTAAATTAATGAAATACACAGATGTTTAAGCTTTAATTAAAAAAAAACTTTTTTACTTTATGCCTAAATCATATATTTATATTTAAATAATAGGGACTCAGTTTGATCAACTGCTTTGCCTGATTGGGAAAAAATCCAAAAGAAAACAACTCATTTAAGGAAGCTAATGTCTCCATCAGAAAGATTGGCACTTTGTTTGTGGTAAGTAAAGACTCATAAATTCACTAACCTCTGTGGTTTTCATTAATTATGCAAAGGAAAATGTGGGAGTATATATATTATGTTTCTTTATTTACGTATGATAAAATAAATATATGTATGTAAGATAAAATTTTAACTTATTTGCTATACCTCATAACATGCACTTTTTAATTTATTTACTTCTCCTTCCTATTTTAAACATATAAATATGCTAAAGTGCATTGTTTCAAAAGTAATTTTTTATTTTTCATATACCCTGGCTATCATAAATTAAGGAAAAATCACAATTACTGGAAAATTTGCATGTAGAATTTTATGAAACTTATTCAAAATGTACAACACATAGTAAGGTATCAAATAACATAAAAAGAAATTACCATAAAATTATGGTAGTATAGAAATTAGCACATGTATAAAATGAGCAAATCGAAGAGGTCAGTTTCCTATAGGAAAAGTACCTTCAATATGGAATATGATTGCCTCTAGAAGCAATACAGCACAAACAGCAATGTGTGATGCTTTCAATTATGCAGTCTGTAGGAAGCGAGAGCCATTGCTCTTGCAAAGCAGTTGCAAACGCGGCAAGGGTCTCAGGGGGAGGATTGAGAGCAGCTAGACGTCTCCTTAAAGCATCCCAAACATGCTCGATAGGATTCAAGTCCGGGGATCGAGGTGGCCACTCCATGCGCATAATTGTTTCCTATTGAAGATAATCATCTACAATACGAGCCCTGTGTAGTCTTGTGTTGTCGTCCTGTAACAGGAAAGCATCTCCTATTGCCCCGGCATATGGGCATATGCAACCGTCAAGGATGTCATCTCTGTAAACCTGAGCATTCACAGTTCCCCTTGGAAAGACATGGAGGTCTGTGTGTCCACCCAAAGAGATCCTCCCCCCCAAACACAGACACTGCCTCTTCCGTATGCTTTTCTTTCACTGATGTTTGACGGATGATAACGGGTTCCAAGTTCTCTCCATATCAGATAACGCCTACTATTACTTTCTAGACTAAACCTGGATTCATTCGTAAAGAGAAAAGCCTTCCATTGATCAGGTGTCCAGTGGACATGTTGTCGTGCCCAACAACCTTATGTTTGACAAACATTTACTCAAAAATGCAATCGATTTTGAGGGCAACTTAATTCAACTAATTTTTTTTGTGCAAGAATGCTACATTCCTCCTTCAGTGTTCCTTGTATTAGAACTCTCTAAGAAGTATGTTTCCATTTTCTTTTCTTCAGTTTGCTATATACACATTTGATAGGATTTAAGTTGGTAGAATATGAAAGTGTTTTGAAAACTTCAGAACAGTTGTATAATAACCAGTGGCGGCTCGTAATAAGCTCTGTGAAACTGCAGCACCCCCTATTTCTACCTATTATTATTTTTAATATTTAATATACCAATCCCCTCTTTCTTTATACTTCTACAATATATAATCCTTAAACTTAATGTCAGTAGCCATCCTCCAGTTTAAGAAAAAGGCATGAAAGTTTTTGTATAAAAAGCGAGCTTCACAGTTCCAGCGGCCTGGTGTTTGGTGCTCTGCGGATGCGCACACAGAACGCAGCACGCGAACAAAGGACAGAGCAGAGCACTGTCGCTCTTGCAGTGCCGAAATTCTGGAAAGGTGATTTCTTTTTATTTTACTCCATGCGTGTGGTATTTGGCTGTTCTGCACATGCGCACTTAGGAAGCAGCGCACAAGACCGAAAGGAAGAAGAGCACTGTCGCTCTTGCAGTGCCGATCTGGAGTGCTGTTTGTTGGGAGGCGTTTCTTTCTTTTTTTTTTTTTACTCAGCGTGTGCTGTTTTTAAAAATCATACACCATATTCTTGGTTAGATTATTTTTCAGTTATTCTATTTTAGTCATTTTTTTTTTCAGTTCTTTTACTTTACAGAAAACTTTAACCATGTCCTTGCATCCTCAAGTAATAAATTCTGTGACAGTAAGAGCACTTCACGAGCTTTCGTTTTCACAGCTCTCTCTTCATGAGAAAATTACAATTAAGGAAAGAGGTTGTTCAACACCTGATATTCTAATATGTCAGCCAGGCATAAGCAACAAGAAGAAATATATTCGTAGTTTCAATTCTGAATGGTACCAACGGAAAAGTTGGCTTTGCGGTTGTGAAGTAAAAAATGCCCTGTTTTGCTTCCCGTGCTTGCTGTTTGGAGGTGATGTAACGTGGTCAAAAGATGGTTTCAGAAATATAAACAAACTGAAAAGCATGAGAAGTCAAAGAAGCATGTTGATAATGTAATTTCACTGTCACTTTTAGGAACCGTTAGTATTAAGGAGAAACTTAGTGAGGGATACAGACTTTCAGTCAATGAGCATAACATAAAGGTTAAAAAGAACCGTGAAATTTTGTGCAAAATAATAGACTGCATTTTCTTTTTTGGAAACTTTGAAACTCCCTTACGTGGACATGATGAAAAAGACGATTGAGTAAATCCAGGGGTATTTAGAGGATTAGTAAATTTTGCATCTAATTTAGATTCAGATTTGAAGAATCACTTAGAAACTAGTGCAGTCTTCAAAGGTGTTTCAAAAACCATTCAGAATGAAATACTTGACTGCCTATTTCAAATATACCATGAGGAGGTAAGGACGGAAATTAGAAAAGCTTCTTTTATAGCTTTAATGGCTGATGACACAACAGATGTTTCGGAACACACTCAAATGGTCATTGTTCTACGGTATGTATTGAATGGAGAAATATTTGATCGTTTCTGGGGATTCTTTATTCCAGAAAATCAACAACTGCAGATGGAATATCAAAATGTATTTTAGAACAATTGTACATAATCCTTCAAGGAAATGAACAAAAAATGATAGCTCAGACATTTGATGGTGTAAATGTCATGAAAGGCAAAAAAGCTGGAGTTCAAGCAAAAATAAAAGCAGTATATACTAATGCACATTTCATTCACTGTTATGCACATCAACTTAATTTAATAATGAGAAATGCAGCGAGTATTTCCTAAAATGCAAAAATATTTTTTTCTAACATTCTGGCTATTCCAACATTCTTTTCAAGATCACCACAACGTGTGTCCATTCTAAAGAAGCATATGGAAGTTAGCATTCTACGTCCTTCCTCCACCAGGTGGAACTTCAACATACGGACCATAAACAGAGTTCACGAAAATTTGCAACCTTTAAAAAATTGTCTTACTGAAATTCAGTCATCAAATGCAGATCAAACTATTGCAGAGGCAACAGGAATTTTAAAATATCTAAATGATGATAATTTCAAGTTTTGATTAGAGCTTTTTTATCAGATTATGCCTCATGTTGAAATAATATACAACCAAATGCAATCCACAGAAATTAGTGTGTTTAAAGTTAATGAATATATAACAAATTTCAAAACTGCTATTTTAGAATTAAGAAATTCAAAGTACTGTGAGAATTCTTCAAAGACACTGATGGCTGAAGCTAAGGAAATATGTGACTTTATATGTATTGATATAATGGACAGATATTCTTCCACTAAACACTTAGCAGCTGCTAAATTGTTCAACAAGAAATGCTTCGCTAGTTTTAGGAATGAACATCCTGCAGAAGAAATAGTACTGACCACTGAAGCATATCCAATGATTGACAAAAAAAAAAGCTTGAAACTGAACTAAAAGTATTCTATTGTAGGTCTGATATTCATGAATACTGCAATTTAATTGAGCTACTGAAGTTTATCTTGGAAAATAATCTAGATGATGTTCTTAGTGAAATTACGAAACTGATAAAAATTCTCTTGACAATTCCCATGACTACATCAGAGGCAGAACGCTGCTTTTCAACATTGAAAAGAATGAAAACTTTTCTAAGAAGCACTATGAATTCGGAAAGACTAAATGCGCTTGCAGTGCTTTCAATAAAGAAAAATTTCCTCAGTTTTCATCCAGAGATCAAGGAGAAAATTATTGATCTTTTCGCGCAAATTAAAACGAGAAGAATGGATTTCATTTTTAAATGAATGGATAAAGATTTGACTGTAACAATTTAGGTTAAAGTAATTAAAAAATGTTTAATTTTTCTCTTGTAAGATTTCATGGAAGTTTCAAAATAAATTTTCTTTTTAAACATGGTTGTTTCCGTTTACACAATTTTAAAACAAAGGTTAAAATTTTTTGGAATAGCACCCCCACTAATTTTAACTAGAGCCGCCACTGATAATAACTGTAAATGAATATTAAAAATTGTATGTTTAGGATTGTTATTCTGATGTAGAATATGAATGTATTTTACATCCTAAGTAATTGTGTATGTATGTGGGAGCTGTTTTAAAGAATAAACAATTATACCTATCAGCCATTATCACATCTACAGTATATAACTATTTATGCAGTTAAGGTCTCCATTTCCAGCATCAGCATAATAAATTATTATGCAAATATACATTTTTGAAAGTATTGTGAGAATAAATGCTTAATGCTGAATTATTTGTAGGCTGCATTTTTTGCAATTTAATTGTTGATGTTTATTAACTTTTTTTTTTCAATATGTACAATGGCAAACCAGTTCTATTTTTCAGATATTGTATTTCAAAATAAATATATATTATTTCTTGCTGATATTGTTAGATGTCAAGTTTTTTTTTTCCTTTTTTATTTTAAAGATTTTTTAGTCACTGGGGGGATGTATGCAGATCTTTCCTTTAGCTTCAGAATTAGAAAATCAACAGTATGCACCATTATATAAGAGACCCATCAAGCAATTTATAAGACTTTAGGTGTGTTTGCCCGAAATATGTTCATCAAACCAATGGAATGAAGTAGAAAATGGTTTTTCTTTTTAGTTAAATTTTCCGAAGTGTGTTGGTGCAGTTGATGGTTAGTGCCATACTTTTTATATTTGAAACAAAATATTGTCCCTTGCAGTTCATTATTAAATTAAATGCTGTTGAATATATAATTACATCTATGACTTATATATTTAACATTCCAGTTTAACACCAAAAATGAGTAAAATGTAGTGTTATCTTTTAATGAAATTTGAGTTATGAGCAAAATAATCTTTTCTCAGCATTGGAATTTTGTTCATAAAAGAAAATAATTGTAGTTTATCATGCATTTATCACATATTCACGAAGATTCTTGAATGATGGAATTTTATAAGCTATTTTTTATTGATAGTGTT